>SJYW01036864.1:867149-900609 GCA_006410735.1 Raphicerus campestris
GAATACTGGAGTGGGCAGCCTTTTCCTTCTCTGGAGGATCTTCCCAACCCAGGGAACGAACCCATGGTCTCCTGCATTGCAGGCGGATTCTTTACCAACTGAGCCACCAGGGAAGCCCTTTTAAAAGCAAAAGGGTTTGTATTTCCGGAATTTGCCTCATTGGCTGCATGCGGCTTGTCAGTTGGCAGATTTTGTCCAAAGTGTAGATATTTGGGCATAACACTATTATGAGTTGACCAAAAGTAGTTCACTGGGGGTTTTTCCTTATGATGTTATGGAATAGATTAAAAGGAACATGAATAAAAATTGAACTGTGACTTTTTATATAATTAAAAATGACAAGCTTTGAAGGATGCAAACATCCTTTAGACATAAAAGTTGTAAGGCAAGATGCTTTAAGCATTACATAGAGAATGTATATTTAAAAAATCCTAGGGGATCATTTGCAAAGGAGGTGACCTTTGAGGTAGACCTTTAATGATTAGTTGGATCTTGAGACGAAGACAAAGGGAAATGGGTCTTCCTTGTTCTGAGACCACTAAAGAAAACTGTGGACCATGGAAAGCTCTAAGTGGAGCAAAAGCTGAGGGTTGAAATTGAAATAGGACTTGGAATGTAGGTTGAGTCTGAATTTGGGTTGAGGGGAGGGAGGGATTGAATTTTGTTTAGTAATTATTCTTAAGGTACTTGATAAGTTTAAGCTGACCAGTAATATAGTCAGCTTTATGAAAGATATCTTGTAGAGTTCATGTAATGGATTAGATAGGGAAAAAGATTAGACATAGAAAAATCAAAAGGAAAGCCTAGACAAGAGAACTGTTACAGTGGCTAAGGCAGGAGAAAATCTCTGAATAAGGAAGTAAGAAGACAAAAGAAGAAGTAGGTATACATTGGGTAGAGATTGTGTTTGTAGGTCCTGTGATCCCTGTAGATATGGTTGAGAGGGAACACGTGAAAATTTTCAGACTTAGGGGCAGGACTCAGAGAATGTTTTCAAAGATATGTAATGAATTCATATGTTATCTGTTAACTTTGAGGAGTCGTGGGCTACTTCTGTGGAAATATTTTAAAAAGCAATTAAAAATATGGGTCTAGAGTGGAGGTAGGCTTAAAAATGGAATTTCTTCAACAAAGTGAATGAATATGGTTGCCCAAAGGAAGAAGAATTGGCAAGGAAGACAGGGAGGGAAGGAGAAGTTAAGGAAGTAGAACTAGAAAACAAATTCTCATGGATGCAAAGAGAAGAGAGTTTTAAGAAGACAAGATCCTCTGATGACACAAGGTGAAGAATTAATAGTCTAATAGTAAAGTACTTTTTATTGGGAAACTGTAGAAATGACCAAATTCTTAATAAGGGGAAAGGACATTTTAAATTGTAGTGTATCCATACACTGGACTACAACCCTCGGAAAATCAAGTCAAAAGAATATGTATTGATCAGGAATGTAACCCAGATAGATTCATAAATAAAGTTGGGAAATACATACTATGTAACCTTGGAGTTCTTGAAAAGTACTACTATGTATGTTAGTGTATGCTTAGAACAAAATGTAGCAGAGCTATATACCAGATAATAAATGTCTTTCTCCCAGGGTGGAATTACAGAAGACTTTCACATTGTATATATTAAAATATAGGAAAACATTTTTTTCAAAAAAGACCTTTTGAAATACAGTTTAAAAATATTGTTGGTAAAATATGGTAATGAACCGCATTGTTTAAGAGTCAAGATTAACTTGGAGGAGAGGACATGGAACCCTTCATTATCTTTGGGAAATATTTGTATTGAAAAGAAGGAATGAGAAGATAGTAGCAGTGTTAGAGTTTTTAGGTTATAGTGCACTTGATTGATAGTTTTTTAAAACAAAGGGAGAGAAATTTTTATAATAAATAACAGAAAGCTATGAGGACTAGTTAACATTAAAAATTAAAAGCTATAACTTTGAAGAGAATGTGTGACACATTTTGAGTGGAAGAAACTTGAAGTAATTCAGCTGTATTTCAGATAATCAAAGGTTTGCTGACAGTGAAGAGGTCTAGATTGAATTAAGGACTTGAAAATTATTAAAATATTTAGAAACTTGGTTTGTAAAATGGAGTCAAATAAGAATGCATAAAGATGGTAAAATAAAATTATAGTCCCAGTTAAGCCCTAAAGTTCCATTTGTTCAAAAAATACACAGTACTTGCTATGTGCTGGATGCTCCTTTAAATCTTGGGATCTATCAGTAAATAAAACACAGATTTATGCCCTCATTGAACTCATGTTCTTGAATTGAGAGACAGACCATAAATAATAAACTTAATAAGTTGTTTAGTACTTTAGAAAATGAGAAATGCTATTTGAAAAAAAAGGATCAGGAGTGCTGGGTTGAGAGGGGTAAGCTACAGTTAAGGTAGTTAGGGTTGACCAACATTTTGAAAGAAGTGAAGGAAGTTAGCTAAGAAATGAATATGGGGAAGTGAATTTCAGTAAGG
This sequence comes from Raphicerus campestris, assembly GCA_006410735.1. Lineage (NCBI taxonomy): Eukaryota > Metazoa > Chordata > Mammalia > Artiodactyla > Bovidae > Raphicerus > Raphicerus campestris. Next base: position 869,628 of record SJYW01036864.1, read on the forward strand.
GGAATAAGTAAAACGCACTAGCTTGTGACCAAGGCATAAAAAATAGGGGGAGAAATTGACTTTTACAGGCCATGACATGTGCTTTCTAAGTACGTTAGATTTTGCTGAGTAAAATTGGGTGCCACTGTAGTACTGTGAGCAGAAGAGCATCATAATTTGACATATTTAGAAAGCTATGAGGACTAGTTGGGAGAAGACAAGGGCAGCCCACTCCATTACTCTTACCTGGAAAATCCCATGGATGGCGGAACCTGATAGGCTGCAGTCCATGGGGTCACGAAGAGTCGGACACCACTGAGCGACTTCACTTTCACTTTTCACTTTCATGCATTGGGGAGGACATGGCAACCCACTCCAGTGTTCTTGCCTGGAGAATCCCAGGGACAGAGGAGCCTGGTGGGCTGCTGTCTGTGGGATCGCACAGAGTAAGACATGACTGAAGCGACTTAGCAGCAGCAGCAGCAGCAGCAGAGGATTAGTTAACATTAAAAATTAAAAGCTATAATTTTGAAGAGAATGTGTGAGACATTTTGAGAGGAAGAAACTTGAACTCAACACTTTGTGTTGAGAATAGATGGAAGGCAGGGAAGAACAGAAACAGGAAAATGTGTTGAAAGATTATACTGCTAGTTCAATCCAGAGATGATGGTTTTTTGGACGATAGTGGTAGCAGTGGAGATGGTAAAGAGTAGTTAAGAGTCTAGATTAATTTGGAAGCAGAAGCAAATATCAATTTTTCATGGCTTGGTTATGCAACATGGGAAAGAGGTGTTAAGGGTTATTGAAAGATTTTTGACATGAATAAATGAAAGAAGGGAGTTTCCATTGAAAGTTTCCAGATGGGAAACATTTGAGGTGAGGGTGGGGAGAGAAGATTCAGTTCCTGGAGGGTTAATTTTTAAAATGTTTAAAATTAAGCTCTCCAGTGGTTTGGATATATATGTTCCTTGACTTACGGACAGAGATTTTGGCTGAAATTATAAATTTGGAAATTATCAGCATAGAGACGGTCTTTAAATTTAGGGTACTGGATTAGATCCAAAAACAGATCTCTGGAGTATACCAACATTAAGAGTTCAAGACAGCATAAACCAAAGTGATTGAGGCATAAAACACAATAAGCGTGGAAGAAAACTGTAGGGAAGTTATAATGTCTGGACTCCAAGTGAAGAATATGTATCAAGGAGGGAGTGATTGTGTTAAATACCGTAAAATGAAGATTGAGAGTTGACCATCGGTGTGGCAGTACAGAATTTGTTTATGACAAGCAGTGTCATTGGAGTGATTAAGGCATAAACCTGATTGGAGTGAGTTTGAAACTGGATGGAAGGAGAGGAATTTTAGATAGAGGGCATGAATGCTTCTTGAGGAGCTTTACTGTAAGAGTAAGGGGAGGGAGAGGGAAGGGGGGAATAGTGATAAATAGGATCAATAGATGAGGAAAAAATGGTTTTTAGGATGGGAGAAATCAGACTGTGTTTGTATGCTGTTGTGGACAATCCTGTAGAGGACAGAAAATTGGCAATGTAGGTAGGAATACACCCTGTACAGTTCGAGAAAGAAGAGGGGCTAGGATTTAGTATACAAGTGAAGTGAAATGAAGTTGCTCAGTTGTGTCTGACTCTGTGATCCCGTGGAATATAGCCTACTAGGCTCCCCATCCATGGAATTTTCCAGGTAAGAGTACTGGAGTGGGTTGCCATTTCCTTTGCCAGAGAATCTTCCTGACTCAGGGATTGAACCCAGGTCTCCCACATTGCAGACAGTCACTTTACCATCTGAGCTACCAGGGAAGCATACACAAGTCAACTAGATTTGAATAATAACATGGATTGTTGATATGTGATAACAGATAAAAGGTAGAATATGTGGATTCAGAAGATGGTAGATGAGAAATTATGGTTTGGAATCTGAAGTTCTCATTTTGTAGCTTCAGTTTTCTTAAAGTAGGAAGCGATATTCAAGGCTAAAAGAATGGGAAGGACTATCATGAGGTTAAGGAAGAAGGAAATAGTGCAAAATATTATCTTAGAGATTGGTAGAAAAAAATGAACTGAGAATGTAGTATGTAACTGGTTGGCTTCATTAAGGTTGCCCTCAGATTTGTGGTTGTGATTGTGAATTTAAAGTGAGACCACCCAGTTCATTTATGTTTGTTTTTCTAAACATTTTCTGCTGCATTAGCACAGGTAAAGTTGGATTTAACCAGATCTTAGTTTTGCTAAGTGATTGGCAGTGATTGCCTAATGAGTAATGAAGGCTTGGCAACCTGACATTAGAAATGGATGAAAAATAGTCAAGGAAATGTTATCAGCATTAACAAAAAAGTGTATAAATTACTTTATATGTGGTCTCTAACAGATAACTTAGGTGCAGTTATTAATTATTTTACTCTTTTGTTCTTCCAACTGAAGGCATTGACAAGACTTCATCAGCTGAAACTTTTGGGTCATACTTTAGTTGTTGAATTTGCAAAAGAGCAAGATCGAGTTCATTCACCATGTCCCTCTTTGGGCACTGAAAAAAAGAAAAGGTATGTAGATAGGTTTTCCTAGCTTTTTAAAGTTTATTATTATTTTTTAATTTATTAAAAAATTTTAAATTAAAAAATTACTAATTTTTTTAAGGAGTTGTATTGCTATTAGATTATTTTCAGACCAGCAAGTAAATAATCTGAAACAGTAAATGATTGTATCTCTCTACTAAATCTGGTACTTGAAAGCAATACATTTGTTTGTTCCTAATTATGCATTAGTAACCTGAGTATTGATTTAATATTAGGACTTAACCAGTGTAAAGTGAAAAGAGAGTAGAGTGAAAGCGTTCAACTGTAAGTGGAGGGAAGGTAACTAGTGTAAAGTCCTAATATATAGCAAGGTATCATTAATAGGCACAGCTTTGATTCCTAGCTGTAATTCTTTGTAGCTATATAACCTTTATAAATTGCTTTATACCAGTGGTTCTCATAGTACAATCCCTGTACTAGCTGCATCATCGAGAATCTTGATGGAAGGAAAGATTGTTCGTCCTTAACCTAGTCCTCCTGAATCAGAAATTTGGGTTGTTGGGGGTGGGGAGGAGGATAGGCCCCAGTGGTCTGATTTTTAAGAAATCCTTGCTAATGCACATTAAAGACATTTGTGTGCCACTATTTTATGTGAGTGAGGGCTGTCAGTAAGATTTATCATACCATCAAGAATGATACTACCATATCATTCTTTCTATGAAGAATAAATGAAAATGTGGCTTGCCTTATATAATATCTGGAATTAATTTTCTTTTTCATTGGTATTTACTTAGTAGTTGAAAATTGTACTTTTGCACCTGTTTTTATAATGCTGTGTTTGAAAAGACAGTGACATTTTTGTCATTCTGTTTCTTCTATAGATAAAATGAATTTTGATTCCATATTTCTTAGGTCTGATGATCCTGTGGAAGATGATAAAGAAAAGAAAGAACTTGATTGTTTAACCATAGAAAATGGAATTGCACCAAACCATGGGTTAGCATTTTTGTTTGTATTTCATTGTGTCTTTTGGTTTTATTTTGGATAGGTAGGTTTGTGTGTTGGGGGGTATGTGTGTGTGTGTTGTCAAAAAAGATATTTTTAAAGGATATTTTAATATATATAATGAAGATTTTTAGTGTGTTGATTAAACACATTGAGCATTAAGAGTTTGTCACTGAATTTGCTTCCATTAAAATGTTCAAAGTTGTAAGATAATCTCTTAAAAGAAATGCTATATTCTATANAGGATATTTTAGTATATATAATGAAGATTTTTAGTGTGTTGATTAAACACATTGAGCATTAAGAGTTTGTCACTGAATTTGCTTCCATTAAAATGTTCAAAGTTGTAAGATAATCTCTTAAAAGAAATGCTATATTCTATAATGCAGAGAGAAGGCAACTTGCTGTTTAAATGTAATCATTTATATCTTTTAGGAACAGAGTACTCTTAGATTTACTGAATCATTTGAGCAATTTGTATGTTATTAGGTTACCTAAAATGAATTATTGATATGAATCTTACTAAAACATAATAAGCATTTTAAGTATTCTTTTTAGGCTGACTTTTCCTCTAAATTCATGCCTCAAGTATATGTACCCACCACCTTCAAGTACAATCCTAGCAAATATAGTAAATGCTTTGGCAAGTGTGCCTAAGTTCTATGTGCAGGTAAGTAGAATAAACATTTCTCAAAGTAAATACTTCTCATACTTTTTAAAAAATAGTTGTATTAATCAGACTAATTCCTCTAGGGGTGATTATATTTCAGAATTTTAAAGATGCTTTAGATTGGGCTGTTATAGCTAAGTACCATGATCTGGGTGTTTTTTAAATAATAAAAAATTATTTCTCACAGTCTGGAGGTTGGAAGTTGTATTCAGTGTGCCAGTATAGTCAGGTTCTGGTGAGGGCCCTCTTCTGGGTGGAAGATGGCCATTTTCTCTTTGTAATCTCATGTAACTGAAAGAGTGTGAGAGAGCTTTCAGTTTGCTTTTTATAAAGTATACTAATCCCATTTATGGGCGTTCTACCCTTATGACCTAATAACTTCACAAAAGCCTCATGTCTTAATACCGTACCATTACAGGTTAGTATTTAACATATGAATTTTTGAGAGGGACATAAACATTCAGTCCACTGCAGAAGTGAAAAAATTACTACATTCAAGTAAGGGTTTTTATAAACTGTAGTGTAAAAATACTATGTTTGTTATTAATAATACTAATAAGCATAAGCTAATTTGGGAAATGTAATTTCTGGTAATTCTTCATTACTTTAGCATATGCTTTTTCCTTTCTTAGAGGAAAAGATATAGAGAATCCCTTAATAAATGCTTAGAAATATTGACAGTAAAAGATACTTTTAAGTACAAAATATAGATGATGATTTTCTTTATTATGCTTCTCTATGTTTCATAATTCGCAATAATCAAGGGAAAAAACACTTTAGTAAATTTCACATTGTAATTATATGATATTGTTAATAATGAGAATAATGGCATTTTGTACAATTGATAAGTATTTTAGGAAGGTTGGTCTTCTAAGATATACCAGTGCCTGAGAGATACCAGTTTAGCCCTTTCCTGGTATTATAAAGGTGATCCTTCCTTTGCACTAAATTAATCACTAGTGTTATTGCAGAGTTTTTAAGTACACTATCAGATGTGAGTTGAATCATTTTTGTTTGATTTCAGATGTTTTATCCCTTTTATTAAGGTGCTTCATCTTATGAATAAAATGAATTTGCCTACACCTTTTGGACCAATTACTACCCGGCCTCCTATGGTAAGAAAGCTCTTGGAATTTTCAACATTCAAAATTTCGCTTCTTGTGGTGAGATTATTGAGGCTAAATTTTACATATGTTGTGCCAGTGACCTCTAACGTGTATTGAAAATGAAGAACAATACAAAGTTAACGTAATAATAGTCCTGTGGAGAACTGAAAGTGTGAAAGAGCCAGAACTTTTTTTTAAAATTTCTTCTTTCTTGGCCATGCTATGCAGCATGTGGGATCTTAGTTCTGTGATCAGAAATTGAAACCATGACCCCTGCAGTGGAAGCATGGAATCCTAACCACTGAACAGCCAGGGAATTTCCCAGAATATTAAAGTGATGTTTTTGGTAATAGAGGCCATCATTTCTCTTAGGGTTATTCAGTCCTTTGATCTTGAACATTGTGCTATCCTACAAGATAGTTACATTTAACAAGCTGAATTATCTAAAATTTCCATTTTTCTGGTTTTATTGCTAGTAAGTTACATTTGCAGAAGATAAAAAAGGTTGATAATTTTTTTATTAGAATTTACTATGCAAATCTATCAGTTTTGTTGGTAGGTTATGTCTGCTCTTCAGTAATTTTAGCAATTTTATTATTTTGCTGTAATAGTAATTTGTTTTTTGTTTTTATTATTAATTGGAGTATAGTTTACAGTGCTGTATTTCAGGTGTGCAGTCACGCCTAAATCAGTTATATTAATACATATATGTATAGCCCTCTTTTTTAGATTCTTTTCTCTATATAGACCATTGTAGGTTATTGAGTGGTTTCCTATGCTATACAATAGGTTCTTTTTTATATTATGTATAGTAGTGTGTATATGTCAATTCCAATCTCCCAATTATCCCTCCCTCACTTCCCTCCTGGTAATCATAAGTTTGCTCAGATTCATGAGTGATTCTTAAGTCATGTTTGTAACTCTTTTATTTCTGTTTTCTAAATAAGTTCATTGTACCATTTTTTTAGATTCCATGTATAAGCAATATCATATGATATTTGTCTTTCTCTGACTTAACTTCATTCAGTAAGACAGTTTCTAGGTCCATCTGTGTTACTGCAAGTGGCATTGCTTCATTCTCTTTAATGGCTGAGTAATATTCCATTGTATAAATGTCCCCTTAGTACTTTTTTAGATAACAGCAATGAGAAATTATTTTAGAAGGCTAACAAATAAAAAATTTGCTTTTGTATTGTGCATTGATTGCTTTTCTAATGTCTATATTAGCTTCGTAATTTTTCTTTGTAACTCTAAAACCTCAATGCCTGGCATGTTGCGAGGATAATAGTTAAAATTATACTAGCTGCTGTTAACAAAACTCAAATCTTGATCACTTAACACAATTCAGATTATCTCTTGATCACGCCAGGTTCATTCCAAAAGTAGGACAGAATGGTGTTCTTTCCTGAATCACTAAAAAGATCCAAGTTAATCTGCACTATGTGCATTCCCTGGTTGGTGAGGACGTTAATGTGCAGCCTGCAGATAAAGAAACGAGAGTTTTATGTGTGGGATGTCTTTATGCTTACCTTTTCATTGACTAAAACTCGGGTGAACTCTAACTGCAAGGGAAGTTTGGAAATTTACTGCAGCTAGGTGCCACGGCAGAAGAAACAAGTTTTGTGATTGACTAAAGTCTACTAAGGCAAGTGTTCCATCAATATATGTTGAATGTGTAAAAGAAAACCATGAGGAATAGAGAAATGTGAGACTCATATATCTGAATGGAAATAGTTTGCTAATCTGTAAACATCATAGATCACCATAGTATTTTTTGTTTTTATTTAGTATGAGGACTATGTGCCATATGCACCTCTTCCACCTACATCTCCTCAGCCACCAGAGGAACCTCCTTTGCCAGATGAGGATGAGGAATTATCTAGTAAAGAATCAGAATATGAAAGCAGTGATGATGAAGACCGTCAAAGGTATGTCATGTCAAATATTTGTGTAGATTCGAATAAACATAGAATATATGAATGAGATTCTCTTACTCTTCGTAAATTTTGCATATAGTTCTTCCTAATTCAGGGTCCTTAGCATTTGTCCATTTCCAGCTCCCCATCATACTATAGGTTAAGGCCTAAGACTAGAAATCAAGGCCTAAGGAAAAAATTTTTGTATAATGAGTAATTTTTTTGACTGATCATGGTATAAAATTGATCATCATTTTTTATTGATTCTGTATTTGAGAACTTGCCCACTTGTTACAGTTTATTTATAACTTCAACATCAGTAATTGCAGTGCTTTTACAGTCTTCTAGCAGACATGGGCATGTACAGAATGGTGAAAAAGTTCAGTTATTTGACATGCACATCACTGATGAGGTAAAACAAAGTGACATTCTGTCTTCTTGTTTCAGCTCTTATACTGTAAACAAGGGTCTTTTTCACTGTTTAATGTACCATGTTTTTCACATTTTTGTGTTGTTTGTTGTTGGATTTGCTGTTTAAAATGCCCCCAAGTGTAGTGTTGAAGTGCTGTCTAGGGTTTCCAAAATCAAGGCTGTGATGTGTTTTATGGAGAAAATTCTATGTGTTAGATAAACTTTGTTCAGGCCTGAGTTATATGAGTTCAGTGTTATTGAATCAAAAATATATATTAAATAAGATGTTCTTAAAAGTAAAACAAACATAAAACGAGGTGTCTAATGATCAGTTGATGAAATGTGAGCATGTGCTTGCAGGAACCTAATCCTGAATTTCCTTTAGGGACAGTGATTCATTATTCACTAATTCAGTGTTTGCAAAGACTTTACAGNATATTAAATAAGATGTTCTTAAAAGTAAAACAAACATAAAACGAGGTGTCTAATGATCAGTTGATGAAATGTGAGCATGTGCTTGCAGGAACCTAATCCTGAATTTCCTTTAGGGACAGTGATTCATTATTCACTAATTCAGTGTTTGCAAAGACTTTACAGAGCAAAGTTAGGTTGTATGTCTGTTTTGTCAGTTTACTTCCCTGGACTTTATTTACCTCAGAGTAATTCCTAGAGCAACTTTATAGAATTTTATACAGGAATATTCATAATAATTACTGCAAACAAATTATTCTTTTACTGGTTGTTCTTGACGATCTACATATATTTTATTTAAAGCTTCTGGCAAAGAGCAATAAGTTGTTAATAATGTTCAGCAGAGCCTAAAACAGAAATTGCTAAACATTTTCTGTAGAGAGATAGAGTTCTGTTGTAGTGGGAAAGCACCAGTGGATGATACCTAAATGAACTGATGTTGCTATCTTCCAATAAAACTTTTATTTAAAAATAAATAGACAATGACTTGATTTGGTCCTTTGGCTGTAATTTGTCAACCCCTAGCCTAGAAGACCTGTATAGGCAAATGGTAGGAATCATTGATACGCACAGAAGCCACCAGATACAGAGGGAGTGTTTTGACAGGAGTCAGAATCCAAGCAGAGACTCTAGGAAACATATCCAAGTAATCAGCAGCAATTTGACTGTTACTGAGGCAACATCCACTTGAGTAGCGTGGCTCCTTATACATTCTCTTTCTAGGGAAAGAGTTAAATAAAAGTCAAAGCATAGGTGGGGTTAAAATTACCAAAATGGGAGTTAATAGAATGTCTGTCTTGAATAGAGATATTTATGAAGCCTGGCAGCTTTTGTTAGACTAACTTGTTGCTAAATAAAGAACAAAAAGATGTAATAGTGGATTAATTAACCTCTGTAAATTTTATTTTCTTTATGAAAACAATGTTAGTAATGAGAAATGTTTTATAGGCTGGCCACAACTGTTTTTGTTTTATTTGAATTTCCATTTAGGGACGTAGTGAGGAAGTCTGCAACTAATCTCAATTCATGAGAACAAAGCCTTTGAATGAACTAAGCTAAGCTCTAGTTTCATGCTTCTCTGTTATCTTTTGGAAATATAAAACATGCTACTATGTATTTATCAGCAAATGTTTATTGACTACTTACATAAAATATGCCTTGCACTGTTGTAGAGGCTTAGTATACTTTTGGTGAGCAATTTATGAATATAGATATATGTTTCATATAACAATTTATTCATAAAATTTTTGTTAAACCATGGTTTTTAAGAGGCTTTAAAAATTTGTAGCATATGTTTTCATTTTTTTCTTGCTTAAGGAAAAAGAGTTTAAAACTGAACTCAACTACATTTTATTGTGCTTGTTTTCAAATTTCACAAATTTAACTCTGGAGAAGAAGAGCTGTGACTAATGGTTTTGAACTTGCTTTGTGGAAACATTGTATCTGATCCTGTGGAAGAGCCAAGAAAGACTAGAGAATATCTATTCTAAATATTCATAATCATAACAGAGATAAGTTATATACAAACTATCAATTGTCACCCCTTGGTTGATTAAGCTAACTTTAGAGTATAATACTTGAAAACTCTCTCTGGGGGAGAGGGAGAGGGTGGCATAATTTGGGAGAATGACACTGAAACATGTATACTATCATATAAGAAATGAAGCGCCAGTCTATGTTCAATGCAGGATACAGGATGCTTGGGGCTGGTGTACGGGATGATCCGGGGAGGTGGGGTGGGGAGGGAGCTGNACTTTAGAGTATAATACTTGAAAACTCTGTTTTCAGGAACAGTGTAATTAAGTCTAGGTTTTCTTTAATAATTAGAATATGAATCAAAATAATTTTACTATGTTTGTAAGATCTGTGGACTATGGTCAAGGCAAGAGCAGTAAAGTTACATAGATTATATTTAGTGTATCTTGTTTAACATTTTGACACAAAGTACAGTCATTTATTTGGACAACTAATAATTTTCTTAATAAAACATATCTTTAAAACTTGATAAGTTGCAGTTAAGTAAATTACCAGTTCCTTCAAGCTAAGATGAAAATTGATCAAGGAGATTCATAACTTGAGCTTTTGTCGAATGAATTGTATCTTAAATTATGACTTAGAGATTCTACTTAAGCCATATAAATCATTTTATAATTTGTAAGCTCAAATAAAAATTTAAGCTTAACAAAAACAATGGTAAATAACTGGGCTTTTACATAAATCTTTTTTACTTTTCTTTCTGCTAATGTAGAATGACCAAACTAATGGAACTGGCAAATCTTCAGCCCAAAAGACCAAAACCAATAAAGCAACGCCATGTGAGAAAAAAGAGAAAAATAAAGGATATGTTGAATATACCATCATCTGCTTCACACAGGTAATTTTGTTTTAGATTATAGGATAAGGGTTCTGTATACAATTTGTTTAATTGCTTAACTGAAATCATTTCTCATTCTGACTTTTATCAGTCCATTTCATTTACCAATGATTTCTTATTTGCCAAATTCACAAGTATCCCTAATTTTCTCAAAGTTGACCAGCATTTGATACTATTGACTATGCCAGGTTTCAAAATTGTCCACCTTCAATTTTTTTGTTTCTCATATTTAACTCAGGCTCTTCCTCTTTTTCTTCCTACTTTTTTCTTTTATGACTTTCACTCACCCACTTACTTGTTTTTTAAGTATTGGATTCCATATGTTCCTGTCTGTGGTCATTTTCCCTTCATATATTTTTACTACTTGTTAATATTAGTTTTTATGATTCACCTGTTGTAGCTGATAGATTCCAAATCTCCATCTCTAGATTTAAACTCTTGAGTTTTATTTCCATTTTCCTGTTTGTATACTCAATGTCTTATATGCACTTAAGGTATTATTCAAAGCAAAATTAATTTACTTTGATTATGTCTTTCTCTTCCTGTACTGACAGTTTTCATAATGGCATCACCAGTGTGCTTATATGAAAGTTTGTTAGTTTTTCCTAAACTTCACTACCTGATATCAAACATTTTTTTGCTTCAGAGTATCTTAGCAGGTAAAAGTTCACATGGCTTAGCACACAGGACCCACCTTTAAATATTTATTAAACGTGTGATAAGTTCTATGCTAAATATTGTGGGGTTTGGAGCATGCTTCCAAAGCTCAGAGCTACCTTTTCAAACAGTGAGTTAATAGTCTTATGGGCAGATAAAACATACGCATAGATGACTGTTGTATTAGCAATTATAATATTAAATGATATAACAAGATGTAACTGAGAATGAAAGATTGTGAGAAAGGAGAAATCACAGCCAGTTGAGAAATCTGGAAAGACTTTAAGACAGAGGAGACAGTTTGAGCTGGGCTTGAAGGAGGAGAGGCAAAAATGAGTCAGGGAAGAGAGATGCAATTTAAATAAAAAAGTACATTTCCAGAGGTAAGACAGTTTGGTGCATAGGAATAGAAATGTTGAAAAGGAAAGCTAGAAGGATGTGGAGATACCTGCCTTAAATGTTATGTAATGATATTTGAGTACATTGAAGGAGCTGTTTTAATACATTAAAAAATTAAAAATTTATCTCAGATTTTATCATCTTACAGTAAGCTTTCAGGAAATATACTCATGTGGGGTAATGATCAGGGCAATGAATATGAATTTTATTAGATATAAATTAACTTCACATATGTCTTAAATTTTGTGTTAGAATAGAGAAATTGCCAATGAAATAGTGTTTATTACTGTGTTTCTTGTTTGAAATGTATTATCCCTTTTGACTGATTATCTGACATTTTGCATTAACAAATTTTTCTTGAAATTATGGTAGAAATTATTAGCCTGTTTGCCATGGATATCTGTGTATTTAAATATCATAATCAATGAAAATTGCCATTAATTACAGTTTTAATTATGTTCAGCTTTTTTACAAGGTAAATTTCCTTTGAACTTGTAACTTCATAAATTGAGAAAAGTTTGTTAAAATGATATTTTTACATTTTTAAAGGAATGAGTCTTTAATCTTTGGATTTTTTTAGAATTATTTTCTCATGTTAAGTGTACATATTATGATGCATATTTCCCACCTATGTATGTTTTGACATCACAGTCCCATGCTTTTAATCCCTATAATAGCACCAAACAAAAACTAATATATTTGAACCTTAAACAACATGGGTTTTAACTGTGTGGGTCCACTTGTATGCAGATTTTTTCAGTAAATACTACAGTACTACGTGATCTGAGGTTGGTTAAGTCCATAGATATGGATCCATGAATACAGAGGAACCATGGATATGGAATGTTGACGAAGTTATATACATACAGGTTTTTGACTGCTGGGGTCAGGGCCCCTAACCTCTTGAGTTGTTCAAAGGTCAGCTGTAATGTGAACCAATTAAATTTTCTAGTGACTACATTAAAAGATGAAATTAATTTTAATAATGTATTTTATTTAACCAGTTATACCTGAACTGTTATTTCAAAATATTATTAATATAAAACATTATTGAAATGTTTTACATTTCTTTTTTTCCACACAAAGTTGTCAAACTCTGGTGTATATTTTGTACTTAGAACATAAGTACAGATTAGAACATAAGCAAGATTTCAAGTGCTTATTAGCCACATGTGGCTTATGGCTACTCCATTGGCCAGCATAGATTTATTATATGCAGTATATAGAATATAGTGCATAAAATGCTTACATTACACATAGAATGAACTTTTTTGCATATTGGCCAATATCCTGATGTTTAGAATCAATATTCCTAAAGTTCTATCTCGTCATTTACTGACTGACTTTATGCAGTTATTTAACATCCTTTAATCTCAAACTCCTTATCTGTCTAAACTAAGAATTTAATAATATCCATATGAGAATAGGATTTTTGAAGTATTAAATGTAAGTTACTTTGTTCAGTGCCTCTAATGTGTTTTATTAGCTTTTTAAATTTAAAGTTAATATGAAATAATGGTTTCCTCAAAATTGTTTGCAACTACAAAGTAATGCTATGATTGTTTATAAACAGCAGTTTACATCCAGTGTTGTTACCTTCGGATGTATTTGACCAACCACAACCTGTAGGTAATAAAAAAATTGAATTCCATATATCTACTGACATGCAAGCTGCATTTAAGAAAGATTTAGAAAAGCAACATAATTTTGAAGAAGAAAATTGTGGTAAGCATATTCTAGTTTTTTAACATGCTATGTAAAAATTTTTCTTAATCAGTTTTTTGTATTAGAAATAAATTTTATATGCTTCTGTTTTTAGTATTCGTGAGTATATTTTAAATGTGCAGTTAGGTCTTCCTTAGTGTCATGGAATACTGTTCATTTTAAACTTTTTAATAAAACTAAAACTGGTGCTAAATGTGTTACCTTTTACTAGTAATGAACTCTAGGGTGAAATTTAGTCTGGTTTTTGTTGATGTTTATTTACTCAAAAAATATAAGTGTTTCTTGTATTGAATTATTTTTCATTGCTTTACTAAATGTGTGATGCTCTGAGGTTTTATTAGTAGAGCTGAATTACTGGGTAAGAAAAGAAACTGTGAAATCTTTTGTAGATTTCATGTATTTTTTTTTAATCCAAGAGACAAGGAAGATACCATTCTTATGTTGTTTCAAGATAATATACTGCTTATTTAAAAGATAATATATTGCTTATTTAAAGATAATTAACTGCTTATTTTTCCTGCTTATTTAAAACATTATTTTGATATTATACTACAGTGGCATTTCTTTATTCTTTTAATTTTTAAATTTTAGAAATAATACTAACCTATAGAAAATATAATCAAGAACAGAAGCCTGTGAAATTTTAAAAAGTTAACACCTCAAACCCCACTTTTCCCTATATGACTACTTAGAGATAAGCATTGTTAGTAATTTGATATGAAGATAGTCCTTCCAGATATCATTCTATGCTTGTGTATAAACATTTTATTTTCTCTCTTTTTTTAAAAATAATCATCATAGGTTACTTTTTGAGGCTGCATTACACTCCATGGTAGAGTTATGTCAATATTCATTAAATTCTAATGATAGAAGTTGAGGTTTTCATTTTTTATTATTACAAAAATTCTGGTATGTACATTTTTGTATGTATATCTTTAAAAGCCCTTGTATGAATATAGGGTAGAGTTCTAGTAAGTGTTGCAGATGCACTGAATGAATAGGTAGTTTTAACTCTTGTCTCTCTGATGGTAGTGAGAACACGTTGCCTTTACAGATAGCTCTTTTTTTTGTTGTTTCAGTGTCTGTATTTGATGGCTAGTGACACTTTGACACAAATTTCTTATTTTTTAAGCATAATTTACTCAGACTTAGACCTTATTGAGGGGTGTGGCAGTCATTCCATTCTGCATCAATGTAGAATAATGGTGAATAAACAATGAAAACAGTTTTAAAGGTTCTTTTCTTCCTAATGTCTTCAGGCCACAGAAGATCTCTTGAAACAATAGGTTTTCGACATTAGGAGACTTTTAAGATCCTAAATGTGGCATGCAAATGTGGCATGTTTGCATTATTTTCATAGCTTTTTTAGGTTTTGTTTGCCTTTTTAGGTAGTATAATTGGGAACTTTTCTACTGCATGTTTAATCCTGTCCTTTCCAACCCTCTATCCCAAATCAGTTTAACTTTCACTGAATCTAAAATTGATGTTTTCTGAATGAAATTCATTATATTGCTATGTTGTGAATTAAAATTTTATAATGATTTTAATTTTCCTAATCAAGTAAGTGTGCAAATACATATTTTTCCTGACTTCTTGTAGGGCTACCATTAGTATTGACTTTTTTTTATTTTGTGGGGAGAGGTATAATGGATGGATTTTTTTTTTTTAAGTATCCTCAAATGGAAGTGTCTTTTTTAATGATTTTCATGTTATAGTGGCAGAGTTGAATAGTCAAGATAAAAACCATATGGCCTGCAAAACTTAAAATATTTACCGTTTGAACCTTTATAGAAAGTTTGCTCACCCATTTCAAAGCATTGAGAAAAATACCAAAGAGGTTTAGTGCTAGAAGATATCTTAAAAATTAAAAATGGAGAAGAAAAACTATTTTGAAGGGGAGATTTTTAATGGCTAATGTCAATGTTAACTCTAGATTTACCTGCTACTGAAGCTGATGTATCTAATATAGGATTTGGAAAAATCTTCCCCCAACCAAATTTGAACATCACAGAGGAGATTAAAGACGACTCTGATGAAATGCCATCAGAATGTATTTCTAGAAGGGAGTTGGAAAAGGGCAGAATTTCTCGAGAAGGTAATTTCATGAAATAAACCAGAACTTACTTTCTATTTTACATTTCTTTGGCCCTTCAGAAGCAAAACAAATCTCTTCATGTTATTTACCTTAACTAAAACATGTACTTCAAGACATATCTTCAGTTAAATGTTTTTAATCATCACTTTTGGTTTTTAGTGCTCATACTTTATAGGGAAGAAAGTATTGCTCAATACAATGTTCCCAGAGTATATTTGTTTGGAAGAATGTTTTTATTTCTGAGACTTTTTATATGACATCTTAAGTCAGTGTGACCAACAGTCTGGAATTCTGTATTCAAGATAGAGTTGATAGACACAATACTGTGTCTGAGATGTATGCAAAGCAGTTGTTTGTCTAAAAATATAGTTTTAACTCTTGGTAATTAAAAGTCTGTGTTTATGAATTTTATATCCTAATATGATAGCTTTTTACTTCTAATGGATTTTTCGTATTTTAGTATATTTTAAAATATTGAGGGGTTTTAGATTGACATGTGACACATAATAATTTCATAATAATTGGAAACAGACTTCCAAATAGCATTTTTGCTTAAACATCTAGTTGTCAGGAACACATTTCAGAGACTGAATAGAAATAGCTACATAGGGATTCAGAACCCACAGTTTGTCTGAAATACTTGGTAATTACATTGTGAGTAATTTATTTACATTTGAATATATTGGTGTCTGGTATTTAGAGAGATTGACTTTAATCAGAAAATAACACAGATGTTTGAGAGCATCTTCATTTGCACAGTCTTTCAAATAAATTAAAATTTAGCTTTAATAAAAATATTTTATTGGATACATTTTAATAATTTTAGATGCCTGAAATTTTTTAACTTCTCACTTTAGATTCTTAATGGGTATTTTTATACCATTAGTAACACTATTGTTAATTTCTATGATTTTAACATTTTCTTAATGCTTATTTTGTCTATTTAGTAGTTATATTTGATTTCTGTTAAAGTCTTCCTTCAAAAAATTGATGAAGCTGTCTTAATTTTGTATCCTTGTTTTGCTTTGTTTTTATGTAAGAAATGGAAACACTTTCAGTTTTTAGAAGTTACGAACCTGGTGAACCAAACTGTAGAATTTATGTAAAGAATTTAGCTAAACATGTTCAGGAAAAGGTAAGTTGAAATTTATAAATTGGTTTTATTATTTTGNTCACTTTTGGTTTTTAGTGCTCATACTTTATAGGGAAGAAAGTATTGCTCAATACAATGTTCCCAGAGTATATTTGTTTGGAAGAATGTTTTTATTTCTGAGACTTTTTATATGACATCTTAAGTCAGTGTGACCAACAGTCTGGAATTCTGTATTCAAGATAGAGTTGATAGACACAATACTGTGTCTGAGATGTATGCACAGCAGTTGTTTGTCTAAAAATATAGTTTTAACTCTTGGTAATTAAAAGTCTGTGTTTATGAATTTTATATCCTAATATGATAGCTTTTTACTTCTAATGGATTTTTCCTATTTTAGTATATTTTAAAATATTGAGGGGTTTTAGATTGACATGTGACACATAATAATTTCATAATAATTGGAAACAGACTTCCAAATAGCATTTTTGCTTAAACATCTAGTTGTCAGGAACACATTTCAGAGACTGAATAGAAATAGCTACATAGGGATTCAGAACCCACAGTTTGTCTGAAATACTTGGTAATTACATTGTGAGTAATTTATTTACATTTGAATATATTGGTGTCTGGTATTTAGAGAGATTGACTTTAATCAGAAAATAACACAGATGTTTGAGAGCATCTTCATTTGCACAGTCTTTCAAATAAATTAAAATTTAGCTTTAATAAAAATATTTTATTGGATACATTTTAATAATTTTAGATGCCTGAAATTTTTTAACTTCTCACTTTAGATTCTTAATGGGTATTTTTATACCATTAGTAACACTATTGTTAATTTCTATGATTTTAACATTTTCTTAATGCTTATTTTGTCTATTTAGTAGTTATATTTGATTTCTGTTAAAGTCTTCCTTCAAAAAATTGATGAAGCTGTCTTAATTTTGTATCCTTGTTTTGCTTTGTTTTTATGTAAGAAATGGAAACACTTTCAGTTTTTAGAAGTTACGAACCTGGTGAACCAAACTGTAGAATTTATGTAAAGAATTTAGCTAAACATGTTCAGGAAAAGGTAAGTTGAAATTTATAAATTGGTTTTATTATTTTGTATGTTTCCCCCTGGTTTTCCTTATTAGTCTTTTCTTTGTTGAAAATCTAGGACCTTAAATTTATTTTTGGAAGATATGTTGACTTTTCATCAGAAACACAACGGATAATGTAAGTGACATGTATATTCTCAAATTTTGTTTTGTTTTTAATCTGTTAGAAATTAACCTTTTTTAAATATCATATTCCCTTTAGTGATTAAAATTATATGAAGAAATTGCTCATATCTGTTGCATAATTAAACTTTTAGACATCTAGATGAGGATTCAGCAAATTTCTTTTTAAATAAACAGAGTAAAAATTTAATATTTCTATATTAAAATATTACAGTGCCTGTGGCAACTACTCAGTTTTGTCTTTGTAGCATGAAAGCAGCTTTAAACAATACATAAATGAATATTAATGACTGAGTTCCAATAAAACATTTATAGAAACAGGCTTCAACATAAATTCTATACTTCTTTCCTAACTCTAAAGCAGTGGTTCTCAAACTTTAACCTGCCTAAGAGTTTAGTAAAACCATTTCCTTGGTCCATCCCTAGAAAGTTTAGTTTTCTAAGCTGAGATAGGATGGATGAATTTGTATTTCTAAAAAGCCTGTGGATAATGCCACAGCTGCTGGTCCAGAGATTAGATTTTGAAAACTAGTGTTTTAATGACTAAACCAGGAGTATATAATACTAAAGCCAAGTGTTTTAGATTCTTCCTGTAGTGATAGCTTCCCTTCTTTCAGTGGGAAAGAATTCCATTTTATGAGTGCAAAAGAGAAGGATATGATTGTAAATGACTTAAAAGGTAATGTTTGAAATTAGAATTTCATTCTTCGAAATTTTATAATTAGTTAGCTCTAAAATATGTATGACCTTGGCCATATGAATTAGAAGTAAAAATTAGAAAATGTAAAGAGGGAGACTCTTAAATGGAAGTTAGATAGAGAAGTAACTAATTAATGTAAAATTAATATTTTAAAATCTTAACCTGGGCAATGTACTTCTTTATATAAGCTTACATTGTGTTTTAAAAATGTCCATTTATATTCATTAGTGGCAGATACCTCTTTTTATTGGGATACCAAAAATTTATTTTGCTGGATGTGCAAAATGGTAACCCTTGTTCCTGTTGTTGCCTTTGTATAAGCGGAAAAAAAGTAAAATATATACATTTGTGTGTGTGTATGTAAATGTATGTATGTCACACACAAATGTGTTGTATGTGTGTGTATGTACACACCATGTTTATGCATCCTTTCTATTTCCAGTATTGCCTCCCATTAGCATTTGAGAGGAAAAATTGTATTGAGAAACTGTACACATCAAAATGATAAATTAATAATTGTTTCCTGTGGGACTAGTCTTGTGAATTTTTTAGAAAAAAATTTAACTGCACATTTTGATTCTTAAAATTTCTTTATATGCTTTTGCTAGTCTCATAGACTAAATGCTAGGCAGTATTTTAGTTGTAAATTATAGTCTGTTTTTTAAGTAGTTTATAGTTTCCTCCCCTGAATTGTTGACAGGTGAATACACTAGGGAATAATAGACTTAACTTGGAATGCAAAATCTGGTTTGTATTTTGGGCCCTAATTTTAGCTATCTGTATAACACTGAAGAATTGACTCAATCTCTGTACACATTGTCTGTAAAATGGTGATTTTTGACTAGGTGATCAATAAGGTCCCCTTTCTCCTCTGAAATTTCATGTTACTTTTCTATAGTTTCTATCAACCCTTTTATTCTTGGTTGTATAGTTGTTTTTGTCACTTGAGTAAGCATTGGCTGCATAAAACTTCTAAAAAAGAGAGATGAAAGAAAAACTTATTTACTTTTATAGTTGCAAGTAATATGATTTTTGAAAATCATATATACTTTTATAATAGTTAAAAAATAAGAACATCATCAAACTTATATTGCCTACTTATGAAAACAATTTTAAAACAATATAAAGTATAATTTTAGAAATGCTAAATAATGTGCTAATCAGATAGTAGAGTCATTTTTATTCTGAAATAGTAGAATTTTAACTTAACACATTCCCATTCACTTCATCAGAATTCTTTGACATTCTTCAAGTCAAAACATTCTTTCTTCCTTGACTTCTAGGTTTGATATACGCTTGATGAAAGAAGGTCGCATGAAAGGACAAGCTTTCATTGGGCTTCCAAATGAAAAAGCAGCTGCCAAAGCGTTAAAGGAAGCTAATGGATATGTTCTTTTTGGAAAACCTATGGTGGTTGTATCCTTCAAAGTAGTTGGTTCCAGATTGAGTTTATAGCAGTAAGGGTATAGTTGAAACTAATTTTTATCTTATGCTTTGGAAATCTCAACAGCTTGCATTCCAGCTTGAAAATATTCAGTTATAATATTTATAATATAAACATTTGAGTCAGATGATGTTATTTAGATTTTTATTGGAAAATTAGCATAATGAGTCTATTAAAATCCAGCCAAGTCTAAACATTTTATTTAATATTTAAAATATATATACTCATGCTAAACCAAAAATAATACAGTATCCAGAAGTACGTTAGAACCCTTAAAAGGAAGATATGATTCATTGTAGTTCAATTTTATATTTTATTGTATTGTAATTCATATTTATGTTTAAGAATTTTAATAACAGTGTATCATTGATTAACCATCGTGCTTTCTGCAGTTAATGCAATTTCAAACTAGAAATTAGTGGGATAAATGAAGGAGCAGAGGTATAGGTGTAAAAATGACTATAATAGAAAGGGAAAATTTTTTGCTTCTCCCCCAGATGACAGACAACTAGGAGACA
Source organism: Raphicerus campestris (assembly GCA_006410735.1). Taxonomy (NCBI): domain Eukaryota; kingdom Metazoa; phylum Chordata; class Mammalia; order Artiodactyla; family Bovidae; genus Raphicerus; species Raphicerus campestris. Next base: position 889,941 of record SJYW01036864.1, read on the forward strand.
GTCAAGAAATACTGACGAATGACTGAGTAGGAAGACAAATAGAGAAATTAAAAACTCTGCTCCTATCCTACATTAGGATGTTCTTGATAATTCTTTAGAAAAGATTCATTTCATGTTTGTTAAGGAAACCTTAATTTTTAAATATTAGCAATTTGCTCGATCTGCTAGACCAAAACAAGATTCTAAAGAAGGAAAAAGAAAGTGTTAAAAATTATTAAAGGTAAGTGTGGCGATAACATACTAAAAGGACAAGACTTTCTTGAGAGAAAATTAAGAAAGGACAACAGCCTGAGTAATGTTTTTAAAGGATCCATCACTCTGACTGTCTATGCTGTTAATTTTCATTAAACTTCACAATTATGCAATACAGTTCATTTGTATGTAAAAAATTAAATTTGGAGAGAATGAATTTTATAAGGGCAATGTATCTTTATTATTATTAATTTACTTTCTTTTCTTAGAAAAAAGCAGTACTTCTTAAATTTTAACATGTATTATAATCACCTAGAGAGGTTGATAAAACACAGATTACTGGGTTTCCTCTAACCCCCACACAGAATTTCTGATTCACTAGGTCTGCAAGGGTGTTTGGCCTTGGGTAATCAGTTTTCCTAGTTTTCCTGTGAATAAGAGGTTTTCTAGGATACTGGACTTTTTAATGCTAACAGTGGGAAGATGTCTGCCAAGTCAGGACAAGTTGGTTACCCTTGGTGGGACCTGAGAATTTGGATTGCTAATTACTAATTGTCCTCCTCATAGAAATACGTCCATATTTTTTGGAATGAAGTATTTCAGCTTTCAAATAAGTAATTTTAATTTATAATTAAGTAATTTGATAATTAAAAATGATAAAATGAAGCATTTTGTATCAATGTTGATTTAAGAAAGATGAGTGGAACTATATTCATTTTGTTTTAAATCTTTCTGCTTTAGAATAACGGAAGAACATGAATAAATGGGCCAAAATTACTGATGGTTAAGCTGAAAAAATTATATAAAGAAAGTTATGCTAATGTTTATTCCTTTTGGGAGGCACCTCGAATATTTGAATTTTGTAGTAAAGTATCTATACTGGTATAGTCAGATGTCTTACAAATACTTTTGAAGAACAAATGAAAGTAAACCATTTTCTATGTGTGTTTAAAAAAATTATTTGTAAATCTAACATGAAATATGAGAAAAAAAATTAAACTGCATTCTGCTGTTCTTCTTTAGAAGCATCCCTGCGTAAATACTGCTGTTATACTGTCATACAAAGTGTATCCTTTCTTGTCGTATCCTTTTGGGGCAGTGTTTTTTTTTATTTTCTTAGGAGTGTTTTGTCTCTCCCCAATCTACTGATTCAGCCTCTGCAATAAATTTTTTTTTTTTACAATGTACTGAAATTATTTCTAAAATTATCTGTGTTGATTGAACAGATCTTTTATGTGGTTTTTAGATTTGTTGCTGAATTTTCTATGCTATCCTTTAGGTTATGTAGTTCTTCCAGAGAAAGTTAGTGAATCAGGTCAACTTATTTACGTGGAGAATGGATACATTTGCTTTAACACAGACTTTATTCTTGCTTCTTCTATTTATGTATTTTCTAAGTTTAATTCAGTAACATAAATGCTTTCTCCTTCATGATGTATGTGGTTTAGGCATTCTGTATAACATAGTATAAAATTTGGGGAAAAGGGTCCCCCCCCTTAAAAGTACATATGTTGAAATTTTAAGTAACTGAATTTCAGTGTGAATTCCAAATAAGAGTAGTGGACATCTAAGGTTTTATTATTGAAATCTCCTTTGAGATAGCAAGTAGAAGTATCTTTTTTTCCCTTTGATTTTCTAAACAAAATAAAAAGCTTAAGAAAAGAGTAACAGAGAGGAAAAGATATAAAGTTGACTCAGGGTAGCACAATAAGTGGAAAGAAACAGTTCTGGTAGGTATGTAAGAGCAGTGGTTTCCAGACCTGTTGATAATCAGAACTGCCCAAACAGTGGTTCTCAATTTAGCTGCATATTAGAATGACTTGCAGAACTTAAAAAAAAAAAATAAAGAAAAATAATAAAGTAAAAAGTATGTTGCTTGGGTTTCTTCCCAGAGTTTTGTTTTAATTGGCCTAGATTTCTGCATAGATATCAATATTTTCAAACCTCACTGAGTATTGGTTCTAATGTTCAACCAAGGTTGAGAACCAGTGAGGAAGGAGTTTTATACGTTAAGATTCCTGGACTCTATCCTAGAACTGATAGATGAGAATCTCTGGAATCAGGACCAAGAATCTAATTTTCCCTTATTAATTTTAAGGACTGACCAATTTGAATACTCCTTTGTTACATTAAACTGATTACATGGATCCAAGACATCACCCTAGCCATCTAAACTTTTATTAGTAGGAAAATACAGCATTGGAGTCTTTGCATCCCTTTTCTTACTAATCCTACTAATAGTAGGATTTTCTTACTATATCCCACTAATAGTACTATGAAAACAATGCAAAATTCTGTTGTTAATCATTATGTCTCAAAGATACAAAAAGCAGAAGATACTGAAATTGCTGTTGCTTTTTTCTATTGGCACAGTTAAATATTTTATTTTTTAATGTTATAAATTAGTTTACATGCTGTTAGAGAATTAAAATTTTGTTGCACTGACATGATTCACTAATTTTCCAAATATATATGTTCTAGCTTTTAGTTATNAAATAAGAACATCATCAAACTTATATTGCCTACTTATGAAAACAATTTTAAAACAATATAAAGTATAATTTTAGAAATGCTAAATAATGTGCTAATCAGATAGTAGAGTCATTTTTATTCTGAAATAGTAGAATTTTAACTTAACACATTCCCATTCACTTCATCAGAATTCTTTGACATTCTTCAAGTCAAAACATTCTTTCTTCCTTGACTTCTAGGTTTGATATACGCTTGATGAAAGAAGGTCGCATGAAAGGACAAGCTTTCATTGGGCTTCCAAATGAAAAAGCAGCTGCCAAAGCGTTAAAGGAAGCTAATGGATATGTTCTTTTTGGAAAACCTATGGTGGTTGTATCCTTCAAAGTAGTTGGTTCCAGATTGAGTTTATAGCAGTAAGGGTATAGTTGAAACTAATTTTTATCTTATGCTTTGGAAATCTCAACAGCTTGCATTCCAGCTTGAAAATATTCAGTTATAATATTTATAATATAAACATTTGAGTCAGATGATGTTATTTAGATTTTTATTGGAAAATTAGCATAATGAGTCTATTAAAATCCAGCCAAGTCTAAACATTTTATTTAATATTTAAAATATATATACTCATGCTAAACCAAAAATAATACAGTATCCAGAAGTACGTTAGAACCCTTAAAAGGAAGATATGATTCATTGTAGTTCAATTTTATATTTTATTGTATTGTAATTCATATTTATGTTTAAGAATTTTAATAACAGTGTATCATTGATTAACCATCGTGCTTTCTGCAGTTAATGCAATTTCAAACTAGAAATTAGTGGGATAAATGAAGGAGCAGAGGTATAGGTGTAAAAATGACTATAATAGAAAGGGAAAATTTTTTGCTTCTCCCCCAGATGACAGACAACTAGGAGACAGTCAAGAAATACTGACGAATGACTGAGTAGGAAGACAAATAGAGAAATTAAAAACTCTGCTCCTATCCTACATTAGGATGTTCTTGATAATTCTTTAGAAAAGATTCATTTCATGTTTGTTAAGGAAACCTTAATTTTTAAATATTAGCAATTTGCTCGATCTGCTAGACCAAAACAAGATTCTAAAGAAGGAAAAAGAAAGTGTTAAAAATTATTAAAGGTAAGTGTGGCGATAACATACTAAAAGGACAAGACTTTCTTGAGAGAAAATTAAGAAAGGACAACAGCCTGAGTAATGTTTTTAAAGGATCCATCACTCTGACTGTCTATGCTGTTAATTTTCATTAAACTTCACAATTATGCAATACAGTTCATTTGTATGTAAAAAATTAAATTTGGAGAGAATGAATTTTATAAGGGCAATGTATCTTTATTATTATTAATTTACTTTCTTTTCTTAGAAAAAAGCAGTACTTCTTAAATTTTAACATGTATTATAATCACCTAGAGAGGTTGATAAAACACAGATTACTGGGTTTCCTCTAACCCCCACACAGAATTTCTGATTCACTAGGTCTGCAAGGGTGTTTGGCCTTGGGTAATCAGTTTTCCTAGTTTTCCTGTGAATAAGAGGTTTTCTAGGATACTGGACTTTTTAATGCTAACAGTGGGAAGATGTCTGCCAAGTCAGGACAAGTTGGTTACCCTTGGTGGGACCTGAGAATTTGGATTGCTAATTACTAATTGTCCTCCTCATAGAAATACGTCCATATTTTTTGGAATGAAGTATTTCAGCTTTCAAATAAGTAATTTTAATTTATAATTAAGTAATTTGATAATTAAAAATGATAAAATGAAGCATTTTGTATCAATGTTGATTTAAGAAAGATGAGTGGAACTATATTCATTTTGTTTTAAATCTTTCTGCTTTAGAATAACGGAAGAACATGAATAAATGGGCCAAAATTACTGATGGTTAAGCTGAAAAAATTATATAAAGAAAGTTATGCTAATGTTTATTCCTTTTGGGAAGCACCTCGAATATTTGAATTTTGTAGTAAAGTATCTATACTGGTATAGTCAGATGTCTTACAAATACTTTTGAAGAACAAATGAAAGTAAACCATTTTCTATGTGTGTTTAAAAAAATTATTTGTAAATCTAACATGAAATATGAGAAAAAAAATTAAACTGCATTCTGCTGTTCTTCTTTAGAAGCATCCCTGCGTAAATACTGCTGTTATACTGTCATACAAAGTGTATCCTTTCTTGTCGTATCCTTTTGGGGCAGTGTTTTTTTTTATTTTCTTAGGAGTGTTTTGTCTCTCCCCAATCTACTGATTCAGCCTCTGCAATAAATTTTTTTTTTTTACAATGTACTGAAATTATTTCTAAAATTATCTGTGTTGATTGAACAGATCTTTTATGTGGTTTTTAGATTTGTTGCTGAATTTTCTATGCTATCCTTTAGGTTATGTAGTTCTTCCAGAGAAAGTTAGTGAATCAGGTCAACTTATTTACGTGGAGAATGGATACATTTGCTTTAACACAGACTTTATTCTTGCTTCTTCTATTTATGTATTTTCTAAGTTTAATTCAGTAACATAAATGCTTTCTCCTTCATGATGTATGTGGTTTAGGCATTCTGTATAACATAGTATAAAATTTGGGGAAAAGGGTCCCCCCCCTTAAAAGTACATATGTTGAAATTTTAAGTAACTGAATTTCAGTGTGAATTCCAAATAAGAGTAGTGGACATCTAAGGTTTTATTATTGAAATCTCCTTTGAGATAGCAAGTAGAAGTATCTTTTTTTCCCTTTGATTTTCTAAACAAAATAAAAAGCTTAAGAAAAGAGTAACAGAGAGGAAAAGATATAAAGTTGACTCAGGGTAGCACAATAAGTGGAAAGAAACAGTTCTGGTAGGTATGTAAGAGCAGTGGTTTCCAGACCTGTTGATAATCAGAACTGCCCAAACAGTGGTTCTCAATTTAGCTGCATATTAGAATGACTTGCAGAACTTAAAAAAAAAAAATAAAGAAAAATAATAAAGTAAAAAGTATGTTGCTTGGGTTTCTTCCCAGAGTTTTGTTTTAATTGGCCTAGATTTCTGCATAGATATCAATATTTTCAAACCTCACTGAGTATTGGTTCTAATGTTCAACCAAGGTTGAGAACCAGTGAGGAAGGAGTTTTATACGTTAAGATTCCTGGACTCTATCCTAGAACTGATAGATGAGAATCTCTGGAATCAGGACCAAGAATCTAATTTTCCCTTATTAATTTTAAGGACTGACCAATTTGAATACTCCTTTGTTACATTAAACTGATTACATGGATCCAAGACATCACCCTAGCCATCTAAACTTTTATTAGTAGGAAAATACAGCATTGGAGTCTTTGCATCCCTTTTCTTACTAATCCTACTAATAGTAGGATTTTCTTACTATATCCCACTAATAGTACTATGAAAACAATGCAAAATTCTGTTGTTAATCATTATGTCTCAAAGATACAAAAAGCAGAAGATACTGAAATTGCTGTTGCTTTTTTCTATTGGCACAGTTAAATATTTTATTTTTTAATGTTATAAATTAGTTTACATGCTGTTAGAGAATTAAAATTTTGTTGCACTGACATGATTCACTAATTTTCCAAATATATATGTTCTAGCTTTTAGTTATTTTAGAACTAGTGAACTGTTTAATAATCATTATTTTTAATGAATTTTTATGGTGTTTTAGGTTCCTTTATCTCTCAAGTACTTTCCACCTTTGTGGAGATGAAATTGACCACCTGGACTATGGAACTGTGCGTAATAGTTTTTAAAGTGTATTTAAAAATTAAATCTATATGCATTTAAATCAGTTTATTAGAGATCTATCACATGTATTTTAATCATCTTCCTCATATAATAAATTATTTTCTTTCCAATTAAAATAATGATCTTAATTTTTCTTTGTTACTCATATCTTGAGGAAAGTATAATTTGATAATTGCATGAATTTTTATCAAGTAATTTTATAATGCTAAATATAAATTTTCTTTTATGGTTACAAATATTGCCCTTTTTCATTCTTGTATACACTTAATTTTTTTATAGTAATCTTATCTTTTTATAATTATTCTCAGAGTAGTTTTACTTGGTTGAGTTTTGATGATTTTGATGATAATGTTTTGATTTTGTTTTTTCTTTTAAGTGGTGGAGAATCTTTCACAGGTTAGGGAATTTGTATACGTGCCCTAACAGTTTTTCATTGTTGTGTCTCCCAGCGTATCAGAATGTCACTCAGTGGTATAAATGTTTCCTATTTAAAATTATTCTGTTCCCTTAGTAAAATTAATTTCAGCTGTATGTTAAGTAGGAAACATTGATATGTTTTAATGAATTTGTTCTGCTTGATACTCTTCTGTGAGTATGTAGTAACAGTTTTACCTTAGAGTCACTTAGATCTTTGTTGGAATGATCTTGTGTATCATAGCTTCTTCCCTTTTACCCATAGCTTTGTGAAATAAGGTAAGTGAAAAGTTTAAAGGTAGCAAATAGAAGAATGGAGGTTTGAACCCTGAAACAATCTAATATTTAGATGTCAAGTGGTAAGAAAACATGACTAAGAGTAGATAAACTCAAGTGAAGAAAGAAGCCCAGCTAGGAAGGAGTGATTAAATATGTTAGGTCTGTTGACGATGCAAGAAAGATAAGTTCCGAAGACAGCTGTTAAGGTGTCTTGCTTTCTGAGGGAATAGTGAAATGGGTTGTTAATACAGGGGGATATAGTATCAAGAAGGTTTTGTTTTTATTTGATAAAGATTGAAAATACAGCAGATTTGTATGGTCTAATGTAATAGAGAAAAAACAGAGACATGATGCAGGAGTGAGAGGAATGTCACTGGAACCATAGATATGGTGTATAAATAGAAGGGTTAGTTTTAAAGATGGGTGTGTAAACAGTTCATTAATAGCAGTGGANAGAAGAAGAAGGTGAGAAGAAGAAGAAGGTGAGAAGAAGAGGAAGGTGAGAAGAAGGAAAAGTAGAAGAAGAAGTGGAAGAAGAAGAAGAAGACAGAGGTGAGAAGAAGAAGAAGAAAAAGAAGAAGGAGTAGAAAAGAAGAAGAAGAAGAACAAGAAGGTGAGAAGAAGTAGGTGAGAAGCACACGAAGAAGGAGAGAAGAAAAAGAAGAACGTGGCATGAAAGAAGAGGTAGAAGAGGAAGAAGGTGAGAAGAAGAGTAAGAAAATGGTGAGAAGAAGAAGAAGAGGAATTTGGAGGTGAGAAGAAGAAGAAGAAGAAGAAGAAGAAGGTGAGAAGAAGAAGAAGAAGGAGAAGAAGGTGAGAAGAAGAATTTGAGAATAATAAGAAGGTGAGATGAAGAAGAAGAAGAAGGAGAAAAAAATGAGAAAAGAATGTGAGAAGAAGAAGAAGGTGAGATGAAAAAGAAGAAGAAGGTAAGAAGAAGAAGAAGAAGAAGAAGCAGCAGCAGCAGCAGGTGGGAAGAAGAAGGTGAGAAAATGTAGTAGTAGAAGGTAACAAGAAGAAGAAGAAGGTGGGAAGAAAAGAGGAATAAGAGAAGAAGAAAAATAACGTGAGAAGAAGAAGAAGTTGAGAAGAAGAAGGTTAGAAGAAGAAAAAGAAGAAGGTGAGAAGAGAAGAAGAAGGTAAGAAAAAAAGATGAAAAATAAGAATAAGAAGAAGGTGAGAAGAAGATGAAAACGGTGAGAACAAGGTGAGAAATCGAAAAAGAAGAAGGAGAGAAGAATAAGAAGAAGGTGAGAATAAGAAGAAGGTGAGAAGAAGAAGGTGAGAAAAAGGTGAGAAGAAGAAGAAGGTGAGAAGTAGAATAAGAATAAGAAAAAGGTGAGAAGAAGAAGAAGAAGAAGAAAAGGTGAAAAGAAGAAGAAGAAGAAGGTAAGAAGTAGAGGAATAAGATGAGAAGAAGGTGAGTAGAAGAAGAAGAGAAGAAGAAGAAGAATGTGAGAAGAAGATGAGAAAAAGAAGAAGAAGAATGTGAGAAGAAGATGAGAAGAAGAAGAAGAAGATAAGAAGAAGAAGAAAAAGAAGGTGAGAAACAGGTGAGAAGTAGTAGAAGAGATGTGAGTAAGAAGACGATAGGGAGAAGTAGTTGAGAAGAAGAAGAAGGTGAGAAGAAGACGAATAAAATGTGATAAGAAGAAGAAGAAGGTGAGAAGAAGGTGGGAAGAAGAAAAAGAAGAATGTGAGAAGAAGAAGAAGAAAAAGAAGAAGGTGAGAAGAAGAAGAAGGTGAGAAGAAGAAGTAGAAGTAGGTGAGAAAGAAGAAGAGGATGGTGAGAAGAAGCTGAGAAAAAGAAGTAGAATGTGAGAAGAAGAAGGTTAAAAAAAGAAGAAGAAGAATAAGTTGAGAAGAAGTTGAGAAGAACAAGAAGAAGAAGTTGAGAAAAAAGTGAGAAGAATAATAATAATAAGAAGAAGGTGAGAAGAAGAAGGAGAAAAGAGGGTGAGTAGAAGAAGAAGACGAAGGTGAGAAGAAGGTAAGAAGAAGAAGAAGAAGGTGAGAAGTATGTGAGAAGGAGAAAAAGACGAAAGTGAAAAGAAGAAGAGGAAGAAGGTGAGAAGAAGAAGAAGAAGAAGGTTTGAAGAAGAAAAAGAATAAGGTGAAAAGAAGAAGAAGAAGGTGAAAAGAAGCAGGTGAAGAATAGGAATAAGAAGAATGTGAAAAGAAGACGAATAAGGTGAGAACAAGGTGAGAAACAGAAAAAAAAGAAGGAGAGAAGAAGAAGGTGAGAAGAAGAAGAAGGTGAGAAGAATATGAGAAGAAGAAGAAGGTGAAAAGTAGAAGAAGAAGAAGAAGGTGAGAAGAAGAAGATGAAGAAGGTGAGATGAAGAAGAAGAGGAATATGAGAAGAAGGTGAGAAGAAGAAGAAAAAAGAAGAAGAAGAAGAAGGTGAGCAGAAGAAGAAGAAGAAGAAGGTGGGAAAAAGAAGAAGCAGAAGAAGAAGAAGAGAAAGTGAGAAGAATGTGAGAAGAAGAAGAAGAAGGTGGGAAGAAGATTAGAAGAAGAAGAAGGTGAGAAAAAGGTGAGAAGAAGAAGAAGAAGAGGGTGAGAAGAAGAAGAAGAGTAATAAGGTGAGCAGAAGAAGAAGAAGAAGGTTAGAAGAAGAATAAGGTGAGAAGAAGAAGAAGAAGAAAAAGAAGAAGAAGAAGAAGATGAAGGTGAGAAGTAGGAGAAGAAACAAAAGAAGTAGAAGAAGAAGAAGGTGAGAAGAAGAAGAAGAAGGTGAGAATGTAAGAAGAAAATGAATAAGAAGAAGGTGAGAAGAAGAAGTAGTAGTAGCAGAAGAAGAAGAAGAAGAAGAAGGTGAGAAGAAAAAGAAGGAGATAAGAAGAAAAAGGAGAGAAGAAGAAGATGAGAAGAAGGTTAGAGAAGTAGAAGAGTTAGAAGAAAAAGAAGAATAAGAAGGTGAGAAGAAGAAGAAGGTGAGAAGAAGAAGAAGAAGGAGAAGAAGAAGGTGAGAAAAAGAAGAAGAAGTTGAGAAGAAGAAGAAGAAGAAGGTGAGAAGAAGAATAAGTGAGAAGAAGGTGACGGTGAGAAGAAGAAGGAGAAAGTGAGAAGAAGAAGAAGAAAAAGTAGAAGAAGAAGGTGAGTAGAAAAAGAAGAAAAGGAAGCTGAGAAGAAAAAGAAGAAGGTGAGAAGAAGAAGAAGATGACAAGAAAAAGAAGAAGAAGAAGATGAGAAGAAGAAAAAGAAGGTGAGAAGATGAAGGAGGTGAGAAGAATAAGAAGAAGAAGAAGAAGGTGAGAAGAAGAACAACAACAAGAGGAAGGTGAGAAGAAGAAGAAGAAGAAGAAGAAGTAGGTGAGGAGAAGAAGAAGAAGTTGAGAAGAAGAAGAAGAAGGTGAAAAGAAGAAGAAAAAGAAAAGAAGAAGGTTAGAAGAAGAGGAATAAGATGAAGGTGAGACGAAGAAGAAGAAGTAGAAGGAGAAAACGAAGAAGAAGAAGGTGAGAAGAAGAAGAAGGTTAGAAGAAGAAGTAGGTGAGAAGAAGAAGAAGAAGAAAAAGGTGAGAAGAAGAAGAAGAAGAAGGTGAGAAGAAGAAGAAGAAGAAGGTGAG
>SJYW01036864.1:906670-929159 GCA_006410735.1 Raphicerus campestris
AGTTGGCTTAAAGCTCAACATTCAGAAAATGAAGATCATGGCATCTGGTCCCATCACTTCGTGCCAAATAGATGGGGAAACATTGTCAGACTTTATTTTAGCGTGGCTCCAAAATCACTGCAGATGGTGATTCCAGCCATGAAATTGAAAGACACTTACTCCTTGGAAGAAAAGTTATGACCAACCTAGAGAGCATATTAAAAAGCAGAGACATTACTCTGCCAACAAAGGTCCGTCTAGTCAAGACTTTGGTTTTTCCAGTAGTCATGTATGGATGTGAGAGTTGGACTGTGAATAAGGCTGAGCGCCGAAGAATTGATGCTTTTGAACTGTGGTGTTGGAGAAGACTCTTGAGCGTCCTTTGGACTGCAAGGAGATCCAACCAGTCCATTCCGAAGGAGATCAACCCTGGAATTTCTTTGGAAGGACTGATACTAAAGCTGAAACTCCAGTACTTTGTCCACCTCATGCAAAGAGTTGACTCATTGGAAAAAACTCTTATGCTGGGAGGGAATGGGGACAGGAGCAGAAGGGGATGACAGTGGATGAGATGGCTCAATGGCATCACCGACTCAATGGACGTGAGTCTGAGTGAACTCCAGGAGTTGGTGATAAAGAGGGAGGCCTGGCGTGCTGCAGTTCATGGGGTCACAAAGAGTCGGACAGGACTAAACTGAACTGAACTGATTGTAAGCTTCCATGTTACTTTTTCCATACATTTCCCCTTTTCTCCCCTCTCCCCATGTCCATAAGCCTAATCTCTATGTCTGTTTCTCCGTTGCTGCCCTGGAAATAAATTCTTCACTACTGTTTTTCTAGATTCCTTATGTATGCGTTAGAATATGATATTTGTTTTTCTCTTTTTTGACTCACTCTGTATAATGGGTTCTAGGTTCATCCACCTCATCAGAAATGACTCAAATGTGTTCGTTTTATGACTGAGTAATAGTCCATTGTGTGTATGTACCACAATTTCATATCCATTCATCTGTAAATGGACATCTATTTTGCTTCCATGTTCTAGCTATTGTAAATAGTGCTGGAGTGAACAGTGGGATACATGTGCCTTTTTCAATTTGTTTTCCTCAGGGTATATGCTTAGCAGTGGGATTGCTGGGTCTATGGTGGTTTTATTCCTACTTTTTTAATGGAATCTCCATATTGTTTTTTATAGTGGCTATATCAATTTACATTCCCACCAACAGTGAAAGAGCATTCCATTTTCTCCATATCCTCTCCATCATTCATTGTTTATAGACTTTGATGATGACCATTCTGACTGTTGTGAGGTGATATATCATTGTAGTTTTAATTTGCCTTTCTCTAATAATGAGCAGTGTTGAGCATCTTTTCATGTGTTTGTTAGCCATCTGTATGTTTTCTTTGGAGAAATGTCTTTTTAAGTCTTTTTCCCACTTTTTGATTGAGTTGTTTTTCTGGCATTGAGTTGTGTGAGCTGCTTGTATATTTTGGAAATTGATCCTTTGTCAGTTGTTTAATTTGCTATTATTTTCTCCCATTCTGAGAGTTGTCTTTTCACCTTGCTTATAGTTTCCTTTGCTGTATAAAAGCTGTTAAGTTTAATCAGATCCCACCTGTTTACTTTTGTTGTTATTTCCATTACTCTAGGAGGTGGGTCATAGAGCATCTTGCTTTGATTTATTCATTGAGTGTTCTGCATATATTTTCCTCTAGAGTTTTATACTTTCTGGTATTACATTTAGGTCTTTAATCCATTTCGAGTTTATCTTTGTGTATGGTGTTAGGAAGTGTTCTACTTTCGTTCTTTTACATGTAGCTGTCTGGTTTTCCCAGCACCATTTATTGAAAAGGCTGTGTTTTCCCCATTGTATACTCTTGCCTTCTTTGTCAAAAATAAGGTACCCATAGATGCATGGGTTTATTTCTGGACTTTCTATCTTGTTCCGTTGGTCTATATTTATGTTTTTGTGCCAGTACCATACTGTCTTGATGACTGTAGCTTTGTAGTATAATCTGAAGTCAGGAAGGTTGATTCCTCTGGCTCCATTCTTCTTTCTCAGGGCTGCTTTGGCTATTCAGGGTCTTTTGTGTTTGCATATGAATTGTGAGATTTTTTTGTTCTAGTTCTGTAAAAAATGCCATTGGTAATTTGATAGGGATTGCCTTGCATCTGTAGATTGCGTTTGCTAGTGTACTCATTTTCAGAATATTGATTCTTCCTACCCAGGAACATGGAATATCTCTCCATCTGTTTATGTCATCTTTTATTTCCTTCACTAGTGTCTTATTATTTTCTGTATACAGTTTTATTTGTCTCCTTAGGTAACTTTATTCCTAGATATTTAATTCTTTTTGTTCCATTGGTGAGTGGGATTGATTCCTTACTTTCTGTTTCTAATTTTTCATTATTAGTGAATATGCAAGTGATTTCTGGGTATTGATTTTGTATCCTGCAACCTTGCTAAATTCAATGATTAGCTCTAGTAATTTTCTAATACTACCTTTAGTGTTTTCTATGTACAGTGTCATGTCATCTGCAAACAGTGAGAGATTTACTTCTTTTCTGATCTGAATTCCTTTTATTTCTTTTCCTTCCACGATTGATCTAGCTAGGACTTTCAGAACTGTGTTGAATAATAGTGGTGAGAGTGGACACCCTTGTTTTGTTCCTGATTTTAGGGGAAATGCTTTCAGATTTTCACCATTGAGAATAATGTTTGGTGTAGGTTTATCATATATGACCTTTACTATGTTGAGGTAGGTTCCTTCTATGCCCATTTTGTGAAGGTTTTAATCACCAATGGGTGCTGAATTTTGTCAAAAGCTTTTTCTACATCTATTGAGATGATCATACGGTTTTTATCTTTCAATTTGTTAATATGGTGTATCATGTTGATTAATTTGCATATATTGAAGAATCCTTGCATTCTTGGAATAAACCCAACTTGATCATGGTGTATGAGTTTTTTGATGTGTTGCTGAATTCTATTGCTAAAACTTTGTTGAGGATTTTTGCATCTATGTTCATCAGTGATATTGGCCTGTAGTTTTCTTTTTTTGTGTTGTCTCTGTCTGGTTTTGGTATCAGGGTGATGGTGGCCTCATAAAATGAGTTTGGAAGTGCTACTTCCTCTGCAATTTTTTGAGTTTTAGAAGGATAGGCATTAACTTTTCTCTAAATGCTTGATAGAATTCTCCTGTGAAGCTATCTGCCTGGACTTTTGTTTTTTGGGAGGTTTTTGATCATAGCTTCAATTTCAGTGCTTGTAATTGCATTGTTCATAATTTCTATTTCTTCTTGGTTCAGTCTTAGAAGATTGAACTTTTCTAAGAATCTGTCCATTTCTTCCAGGTTATCCATTTTATTGCCATATAGTTGTTCATAATAGTCTCTTATAATCCATTGTATTTCTGCATTGTCATTGTAACCTCTCCTTTTTTCATTTCTAATTTTGTTGATTTGATTCTTCTTTTTTTCTTGATGAGTCTGGCTAAAGGTTTGTCAATTTTGTTTATCTTCTTGAAGAACCAGCTTTTAGTTTTATTCATCTTTGCTATTGTTTCTTTCATTTCTTTTTCATTTATTTCTGCTCCAATCTTTATGATTTCTGTCCTTCTAATAATTTTGGAGTATTGTTGCTCTTCCTTTTCTAGTTGTTTTAGATGTGAAGTTAGTTTGTCTGTTTGATGTTTTTCTTATTTCTTGAGGTAGGATTGTATTGCTATAAACTTCCCTATTAGAACTGCTCTTGCTGCATCCCATAGGTTTTGAATTGCCGTGTTTTCATTGTCATTTGTTTCTAGAAATTTTCTGATTTCTCCAGTATCCTGTTGGTTATTTAGAAATGTATTGTTTAGTCTCTATGTCTTTCTGTTTTTTTGCAGTTTTTTTTTCTTGTAATTGTTATCTAGTCTCAGCATTCTCATCAGAGAAGATGCTTGATGTAATTTCAGTTTTCTTAAATTTACTGAGGTTCGATTTGTGACCTAAGATGTGGTCTATCCTGGAGAATGTTTCATGTGCACTTGAGAAGATGTATTCTTCTGCATTTGGATGGAATTTCCTGAAAATATCAATGAGATCCATCTCATCTAATGTATCATTTTAGACTTGTGTTTCCTTATTAATTTTCTGTTTTGATGATCTGTCCATTGGTGTGAGTGGGGTGTTAAAGTCTCCTATTATTATTCTGTTACTGTCAGATTTTCCTTTTATATCTGTTAATGTATTGAGTGCTCCACTGTTGGGTGCATAGGTGTTTACAATTGTTATGTTTTCCTCTTGGATTGATCCCTTGATCATTATGCAGTGTCTTTCCTTATTTCTTGTAATATTCTTTATTTTTAAGGTCTATTTAGTCTAATATGAGAATTGCTGCTCCAGCTTTCTTTTGCTTCCCATTTTCATAGAAAATATTTTTCCATCCTCTCACTTTCGGTCTATATGTGTCTTTAGGTCTGAAGTGGGTTTCTTGTAGACAGCATATATATGGGTGTTATTTTTGTATTTTGTATTCAGCCAGTCTGTGTCTTTTGGTTGGAGCATTTAATCCATTTATATTCATAGTAATTATTGATATATATGTTCCTATTGCCATTTTTTAATTGTTTTGGGTTCATTATGTAGATCTTTTTTCTTCACTTGTATTTCTTAGCTATATAAGTCCCTTTTACATTTTTTGTAAAGCTGGTTTGGTGGTACTGATTTCTCTTTTATTTTTGCTTGTCTGAAAGCTTCTTATTTCTCCATCAATTTTGAATGAGATCCTTGCTGAGTACAATAATCATGATTATATATATATATATTTTTTTTTTCCCCCCTTTCAATATTTTAAATATACCCTCCCATTCCCTTCTGGCCTGCAGAATTTCTGCTGAAAATCAGCTGTTAAGCATATGAGTTTTCCTTTTACATTACTTGTTGCTTCTTCCTTGCTGCTTTTAATATTCTTTCTTTGTGTTTAGTCTTTGTTAGTTTCATTAGCATGTGTCTTGGCATGTTTCTCCTTGGGTTTATCCTGTATGGGATGCTTTGTGCTTCTTGGACTTGATTTACTATGTCCTTTTCCATGTTGGGGAAATTTCAAACTATAATCTCATCAAAAATTGTCTCATAACCTTTCTTTTTCTCTTTTTGTGAGACCCCTGTAATTCGAATGTTGGTGTGTTTGATATGGTCCAAGAGATCTCTGAGACTGTCCTCAGCTCTTTTCATTCTTTTTACTTTATTCTGCTCTTCAGAAATTATTTCCACCATTTTATCTTTCAGCTCACTGACTCATTCTCCTTCAGATATTCTGCTATTGATTCCTTATAGAGTATTTTTAATTTCAGTAATTGTTTTGCTTGATTCTATAAATTTATTCTTTAATTCTTCTAGGTCTTTGTTACTTGACTCTTGCATGTTCTCCATTTTATTTTCAAGGTTTTTGATCGTAATAACTATCTTTATTTTGAATTCTTTTTTAGGTAGTTTGCCTATTTCCCCTTCATTTATTTGGACTTCTGCACTTCTAGTTTGTTCCTTNATATTTTTCCATCCTCTCACTTTCGGTCTATATGTGTCTTTAGGTCTGAAGTGGGTTTCTTGTAGACAGCATATATATGGGTGTTATTTTTGTATTTTGTATTCAGCCAGTCTGTGTCTTTTGGTTGGAGCATTTAATCCATTTATATTCATAGTAATTATTGATATATATGTTCCTATTGCCATTTTTAAATTGTTTTGGGTTCATTATGTAGATCTTTTTTCTTCACTTGTATTTCTTAGCTATATAAGTCCCTTTTACATTTTTTGTAAAGCTGGTTTGGTGGTACTGATTTCTCTTTTATTTTTGCTTGTCTGAAAGCTTCTTATTTCTCCATCAATTTTGAATGAGATCCTTGCTGAGTACAATAATCATGATTATATATATATATATTTTTTTTTTCCCCCCTTTCAATATTTTAAATATACCCTCCCATTCCCTTCTGGCCTGCAGAATTTCTGCTGAAAATCAGCTGTTAAGCATATGAGTTTTCCTTTTACATTACTTGTTGCTTCTTCCTTGCTGCTTTTAAATTCTTTCTTTGTGTTTAGTCTTTGTTAGTTTCATTAGCATGTGTCTTGGCATGTTTCTCCTTGGGTTTATCCTGTATGGGATGCTTTGTGCTTCTTGGACTTGATTTACTATGTCCTTTTCCATGTTGGGGAAATTTCAAACTATAATCTCATCAAAAATTGTCTCATAACCTTTCTTTTTCTCTTCTTGTGAGACCCCTGTAATTCGAATGTTGGTGTGTTTGATATGGTCCAAGAGATCTCTGAGACTCTCCTCAGCTCTTTTCATTCTTTTTACTTTATTCTACTCTTCAGAAATTATTTCCACCATTTTATCTTTCAGCTCACTGACTCATTCTCCTTCAGATATTCTGCTATTGATTCCTTATAGAGTATTTTTAATTTCAGTAATTGTTTTGCTTGATTCTATAAATTTATTCTTTAATTCTTCTAGGTCTTTGTTACTCGACTCTTGCATGTTCTCCATTTTATTTTCAAGGTTTTTGATCGTAATAGCTATCATTATTTTGAATTCTTTTTTAGGTAGTTTGCCTATTTCCCCTTCATTTATTTGGACTTCTGCACTTCTAGTTTGTTCCTTCATTTATGTAATATTTCTCTGACTTTTCATTATTTTTTTTTTAACCTATTGTTTGAGGTCCCCTTTTTACAGGCTTCAAAGTTAAATTCTTTCTTCCATTTGCTTTTTGCGTGTGTAAGGTTGTCCCAGTGGTTTGTGTAAGCTTCCTATTGGGTGAAATTTGTGCTGAGTTTTTGTTCGTTTGTTTTTCCTCTGATGAGCATGCCTGAGTGAGGTGGCAATCCTGTCTGCTAATGATTGGGTTTGTATTTTTGTTTTGTTTGTTGTTTAGATGAGGCATTCTTAACAGGTTGCTACTGGTGGTTGGGTGATGCCAGGTCTTGTATTCAGGTGGTTTCCTTTGTGTGAGTTCTCACTATTTGGTACTCCCTAGGGTTAGTTCTCTGGAAGTCTTGGGTCTTGGAGTCAGTGCTCCCACTCCAAAGGCTCAGGGCTTGATCTTGGTCAAGAGCAAAGATTCCACAAGTGGTTTGTTATGGCATTAAGTGAGATTAAAACAAATATCCAAAAATGAGAAACCAAAGATGAACCCCAGACAAATGGCAGTTACAAAATCAGGGAAATAATAATTAAAATAATGGAATATACACATATACACCCTTGAGCAAAGTGAATACAGTCCATCAAAAATAAAGTACAGTAGATTGACCTGGTGAACAAATTAAATCAAAAATTATATTTACTACATAAGAACAAAATTAACTAAAGCACAAAGCACAAAAACGGAAAATAAAACTAAACAAGGTGCTAAGTGAGGAATAAAGCAATCAAAACAAAACTAACAAATACATTGAGAAGAGAGGAAAGAAAGAAAAGAAAGGAAGAACAGATATGCAAATTATATAGAGGTAGATGAAGAAAATTTATATATATTAAAGATTATCTGTAAGGGGAAAAAGAACAGTAGGAAAGACAAATGAAGGAATAAATGTAGAAAAAATATAATAGGTTTTTTAAAAAATATAATGAAAAGAAAAAAAATGGAAGAAGAAAGAAAAAAAAAGGGGAGGGGAACTCCACAGAACTGCAAAAGCCCAGTGTAGACAGAGGTTTATAACAACAATAAAAAGTGTGACTGCATATTCACATATACATATATACCCATAAGCAAAATTAAAACTGTCCAGCAAAAATAAAGTACAATAGATCAACCCAGTGAACAAAGGAAACCAAAAATTATACCTACCAGAACAAAACTAACTAAAACACAAACTGGAAAACAAAACTACAGCAAGGTGCCAACTGGGGAATAAAGCAGTAGAATAAAACTGACAAAATGTTGAGAGGAAAGGAATGAAAGAACAGATATGCAAAGCTAAATAGAGGTAAATGAAGATTTACATACATTAAAGATTAACTGCAAGGGGCAAAAAGAGTAGGAAAAGCAAACAAAGGAATAAATGTAGAAAAAATAATAATAGGTTTAAATAATTTAAAAAGAGAAAGAAACTCCATAGAACTACAAAACCCCAACATAGAGGCAGAGGTTTATAACAACAAGAAAAAAATAATGTGATTGAGGGGGGATAAAAAGCTCACAAGCTTAATTAGATTTCATAATGCCAATAAAATCAACAACTACAACGGGGGGGGGGGGTGGGAATACAAAAGAATCTATCAAGCAAGTCAAAACATAAGAATAATAAGTGTTTTTCTTGAGTCACTGCTGTCAGCTCAGATTCTAATCTGGCCCTACACCTATGTGATCTTGCCTCCAATGTCCACAGCTATCAGAACTAGTGCATTCTCTTTTGTGGGCATTCTCAATGATCTTTTATATATTCCATAGACACATAGGCTGCCTAGTTGATCGTGTGGATTTAATCTGCAGTTTGTACAGCTGGTGTGAAGGTTTTGGGTCTTATTCCTTAGCCACACTGCCCCTGGGTTTCAATTATGGTTTTATTTCCACCTCTGCACGTGGGTTGTCCACTGGAGTTAGCTCCTGAGGCTGCCCTGGAGGACTTGGGTTTGCCCCTGTGAGGGCCAGATGTGGAGGTGGTACAGCTGCTTGAGTTTCAGGGGTTCTGGCATCACCAAGTACTCAGGGGAGTTGGTGGCTAGGGCAGCAGGAAATACACTGCTCTAGAAGGATATGGCAACCAGTATTGGCCAATATGCTCCAGTGTGCTTGCCTGGAGAATCCCCCTCCCTGACAGAGAAGCCTGGCAGGCCATAGTCTACAGGGTGGCAAAGAGCAGGACATGACTGAAGCAACCTTTCATGCATAGATGCAAGATTCTTTTTTTGCCTGTGACACCTCTGCCCCAGTAAGAGTTGAGCATGAAGGTGGCACAGCTGCTTGGATTGCAGGGACCTAGCAGCACCAAGTGTGCAGGAACATGGACTGCCTCCACCTCAGGAATTATGGCCCTGTCAGGGTCTTTTTCTGAGCCCCTTGTAGCTGGCGATCAGAAGACCTCTTTGGCCAGTCTTTCTCCATAGGTCCGCCTGTTCAGGCACTTAGAGGGCTCCCTTGCCTGGTGTCCTTCTCTGTTGTTTGGAGCATCAGGCACATAAAGGGGGGCCCACCTGACTGGGCTCCTACTCTGTGGATCAGCACATCAGGCACTTAAAGGGGCTCCCTAGGTGGAGTCCAACTTTGTAGTTCTTCAGTGCATCAGGTGTTTGATGGGCCAGCTTCTCTATTGTTCAGCTGCTGATGCTGGCGTGTGGAGAGAGAGAGGCTATGGTGATGGCTCCACTTCCTATGCATGAGTCAGCACTATCGCCTTGCTTTCATGGCTGCCTGGCTTTCTTCCACAGGCATTTCCCACCATGATCTCCTCTCTCCCATCTCCTCAGTCAACAGCAGCCTCACCCTGGGATTGCTCCACACTCCCCAAACTCCAACTCCCAGCCACTGCACCTTCCAGGGCCCCCTCATCCTTGTTTGTGGTATGTATGACTGTGGCAAGGACTGTCTGCTTGTCATTCCATTTAGGCTGCCACAGATCAGCTATTTCACTCTCAGCCTTAAATGTTTCTCCTCTGACTCAAGACAGTTGCCCTGATGTGGGGATCAGACCTCTGCTTTAGTTCCCCCACCTGCCAAGGACAGGTCCAGTGCTACTAACACTCCTGTTTTTCCCCCTAGTTCCTTCATCCTACAGAGTTTTGGATGGTTATGTATATTATTTTCCTCTACTCAGGTACTACTGTCCACTCTCAGCTGGTGTACTCCATGCATTTCTTTGTCTGAGGGGGTATTCCTGATGTATCCTTGGAGAGAGATGTACTCCAGGTCTACCTACTCTTCTGCCCTCTTGTTCTTCTCCCAAGATAATTTTTAATTTTCCTTTTGATTTCTTCTGCTCATTGATTATTCAGAAATGTGTTGTTCAGCTTCCACATATTTGTAGACTTTACAGCTTTTCTCTTGTAGATTTCAACTTCATACCACTCTGGTCATACAAGACAGTTGGTATGATTTCAGTCTTCTTAAATTTGCTGACGTTTGTTTTACATCCTATCATATGGTCTATCCTGGAGATTCTGTGTTCACATGAGAAGAATGTATTCTGCTACTGTTGGGTGGAATGCTTTATAAATGTCTGTTTGGTCCATTTGTTCTAAAGTTTGGTTCAATCCATTGTTTTCCTTTTGATTTTCTGTCTGTATGACCTCTCCATTGCTTACAGTAGCATCTTAAAATACCCTACTATTGTACTGTTGTCATTTTCCATTCGCTTAATATATTTTGGTGCTCTGATGTTGGTTGCATGTATATTTACAATTGTTATATCTTCTTGAAGTATTGACTCCTTTGTCATTATATTATAACCTTCTTTGTCACTTGTTCCTGTTTTTGTCTCCAAGTCTCTTTTGTCTTATATAAATATGGGTAACTTACTTGGAATATTTTCTTCTATCCCTTCACTTTGAGCCTATGTATGTCTTTAGACCTGAAATAAGTCTCCTAAAGGCAGCATATAGTTAGGTCTTGTTTTCCCCAGCCCGCTCTGCCTTTTGATCCATGAATCCAATATCTTTACATTTAGAGTGATTATTGATATGAAAGGACTTACTACAGTCATCTTATTATTTGCCATCTGCTTGTATTTCATCTCTGTTGTTTATTTTCTCTCTGTTTCTACCTACCTTTGTAAATTGGTGGTTTTCCCTAGTGATTTTCTCAGTTCCCCTTTTTATGTTTTGTGTCTCTATTGTAGATTTTTGCTTTTTGGTTATCATGAAGCTTACATAAAACATCTCATAGGAATAAAACTGTCCTTTTCTTTTTTATCCTGTTAGGAACTTTTATTTTCTGATATTAAATATTCCATCAGTTTACCCCTTTTATATTTTTGATGTCACAATTTCCCAGTTTTCTTCTGTGCATTCATTACCAAATTATACTAGCTACTTGCCTGGAAAATTCTACAGAGGAGCCTGGTGGGCTGCAGTCCATGGGGTTGCTAACAGTCAGACATGACTGAGCGACTTCACTTCCACTTTTCACTTTCATGTGTTGGAGAAGGAAATGGCAACCCACTCCAGTGTTCTTGCCTGGAGAATCCCAGGGACGGGGGTGCCTCGTGGGCTGCCATCTATGGGGTCACACAGAGATGGACATGACTGAAGCAACTTAGCCGCAGCAGCAGCATAGTTATTTTTAATGCTTTTTCATTCAACCTTTATACTATAATTAAATGGTTAACACATCTGTATAATATAGTTTTCTAATTGTGATCTTCCATTTTTCATTTTTACTAAAGTATTGCATATTTTCATATGTCTTTGTGTCACTAGTTGCATCTTTCCATCTCAGCTTAAAGAGCTTTTTTAGCATTTCTTGTAAGTCAGGTCTAGTAACTTCAGCTTTTGTTTGTATAGGAAACCCTTTCAGTTCAGTTCAGTCACTCAGTTGTATCCAATTCTTTGTGACCCCATGGACTGCAGCACACCAGGCTTCCCTGTCCATCACCAACTCCTGGAGCTTGCTCAAACTCAGGTCCACTGAGTTGGTGATTTATTTCTCCTTTGTATCTGAAGAATAACTTTGCCTGATAAAGTATTCTAGTGTCAACTTTTAATCTTTCAACATATTTAATGTATCATGTCATTCCTTCCTGGCCTGTAATCCACTGATAGTCTAATAGAGTTCCTTTGTAGATCATATAACTTTTTTCTCTGGCTAAAGTTAGGATTCTTTCTTTATCATTTATCTTTATCATTTTTTAAAAAATGGTTTTCATTGAAATGTGTATTGGAAAGATTTTGGTATTGAGATAATAGGCTGTTCTATTAGCTTCATGAATTTGTATGTCTGATCCCTTTCCCCAGTTTGAAAAGTTTTCTGCTGTTATTTTTCAAATAAATTCCCTGCCCCCTTTTACCTTTCTCCTCCATCTGATACACCAATTATTCTTATATTTGTTTCTCTGATTAAATCCTTAGGGTTCATAGTGTTTCTTTATTTAAAAAATGATCATAGTTCTTCTAACTGGATCATTTCTAAATTCTTATCTTCCCAGTCACTTATTCTTTCTTTCATCTAGTCTATTCTGTTACTTTTGCTGTCTAATGACTTCTTTATTTTACTTATGGATTTATTCAGCTTAGAATTTCTGTTTGGTTCCTAAAAAATCAACTTCTTTGGTAAACAATTCCTTCTAGTCATTAATTTTGTTCCTGAGTTCATTGACTTTTCTTTCTGAGTTTTCTTACAGCTTATTGAATTTATTCATAATAGCTACTTTGAATTCTTTATCAAATCTCAGTATTTTATGCCTTTGAGTTCAGTTCCTGGAGAATTATTATTTTCTCCTTGTGATATCCTTGATTTTTCATGTTTGACAATATGTGCCTCTGCTTTCACAGTTGAAGCAGCAAATACTTTTCTCAGCTAAGAATTGTTTACTTGGGCTGTTACAGCTCAATAGGCTGACAATTAGAAAGCTTTCTTTTGTTTTCCAGGAGGAGGCACTGTAGCTCAAGTTTTGGATTTCTCCTGTAGACACTGGCTCTTTGGACTGTGCTCAGGAGTTTAAAAAGAGTTGGCATCAAAATGGGGGTAGGCTTGCTTAGGCTTAGCAACTGAGATTTGGGGGATGCCAATGCTTGATAGGGGAATCCTGGTGTTAGGGAATCCAAGGATCCTGAAGCAGATAGTAGGAAATATATTCCTTCAGTGCTTTTATCTTATTGCCCCCTTTCCTTTCCTCCCCTCCTTCGCATCATAGAAGTCATTCCACAGAACTCCAGATCTACTAGAGAAAAATGGGACCTTGCATGTGGTCAATTTGTCACTCACCACTTTTTTTTCCTCCTTCTCCTCTAACACAGAGGTAGCTACTTCCACTTGAAAGCCCAATGTCATTTAAGGGTCACTGTGGAAAGGAGACCTGCCTCAGTAAGTTCTTCCTTCTCCTCTACCTCCAACCATGTCTCAGTCCTGCTCCAGTGGCATGCTGGGTTCCCTCATCAAGCTGGCTGGACCTCCGCAAATTCTGTCTCTAGTGAGGGCCCACTCAATTGTGTGTTCTCCAGGTTACACTTCTCCCAGTTGGAGCAAGTGAGAGTGGGGCAGACTCATCCATTCCCTTGGATCTGTAGCCCTCTTTGAGGCCTTATCTACCTATAGGAGAGTAGAAATCTTCTAAATGTCCTGTATAAAAAAATGCAGAGGACTTTTCTTTGGTTATGGATGTCCAATTAGTTATAAGTCAAATGGGAGGGGAAAAAAAGGAACAATTCATACCACCATGATGTTGATATCATGTCAGTTTTGCTCCTTTTTAGAGTGGTTATTTGTCTAAATGCTGCTTGTCTTGCTCTTAGGTCTTATTTTCTACATCAATAAAATGATTAGATAAGTGTTTTCAAATGGCCAAAAAGTAGGACAAGAGCAATGTATTAATGGCACATTTTTTATAAAGTTATAATTTCGTGATTTTATATTAAATATATATATATTTGAATTTTTGGTTATTACTGAAAATCTAGAAACCACTGGACTAGTTTTTTCCAATAATCTCTCTCATTGTTAACATTCTCTGATCTTATGGTGTATCCTTCCCTTTACTTCTTACATTCCAAGAGAAAGAAAATGTCATTTAGGAATATTTTATAAATCAAAGATCTTAAGGGAACTTAGTGGTTGTATCACTCAGGAGAGAATAGGTTATGCTGTAGTAACAAAGAACTAAAAATTCTCAGTGACTTACAGTAACAAAGTTTATCTCTCATGTTCATCTCAGGTTAACAAGGGGATTCTTCATGTTAGTCACTTTATAATCTGTCACAGAAAATCATCTTGACACATGTTTTACAATCATAGAAGCCTCAAAGTAAAACATTACTTCTATTTGTATTTCATTGCCAAAGCAATCGCATGAGCACACCTGAATTCAATAGGACAGAGGTGTATATTTCACCTGCAGGGAGGAGCACTTAATATTTATAAGCTATTATGATGCCAGAAATAAAAACTAACAGAAGCATTAATTTTATTTAGAATGAAAGAAAAAATGGGAAATTTTGAAATAACTCCTACTATTTCTGTAATCTTCTGAACATATTAATATTAACTAAACAGAAATTTCCATATTTTAAGGTATTGTCACATATAATTTTTTGTTTGATTTTTTAGAACTACTCAGTGAGGGAGATTAAAAAGACTGAATTGTGATAAAAACTCACTGCAATGTTATTAATAGATCACTTGGCTTTGAATTTCAGTGTCAACATTTACTAAAATATGTTCATGAACAAACCACATTATTCCATTTCTTAGTGTCTCAGGTTCCTTCTTTAAAGACTGAGTATAATCATAATTCTATCCTGAATTTATATATCTGTGAGGAGTCAAAGTGATAATACATGAAAAAGGCACATAGTAACACTTGATGTACATCAGTAGTTGTTGAAATTTTATCATATTTATCAACAGTACTAGTATTCTCATTTTTCAGATGAAGACCTAAATGCAATCCACAGATTTTAATGTTTTCTCTAATCTTCACATAGTAAATGGCAAAGCTTGGATTCAAAATTAGATTTCCAGTTTAGAGATTTTGTTTACAGTCTACTTACAATTAACTAATTTGACACAATTATACTGTAATCTGTGTCTTTAAGGTTATTTTAACAAAAAGTACCCCCCCCATAGATTGATATAAATGAATCAGGGAAAAAATGACTGATTGAGATTGGGAGAGGATATCAAGAATNCTTCAGTGCTTTTATCTTATTGCCCCCTTTCCTTTCCTCCCCTCCTTCGCATCATAGAAGTCATTCCACAGAACTCCAGATCTACTAGAGAAAAATGGGACCTTGCATGTGGTCAATTTGTCACTCACCACTTTTTTTTCCTCCTTCTCCTCTAACACAGAGGTAGCTACTTCCACTTGAAAGCCCAATGTCATTTAAGGGTCACTGTGGAAAGGAGACCTGCCTCAGTAAGTTCTTCCTTCTCCTCTACCTCCAACCATGTCTCAGTCCTGCTCCAGTGGCATGCTGGGTTCCCTCATCAAGCTGGCTGGACCTCCGCAAATTCTGTCTCTAGTGAGGGCCCACTCAATTGTGTGTTCTCCAGGTTACACTTCTCCCAGTTGGAGCAAGTGAGAGTGGGGCAGACTCATCCATTCCCTTGGATCTGTAGCCCTCTTTGAGGCCTTATCTACCTATAGGAGAGTAGAAATCTTCTAAATGTCCTGTATAAAAAAATGCAGAGGACTTTTCTTTGGTTATGGATGTCCAATTAGTTATAAGTCAAATGGGAGGGGAAAAAAAGGAACAATTCATACCACCATGATGTTGATATCATGTCAGTTTTGCTCCTTTTTAGAGTGGTTATTTGTCTAAATGCTGCTTGTCTTGCTCTTAGGTCTTATTTTCTACATCAATAAAATGATTAGATAAGTGTTTTCAAATGGCCAAAAAGTAGGACAAGAGCAATGTATTAATGGCACATTTTTTATAAAGTTATAATTTCGTGATTTTATATTAAATATATATATATTTGAATTTTTGGTTATTACTGAAAATCTAGAAACCACTGGACTAGTT
Source organism: Raphicerus campestris (assembly GCA_006410735.1). Taxonomy (NCBI): domain Eukaryota; kingdom Metazoa; phylum Chordata; class Mammalia; order Artiodactyla; family Bovidae; genus Raphicerus; species Raphicerus campestris. Next base: position 922,306 of record SJYW01036864.1, read on the forward strand.
TTTTCCAATAATCTCTCTCATTGTTAACATTCTCTGATCTTATGGTGTATCCTTCCCTTTACTTCTTACATTCCAAGAGAAAGAAAATGTCATTTAGGAATATTTTATAAATCAAAGATCTTAAGGGAACTTAGTGGTTGTATCACTCAGGAGAGAATAGGTTATGCTGTAGTAACAAAGAACTAAAAATTCTCAGTGACTTACAGTAACAAAGTTTATCTCTCATGTTCATCTCAGGTTAACAAGGGGATTCTTCATGTTAGTCACTTTATAATCTGTCACAGAAAATCATCTTGACACATGTTTTACAATCATAGAAGCCTCAAAGTAAAACATTACTTCTATTTGTATTTCATTGCCAAAGCAATCGCATGAGCACACCTGAATTCAATAGGACAGAGGTGTATATTTCACCTGCAGGGAGGAGCACTTAATATTTATAAGCTATTATGATGCCAGAAATAAAAACTAACAGAAGCATTAATTTTATTTAGAATGAAAGAAAAAATGGGAAATTTTGAAATAACTCCTACTATTTCTGTAATCTTCTGAACATATTAATATTAACTAAACAGAAATTTCCATATTTTAAGGTATTGTCACATATAATTTTTTGTTTGATTTTTTAGAACTACTCAGTGAGGGAGATTAAAAAGACTGAATTGTGATAAAAACTCACTGCAATGTTATTAATAGATCACTTGGCTTTGAATTTCAGTGTCAACATTTACTAAAATATGTTCATGGACAAACCACATTATTCCATTTCTTAGTGTCTCAGGTTCCTTCTTTAAAGACTGAGTATAATCATAATTCTATCCTGAATTTATATATCTGTGAGGAGTCAAAGTGATAATACATGAAAAAGGCACATAGTAACACTTGATGTACATCAGTAGTTGTTGAAATTTTATCATATTTATCAACAGTACTAGTATTCTCATTTTTCAGATGAAGACCTAAATGCAATCCACAGATTTTAATGTTTTCTCTAATCTTCACATAGTAAATGGCAAAGCTTGGATTCAAAATTAGATTTCCAGTTTAGAGATTTTGTTTACAGTCTACTTACAATTAACTAATTTGACACAATTATACTGTAATCTGTGTCTTTAAGGTTATTTTAACAAAAAGTACCCCCCCCATAGATTGATATAAATGAATCAGGGAAAAAATGACTGATTGAGATTGGGAGAGGATATCAAGAATGAGAAAGGAAAACAAATAGAAAGTAAGCAACTGAAAATGTGTGGTGTCATCAGAAGAGGAGGTAGGGAAGCAACCTGAGCTGGGGGAGGAAAGTCAGCAGTTTGCTCAGGAAGCAGGAGGGAGAGTTGCCAAATCTGGTGTCATGTGGAGCTGAGTATACTTTTTGTACAAATTAGATTTGGAGAGTTTGAGCAGTATTGTAAGAGCACCTCTTGAAAAGAAGAGTATTTATAGGAAATCTATAAAATCCTGAATTCAGGATTTTTTTTTTCCTAACTGAAAAGAAAACTAAACCAGAACTGTGTGATTTTGTTGTTTTATAATTGGAAAGACTGAACTGTGGATTTGGGAGACCACTGAATTAGGGAAGTTGACGTGGTAAGTTATTAAAATGGTTTTAAGTGTCATATAGTTCACTCTTCCATATTTTTTTCTCAAAATGAGTGATTTCTGTCATATACTTTCATATGTTCAGAGTTCACAATCTATTTTAAACTTGTTGACAACTCAAGTTTCAGTATCCAGCAGCACAAAATGTACTCTGTGTTGAAATGCATCTGGGCTGTGGCTCAAAATGTTTCTCTCATTTCATAAGTATAGTGTGTAAACTTGATTGTCTTCACCTTCATTTCTCTAATCTTTACATGTGACTTATTATCCTGAGAATAAACCTTGTAGATAAGTCTAAGTAAACAGAACTTTTTTTCTTCTTAACATTAGATATGTTTTATTGAAACTTCAAATATAAATGTTCCCTAAAGAATATTATTTGTTAAAATATTATCAAACATCCTATTTAATGTTTTTTAGGAATTACTAAGACCTCTCATTTGGTAAATTGTAGTAACCATTAGAGTTTTAAAATAAAAATAAATTTCCACTTTTTAGAACAATCCAGAAAATATGAGGTGTGGGCAACAGAGCACTGATACTAGTATTAGCATGAATAGCTTCTCTGAGTAGAACCACTTTAGAAAGACTATAATAGCAAGTAGACTATAATAACAATAGAACTAGATATAAAAACTATTTCAAGCTCTTATTTTTCTGTTTTATTATTAATGCCAAAGATGTCAAGAATTTGCAGTATTTACTTTTCAAGATATAAATATCTGTTTTAATGTCTCTGCTCTGAAGTTTATAACTCTTTAGATTAATTTAGATGAAAATTAAGATTACATGAGAAAACATATGACAATGGCTGATCCTTGGTAAAAGTTATTATATGTTTTCATATCTCCACCTATGTTCTTATACTAATAAAATCCCCCAAATTGTGTCTGTAGTTTATCCTTTATTCTAATAATATTTTTATATGCTCTGTGAAAAATGCTTGTNCTGTCGAGGCCACCAAGGAAGCCCAACAATACATTTGGTGGTGATAATTCTATAAAAATGGTAGCTAATCAAATGTAGGGTAATAGAGAAAATGAAGAATCAAAGAGGACTCTTTGATTTAAAGGTTAGTGACTATGATTTGAAAGATGTGTATAAGAGACAGGTTCAGAGATAACTGATGAGGCAATGATGAGAAGTTTTTACAAAACTAATATGTAGTCTGCCAGAACCTCTAAAGAGGTTTTAAAAAGAGAGAGCTGGAAAGAAATAAAAAGAAAAGAAAATGGGGAAAAATTACAAGTGAAAGACATTCCTGGTTTATTCTTATCACCATCTGTTCCTCTGGGGGGATATGAAAATACTTTGAGATGTAGGAAATATTTGAGAATTTGGAAAGAGTGGAATGAAAAGATGATATTTAAGATGAAAAGTGAAAGTGGGATGAGAGCATGAGTTTCTAGCAGTTGAAGAGCATCAGAAGTAAAAATAACAATATAATAATAACATTACTGCAATGAAATAGTGATATGTTGAGCTTTTACTGTATCCATGCACTGGTATAACAGCTTTACATGTGTTAATCAATTTAATCATCATAACAGCTCTATGCAGTATATATTGCTTTTTTCAAGTTTATAGATAAATTTTAAGATCACACAGCTGATAAATGTCAANACTTTATTCTATTTTACAATACTGTATTGGTTTTGCCATACATTGACATGAATCAGCCATAGGTGTACACGATCTCCCAGAACACTTTATTCACGTCTCTTAAAATAATGATTATGTCCTTCACTTTATTATTGTTATTTGTATTTCTGCATGGACTTGTCCTTTCTCAGGCTTAGTATGATAAAGGTGCTACAACAGTGGTGTCCAATAGAAATATAATGAAAACCACATATGTAATGTAAAAATTTTAGTAGCCATATTAAAAGAAGTAAAAAGAAACTAGGGGATTTCATGTTAATGGTAAATTTTATCTGGCCTAATTGGGATTCTCTGGTGGCTCAGATGGTAAAGAATCCTTTAATAGGGGAGACCTGGGTATGATCCCTGGGTTGGGAAGATCCTCTGGAGAAGGGCATGGCAAGCCACTCTAATATTCTTGCCTGAAGAATCCCCAAGGACAGAGGAGCCTGGCGGGCTATAGTCCATGAGGTCGTGAAGAGTCAGGCACAACTGAGTAACTAAGCACAGCACAGCACAAGGTATCACAAAGTATCTCAACATACAAATTAATTTTTTACATTCTTTTTCATACTAACTCTTCAAAGTCTGAAGTATATTTTCCATATATAACATGTTTCTGTCTCAGTTCAATTCAGTCACTCAGTTGTGTCTGATTCTTTGCAACCCCATTGACTGCAGCACACCAGGCCTCCCTATCCATTACCAACTCCTGGAGTTTACTCAAACTCATGTCCATTGAGTCGGTGATGACATCCAACCCTCTCATCCTCTGTTGTCCCCTTCTCCTCTTGGCTTCAATCTTTCCCAGCATCAGGGTCTTATCAAATGAGTCAGCTCCTTGCATCAGGTGGCCAAAGTGTTGGAGTTTCAGCTTTGGCATCAATCCTTCCAATGAACATTCAGGGCTGATTACCTTTAAGATGGACTGGTTGGATCTCCTTGCAGTCCAAGGGACTCTCAAGAGTCTTCTCCAACACCATAGATCAAAAGCATCCATTCTTCAGTGTTCAGCTTTCTTTGTAGTCCAACTTTCACATCCATACATGACTACTGGAAAAACCATAGCTTTGACTAATTAGAGCTTTGTTGGCAAAGTAATGTCTCTGCTTTTTAATATGCTGTCTAGGTTGATCATAACTTTCCTTCCGAGAAGTAAGCATCCTTTAATTTCATGGCTTCAGTCACCATCTTCAGTGTTTTTGGAGCCCCCTAAAATAATGTCAGCCACTGTTTACTGATTCCCCATCTATTTGCCATGAAGGGATGGGACCTGATGCCATGATCTTCGTTTTCTGAATGTTGAACTTTAAGCCAACTTTTTCACTCTCCTCTTTCACTTTCATCAAGAGAGGCTCTTTAGTTCTTCTTCACTTTCTTCCATAAGGGTGGTGTCATCTGCATACCTGAGGTTACTGACACTTCTATGAGCAATCTTGATTCCAGCTTGTGCTTCTTCCAGCCCAGCGTTTCTCATGATGCACTCTGCATATAAGTTAAATAAGCAGGGTGACACTATACAGCCTTGATATACTCCTTTTCCTATTTGGAACCAGTCTGTTGTTCCGTGTCCAGTTCTAACCTGACCTGCATACAGATTTCTCAAGAGGCAGGTCAGATGGTCTGGTATTCCCATCTCTTTCAGAATTTTCCATAGTTTGTTTTGATTCACACAGTCAAAGGCTTTGGCATAGTCAATAAAGCAGAAATAGATTTTTTTCTGGAACTCTCTTGCTTTCTCGTTGATCTGGGAGATGTTGGCAATTTGATCTCCGGTTCCTCTGCCTTTTCTAAATTCAGCTTGAACATCTGGAAGTTCACAGTTCATGTATTGCTGAAGCCAGGCTTAGAGAAATTCGAGCATTATTTTGCTAGCATGTGAGATTAGTGCAATTGTGTGGTAGTTTGAGCATTCTTTGGCATTGTCTTTCTTAGGGATTGGAATGAAAACTGACCTTTTCCAGTCCTGTGGCCACTGCTGAGTTTTCCAAATTTGCTGACATATTGAATGCAGTACTTTCACAGCATCATCTTTTAGGATTTGAAATAGCTCAACTGGAATTCCATCACCTCCTCTAGCTTTGTTTGCACTGATGCTTTCTAAGGCCCACTTGAGTTCACATTCCAGGATGTCTGGCTCTAGGTGAGTGATTACACCATCGTGATTATCTGGGTTGTGAAGATCTTTTTTGTATAGTTCTTCTGTGTGTTCTTGCCCCCTCTTCTTAATATCTTCTGCTTCTGTTAGGTCCATACCATTTCTGTCTTTTATTGAGGCCATCTTTGCATGAAATGTTCCCTTGGTATCTCTAATATTCTTGAAAAAATCTCTGGTCTTTCCCTTTCTATTGTTTTCCTCTATTCCTTTGCATTGATTGCTGAAGAAGGCTTTCTTATTTCTCCTTGCTATTCTTTGGAACTCTGCATTCAAATGAGTATATCTTTCCTTTTCTCCTTTGCTTTTCACTTCTATTTTCACAGCTATTTGTAAGGCTTCCTCAGACATCCACTTTACTTTTTTGCATTTCTTTTTCTTAGGGATGGTCTTGCTTTCTGTCTCATGTACAATGTCATGAACCTTTGTCCACAGTTCATCAGGCACTCTGTCTATCAGATCTAGTTTCTTAAATCTATTTCTCACTTCCACTGTATAATCCTAAGGGATTTGATTTAGGTCGTACCTGAATGGTCTAGTGGTTTTCCCTACTTTCTTCAATTTAAGTCTGAATTTGGCAATAAGGAATTCATGACCTGAGCCACAGTCAGCTCCTGGTCTTGTTTTTGCTGACTGTATAGAGCTTCTCCATCTTTGGCTGCAAAGAATATAATCAATCTGATTTTGGTGTTGACCATTTGGTGATGTCCATGTGTAGAGTCTTGTTCTGTGTTGTTGGAAGTGGGTGTTTGCTATGACCAGTGCGTTCTCTTGGCAAAACTCTATTAGCCTTTGCCCAACTTCATTCTGTACTCCAAGGCCAGATTTGCCTGTTACTCCAGGTGTTTCTTGACTTCCTACTTTTGCATTCCAGTCCCCAATAATGAAAAGGACATCTTTTGGGGGGTGTTAATTCTAGAAGGTCTTGTAGGTCCTTATAGAACATTTCAAATTCAGCTTCTTCATCATTACTGGTTGGGGCATAGACTTGTGTTACCGTGATATTGAATGGTTTGCCTTGGAAATGAACAGAGATCATTCTGTCGTTTTTGAAACTGCATCAAGTACTGCATTTTGGACTCTTTTGTTGGCTATGAGGGCTGCTCCATTTCTTCTAAGGGATTCTTGTCCACAGTAGTAGATATAATGGTTATCTGAGTTAAATTCGCCCATTCCACTCCATTTTAGTTTGCTGATTTCTAAAATGTTGACATTCACTCTTACCATGTCCTGACCGATCACTTCCAATTTGCCTTGATTCATGGACCTAACATTCCCGGTTCCTATGCGATATTGCTCTTTACAGCATTGGACTTTACTTCCATCACCAGTCACATCCACAACTGGGTGTTGTTTTTACTTTGGCTCTATCTCTTCATTTTTTCTGGAGTTATATCTCCACTGATCTCCAGTAGCGTATTGGGCACCTACCTACCTGGGGAGTTCGTCTTTCAGTGTC
>SJYW01036864.1:931796-952502 GCA_006410735.1 Raphicerus campestris
CCTACTTTCTTCAATTTAAGTCTGAATTTGGCAATAAGGAATTCATGACCTGAGCCACAGTCAGCTCCTGGTCTTGTTTTTGCTGACTGTATAGAGCTTCTCCATCTTTGGCTGCAAAGAATATAATCAATCTGATTTTGGTGTTGACCATTTGGTGATGTCCATGTGTAGAGTCTTGTTCTGTGTTGTTGGAAGTGGGTGTTTGCTATGACCAGTGCGTTCTCTTGGCAAAACTCTATTAGCCTTTGCCCAACTTCATTCTGTACTCCAAGGCCAGATTTGCCTGTTACTCCAGGTGTTTCTTGACTTCCTACTTTTGCATTCCAGTCCCCAATAATGAAAAGGACATCTTTTGGGGGGTGTTAATTCTAGAAGGTCTTGTAGGTCCTTATAGAACATTTCAAATTCAGCTTCTTCATCATTACTGGTTGGGGCATAGACTTGTGTTACCGTGATATTGAATGGTTTGCCTTGGAAATGAACAGAGATCATTCTGTCGTTTTTGAAACTGCATCAAGTACTGCATTTTGGACTCTTTTGTTGGCTATGAGGGCTGCTCCATTTCTTCTAAGGGATTCTTGTCCACAGTAGTAGATATAATGGTTATCTGAGTTAAATTCGCCCATTCCACTCCATTTTAGTTTGCTGATTTCTAAAATGTTGACATTCACTCTTACCATGTCCTGACCGATCACTTCCAATTTGCCTTGATTCATGGACCTAACATTCCCGGTTCCTATGCGATATTGCTCTTTACAGCATTGGACTTTACTTCCATCACCAGTCACATCCACAACTGGGTGTTGTTTTTACTTTGGCTCTATCTCTTCATTTTTTCTGGAGTTATATCTCCACTGATCTCCAGTAGCGTATTGGGCACCTACCTACCTGGGGAGTTCGTCTTTCAGTGTCCTATCTTTTGCACTTTCATACTGCTCATGGGCTTCTCAAGGCAAGAATATTCAAGTGGTTTGCCATCCCCTTCTCCAGTGAACCACACTTTTTCAGAACTCTCCACCATGCCCTCTCTGTCTTGGGTGGCCCTACACAGCATGTCTCATAGTTTCACTGAGTTAGACAAGGCTGTGGTCCTTGTGACTAGATTGGTTAGTTTTCTGTGATTTTGATTTTTAGTCTGTCTGCCCTCTGATGGAGAAGATTAAGAGGCTTATGAAAGCTTCCTGATGGGATAGACTGACTGAGGGGGATTGTATTTCAAGGGTTTAATAGTGAAGTGTTCCTTGCGGCTACCATATTGGACACTGCAACTCAAAAATTCTATGAGAAACTGTTGTAGTACATAAAATGTTGACCTGTGCTAGGACAATTATCATATTTCAACTTTGTAACTTATTATGTGAGCCTGAACAATTTATTCAGTCACTCTAAGCCTTAGTTCCTTAATGTGTGCAAAGTTTCTGCAATGATTAGACTATATTATACAATTTCTGACATAATGTTCGTTTAAATAAAAACAATGTGGACACGACCCAAGCTACACCAGTGTCCTACACAGTACTTGAATTTTAGAGTCTATATGTTGCAACCATTTGTTGATCACATAAGCCATTATACAAGTTGTTTTGCAAGGACCATTAACTATGAAGTCTACCTTTAAGAAAATTTGTTCCAGAATGATGGCCATATAAATACTTATTTTTTACAGAATTAATTAATTATCACTTCTTAATATCATAGAAGTTAAAAAACTATCATAGAGAATAGTCCTACCTTACTATCAAGATAAATTTCATAAAGATGCTTTATGCATCTGAAAGGAAGAATAATTACTAGGTATTCAAGGGTGATAGAAGGGAACTTGAAAATACTTGAAAGTCATGAAGGAATAAAGTTGCTTGTAAAATATAAAAGATTTTTAGTTTTGCAGTGGATGAGTATTAGGGACTATGTTTGTGTTTCACTCCACCACAAAATTCAGATGTTGATATGCTACCTCTCAGTGGTATGATATTAGGCAGTGACACCTTTGGGAAGTAATTTTGTTAAGGTAAAGTCATGAGAGTGAAGCTCCCCGATAGAATTAGTGTCCTTGTAAGGAGCCAAAAAGGGTAAAATTCTCAATGGTCTACACCATGTAAGGATACAAGAAGAAAATGTCCATCTGTGATCATGGAAGGAGATTTCACCAGACACTGGATTTCTGATATTTTGATCTTGGATTTCCCAGACTCCACGAATATGAGAAATAAATGTTCAATTATAAGCCATCCAGTCTATGGTATTCTTGTTACAGCAGCTTGAACTAAATAATAATTTTCTTTTTAATTTGAACATAGAGATTATTCACAAAGTGGGTTGGAGAAAGGACTAAAGCAAAGCATTAGGGTTCATAGAGTGCTCTTGGTGTTTCCTCCACGAAGTTAGTACTTCATTTTTCCTCATCTTAGTAAATGGTGTCACCAAATACCCACTTCTTTAGTTTTTCTCTTTCTCTTATTCTTGAGCTCTAATATATCTATAAACCTATTGCCTTTTTACCTGTGAAATGTGTTCTGTCATTGCCCTAGTCCAAAACATTTACTTCTTTCCTAGACCACTGAAAAAGCCTACTCATCTGTTTTCCTCTATTATTGTCTTCCTACAAGCTACTTTCTTCCCAGCAGAGCACAAATTATTTTTAAAAGTTAATCAGAATCTTTTAGGTCCCTTTTTCTGACCCTCAGTGGCCTTCTCTTTCATTATATTCCATAGGGCCCTACATGATCTGGCCTGTTTCTCTTGACTTCATCTTGTTTTCCTCTCCACTTTGCCACCTGCCTTAGTTGCAGTGATTTTTATTTATTTTATCCTTTTAGTGTCATTTGAGTATTCTTAGCTTTTTCCTACTTTGGGCTTTTACTATTGCACTTTCTTCTAACTCTTTTTCTGATCTTAAAATAACTGCCTTCTTCTAATCTTTCAAATTCTACCTGAAAATCACTTTGTCAAAGGTACCTTCTCTGACTATTTAGTCTAAAATGCACTGATGGTGAAGTCATTTTCTATTTTATTACGCTGTTATGTAATACTAGTTCTTATTGCCATCTTACATTGTTTTACTATTATTATTACTCATGTATTTTCTTTCTTTTCCCCTCTAATGTAAGTTTCTCTAGAACAGTATCTTGTCTGTCTTGTTCATCACTGTATCCTGAATATTATCCATGTTCTTAGCAAAAACACAAAAACAAAAAACAAAAAACCAGATACTCTGTTAATGCTTGTTGAATGACTAGATTAACTTCTTTCCACCTGTACTATATTCTCTCTAGTAGAATTTCATGTATATTAAGAAGGAAAATGGATGTGAATTTATTAATAGTGTTTTATCAGGTATAAGAGATACTTGGTTATAAGAAATAAGAGGGGGGGAAAAAGCCATACTCTACTGCTACAGCCAGTGCACAGGATTTGATGAAGACGGGAGGGAGGAAGGTCTGTGTCCTCAATTCATGGTCATCTTCCAAGTGGTTTTTTAAATCTTGGTTGCAGAAAATTAAATGATTAAAAATTTTGGTTGAAGGTAAAACCAGAGTGTAATTGAACAGTCTGTTTTTGTTTTATTTTTTTGAAACTGAAATTTACAAATATTTGCAATATTTTGACTGTGAATTCAGTTGACTCCAATTGTTTTTTCCTTCTATTAATAAGGGACTTCAGAAATAAGGTCTAATCCTAGCTAAGTAATGCATGATTATGAACTTTATATATATTTTAATATTCTCTCAATAAGGAAAACATTGTTATAAAAGGTCATTTAGATCACAACTCTCCAAACTCCCGGCCATGGACCGGTACCAGTACCAGTCCCATGGCCTATTAGGAATTGGGTCTCATAGCAGGAGTTGTGTGCAGTTTATGAGCCAACAAGGCCTCATCTGCCACTTCCCATTGCTCCCAACACTCGAATTACCACCTGTACCATCCCCCACCCCTGGGTAGCCGTGGAAAAGATTGTCTTCCATAAAATAAGACCCTGGTATGCCGGGGTCCAGCCCCAGTGGATCCAGGGTAATTCGAAGCGGGGACGGAGTCAGCATCTGGGAGAGGGCTATTTAATTAGAAATATAAAGAGATTAGGAAAGAATAGTGTAGTAGGAAATATAGAGGAGGAAAGATGCTGTATTCCTTGGTTTACGTGGAAAACCAATAAAACCTTGAGACAAGAGGTTTGCACCATCTACGTAGGCCACTGGTGCCCGCTTGAATAGCAGAGGGTGCCCCGCCTTGGGCTCCCTCTCACGTGGGTCTTAGAAGCCAGGGCAAGTAAGTAGACATGGTGAGCCTCTACGACCCAGATGGGAATTTAGCCAGAAAAGAAGAGAAGGAGAAAAAACCACACAGGGGAAACCAGTCTTTCCAGTGACTGGCCCATTCTTTATTGTCCAGAAAAGCTTTTTATACTTTTGGTTGTACATAGAGATCAATGGATAATGCAAAATTATGCAGTGTCAGCAGCCCTGACTCTTATTGAGACCAGGCTTTCTCTCTGCATACCTAGCTGTATACACAAGTCTTAGGTGATTTACATCATCTTCTGGCCAGGAGGCCTATTAGCATTTTATGGCCCTTTTCTGATAAGGGTCTGTCAACCAGAAAACGCATTTACCTTAAAAGTGTTGTTCTTTCCGAAGTCTGGTGCCACTCTCAGAAGGCACTAATTAAGGTTACATTCTTATATAGCAAGGACACAACAATTTATAACAAGGAAAGAGGAGTACAGTGATTTATAACAAAAAGAAAGTTCACTAACTCAAAAATCTAGTATTGCTAACATCAAAACCACTATATTCCTATTTCTGCATCCCGATTACATTGATTACTATCCTCCCAGGTGCCTAAAAGATGAAGGATATGGAGGCCTGGCAGCAGTCATTGACTCAACAGTGAAACCCAACACCAATATAATTTTTAGCTCTTTAGAAAAGGCTCTATATCTTTAAGATGTTTTAAGCTTCATGCCTGTCGCAGTTGGGGGGCTGTAAACAATCACAAGTTGTAAAAGTCTCTAACTGTCAGGCAAGTTAGAGAGCCATCAGAGGGATTTGAGCTAACCGGTGGCCTCCTTTCTTAGGCAGGAGACCAGTTGGAGCTCTAAGTTAACTTTTTCCAGAGAAAGGTGGTCGGGGATAGCCCCCTGTAATGTCATAAGAGTATAGTATAGCAGACAGTGAACAGACAGATTTTGATTTCGGGGTAGATGCTCAGGCAGAGGGCCCCTTGAGACCTGACTCGCCTTGCCCTGACAGGTCTCTCTGCATGACCTTGTCATGGGTGGGATCTCCCATGCTGGCTCTCAGCACTGGTACCAAAAATGTTGGTGACCGCTGATTTAGGTGGTATTCCTAGGAGATTTTATGGATGTTCTTCATCTGTTTAATGTTATTATTAATAGTTCTCTTCAGAATATGAATATAAGAGTTTGTGGTCTAAGTGTTTATTCATGTTAACATTTACTGTGTAAAATATGCTTCTTACAGGAGTATAGATAGTTGCTGGAAAGAATACTGACAACTTCAATGCAAAATGAAGTTCTTTCTGTTGCTTTCAGTCATCGTATTCTGCTGGGCTCAGTATGCCCCACACACCAAAACTGGACGGACATCTATTGTCCATCTGTTTGAGTGGCGCTGGGTCGATATTGCTCTTGAATGTGAGCGATACTTAGCCCCCAAAGGATTTGGAGGGGTTCAGGTGAGTATTGTTCATTGTATAAGTTGCAGACTTTGCTGTGCTGAGAGTAAGTGGTAGTATCCTATGTGTCTGAAAGCTNATCTAGTATTGCTAACATCAAAACCACTATATTCCTATTTCTGCATCCCGATTACATTGATTACTATCCTCCCAGGTGCCTAAAAGATGAAGGATATGGAGGCCTGGCAGCAGTCATTGACTCAACAGTGAAACCCAACACCAATATAATTTTTAGCTCTTTAGAAAAGGCTCTATATCTTTAAGATGTTTTAAGCTTCATGCCTGTCGCAGTTGGGGGGCTGTAAACAATCACAAGTTGTAAAAGTCTCTAACTGTCAGGCAAGTTAGAGAGCCATCAGAGGGATTTGAGCTAACCGGTGGCCTCCTTTCTTAGGCAGGAGACCAGTTGGAGCTCTAAGTTAACTTTTTCCAGAGAAAGGTGGTCGGGGATAGCCCCCTGTAATGTCATAAGAGTATAGTATAGCAGACAGTGAACAGACAGATTTTGATTTCGGGGTAGATGCTCAGGCAGAGGGCCCCTTGAGACCTGACTCGCCTTGCCCTGACAGGTCTCTCTGCATGACCTTGTCATGGGTGGGATCTCCCATGCTGGCTCTCAGCACTGGTACCAAAAATGTTGGTGACCGCTGATTTAGGTGGTATTCCTAGGAGATTTTATGGATGTTCTTCATCTGTTTAATGTTATTATTAATAGTTCTCTTCAGAATATGAATATAAGAGTTTGTGGTCTAAGTGTTTATTCATGTTAACATTTACTGTGTAAAATATGCTTCTTACAGGAGTATAGATAGTTGCTGGAAAGAATACTGACAACTTCAATGCAAAATGAAGTTCTTTCTGTTGCTTTCAGTCATCGTATTCTGCTGGGCTCAGTATGCCCCACACACCAAAACTGGACGGACATCTATTGTCCATCTGTTTGAGTGGCGCTGGGTCGATATTGCTCTTGAATGTGAGCGATACTTAGCCCCCAAAGGATTTGGAGGGGTTCAGGTGAGTATTGTTCATTGTATAAGTTGCAGACTTTGCTGTGCTGAGAGTAAGTGGTAGTATCCTATGTGTCTGAAAGCTGGGACAACATTTTACTTCACAATTAAAGTACTCTAAGTAAAACAGTTTTGTGACGGAAAAAAAATATGAAATTGTTGGTGACTTTGTTTTATTTCTAAGATAATTTTTTTTCACCAGGATATTCAGTAGTTGCAAAGAAATGTAGCTTCAAATACAAAGATTCAGAAGTAATTTTAGACTACTGATTAGTTTCTAAAATATTCAATGATATAAAGTAAGCCATAATTTGATACTTATTAAGCTTCTTTTATTTGTAGATCTCCCCACCCAGTGAAAATGTTGTGATTACTGACCCGTCAAGACCTTGGTGGGAAAGATACCAACCAGTTAGCTACAAGTTATGTACAAGATCAGGAAATGAAAGTGAATTCAAAGACATGGTGACTAGATGTAACAATGTTGGTGTAAGTGAATTAAAGTTTTCTTTAAACGTATTATATAGAAAAATAATTTATCTCTCTTGCCTCTTGTTCCTTTTAAGCAGAATAATTTTCATATATTTTGAAATTTTACTTCATACTTCAGCTATAAATATATTTTATATTTTTTTAATTTTATATTTTAAAAATATAAAATTTAGGTGTTACCTAATATTCAGCTTTTTAATTATTTGTATGTATGCCATTTGTCCACTAAAGAAGATGAAGGAAAATTTTAAGGCCACAAGCTTAAAGCAAAATAGCAACTTTTAACCCTTTTTCCTGTATACATTCCTGGGAAATACTTTTCCAGTTTTGAATAGGAAATTCTACTTATTTACTGATACGTTCATGTGACTTGTTTCTCCACCCATAATCCCAGGTCTTTCTTCCCACAGATTTTATGATGATATGTAGTTATTTTCTCTTTGATAAGGAGGATAATGAAAAGCAATACCTAATTTTATTTCTTCTGATCCTAAATAGATAGTAGGATGACGCATGTAATTTCAAAAATCAATAACCTCTCCTGCCTTAACTGATTCTGATCTCCTGCCAATAATAGTGTCTTTGCATTTTTTTCATAGTTTTGGTAGTTGGAGTTCACTTAATTTATCATACTCAGCACTTACTCAGTCATGTCTGACCCATTGCAAGCCTATAGACTATATCCTGCCAGTCTCCTTGCTCCATGGAATTTTCCAGGCAAGAATACTGGAGTGGGTTGCCATTTCCTTCTCCAAGCGATCTTCTCTGACCCAGGGATCGATCTCATATCTCCTGCATCTCCTGTATTTCAGGCAGGTTCTTTACTGCTTGAGCCATTTGACCAAGTAGCTGAAATGCATTTAGGGCTTCAGTTCACAATGCTTTCTTTTACACTTGACTGTTACTCTTCTAAGATGGTAAGTTATAAAATAACATATTTTGGAGTGTCATCAACATGCTATAAACTCTAAATAATAATATAAATTTCTACCTCTCTGTAAGCCAAACTGAAATAAAATTTTTTCTTTCAGGTCCACATTTATGTGGATGCTGTAATTAATCATATGACTGGAAGTGGTGTGAGTGCAGGAACGAGCAGTACTTGTGGAAGTTACTTCAACCCTGGAACTAGGGATTTCCCAGCAGTCCCATACTCTGGATGGGATTTTAATGATGGAAAATGTAAAACTGGAAATGGAGAAATTAAGAGCTATAATGTTGCTTATCAGGTACTTAGCAAAAATTAGCTATCTATGCTTTTTATTATACACATGTAGCTTACTGATCTCCATTCTAAATGTTAGTTTAGATTGTTTAGGGAAACAAGATTCCAAGTCTGTGAAAAATAATAATTTCAAATCAATATTTAAAACATTTTCTCAAATCTAATTTTTCACAATGAAAAAGGTCATCCACTGTATTTTCTACATTCTCCATTCTTATAATGAAAAATATTTCAAAGGTATGTCTATACTAGGATGTCAGTAACCTAAGAGACCAGTGCAAAGAAGGCACTACAGAAATATCTATTAATATTAATGAATAAATAAAAATAATTAAATGGATTCTCAGGTGGAGATGATGTTCCAAGGATCAGTCACAAAGTTTTATCTCTGTAGGTCAGAGATTGTCGTCTGGTTGGTCTTCTTGATCTTGCATTGGAGAAAGATTATGTGCGCTCCACAATTGCTGAATATCTAAACCGACTCATTGACATTGGTGTAGCAGGGTTCCGAATTGATGCTTCTAAGCACATGTGGCCTGGAGACATAAAGGCAGTTTTGGATAAACTGCATAATTTAAACACAAGCTGGTTCCCTGAAGGAAGTAGACCTTTCATTTACCAAGAGGTATGTCAATACATGTGTGTGCTAAGTCACTTCAGTCATATCTGACTCTTTGCAACTCTATGGATTGTGTCCATATAAAATAATACCATTTATTTTTCGTCAGAGTATAATTCATCATCAGTATTCATCAATAATTTATCAGAAAATAAATGGCAGATTTCATTAAAAACACAGTTTCTGTAGATTAATGGATGAATCATTTATGTAGAAGAGTGTTCCTTAACCTATTTTTATTCAGAGATTATATGTTTATCATAAGAGGTTTTTTATGCAAGTTCTGAGAATTTATATAGGTTGCAAAAATTTCTGNCTCCACCCATAATCCCAGGTCTTTCTTCCCACAGATTTTATGATGATATGTAGTTATTTTCTCTTTGATAAGGAGGATAATGAAAAGCAATACCTAATTTTATTTCTTCTGATCCTAAATAGATAGTAGGATGACGCATGTAATTTCAAAAATCAATAACCTCTCCTGCCTTAACTGATTCTGATCTCCTGCCAATAATAGTGTCTTTGCATTTTTTTCATAGTTTTGGTAGTTGGAGTTCACTTAATTTATCATACTCAGCACTTACTCAGTCATGTCTGACCCATTGCAAGCCTATAGACTATATCCTGCCAGTCTCCTTGCTCCATGGAATTTTCCAGGCAAGAATACTGGAGTGGGTTGCCATTTCCTTCTCCAAGCGATCTTCTCTGACCCAGGGATCGATCTCATATCTCCTGCATCTCCTGTATTTCAGGCAGGTTCTTTACTGCTTGAGCCATTTGACCAAGTAGCTGAAATGCATTTAGGGCTTCAGTTCACAATGCTTTCTTTTACACTTGACTGTTACTCTTCTAAGATGGTAAGTTATAAAATAACATATTTTGGAGTGTCATCAACATGCTATAAACTCTAAATAATAATATAAATTTCTACCTCTCTGTAAGCCAAACTGAAATAAAATTTTTTCTTTCAGGTCCACATTTATGTGGATGCTGTAATTAATCATATGACTGGAAGTGGTGTGAGTGCAGGAACGAGCAGTACTTGTGGAAGTTACTTCAACCCTGGAACTAGGGATTTCCCAGCAGTCCCATACTCTGGATGGGATTTTAATGATGGAAAATGTAAAACTGGAAATGGAGAAATTAAGAGCTATAATGTTGCTTATCAGGTACTTAGCAAAAATTAGCTATCTATGCTTTTTATTATACACATGTAGCTTACTGATCTCCATTCTAAATGTTAGTTTAGATTGTTTAGGGAAACAAGATTCCAAGTCTGTGAAAAATAATAATTTCAAATCAATATTTAAAACATTTTCTCAAATCTAATTTTTCACAATGAAAAAGGTCATCCACTGTATTTTCTACATTCTCCATTCTTATAATGAAAAATATTTCAAAGGTATGTCTATACTAGGATGTCAGTAACCTAAGAGACCAGTGCAAAGAAGGCACTACAGAAGTATCTATTAATATTAATGAATAAATAAAAATAATTAAATGGATTCTCAGGTGGAGATGATGTTCCAAGGATCAATCACAAAGTTTTATCTCTGTAGGTCAGAGATTGTCGTCTGGTTGGTCTTCTTGATCTTGCATTGGAGAAAGATTATGTGCGCTCCACAATTGCTGAATATCTAAACCGACTCATTGACATTGGTGTAGCAGGGTTCCGAATTGATGCTTCTAAGCACATGTGGCCTGGAGACATAAAGGCAGTTTTGGATAAACTGCATAATTTAAACACAAGCTGGTTCCCTGAAGGAAGTAGACCTTTCATTTACCAAGAGGTATGTCAATACATGTGTGTGCTAAGTCACTTCAGTCATATCTGACTCTTTGCAACTCTATGGATTGTGTCCATATAAAATAATACCATTTATTTTTCGTCAGAGTATAATTCATCATCAGTATTCATCAATAATTTATCAGAAAATAAATGGCAGATTTCATTAAAAACACAGTTTCTGTAGATTAATGGATGAATCATTTATGTAGAAGAGTGTTCCTTAACCTATTTTTATTCAGAGATTATATGTTTATCATAAGAGGTTTTTTATGCAAGTTCTGAGAATTTATATAGGTTGCAAAAATTTCTGTCATATAATGTCCCCAGAGGTCCTTATTGAAGGCATAATAATATAGTAATTGTCTTGAGACAGGTTATCTACTTTAAATCTTGGCTAGTGCACTATTTAGATATATAGTAGATTGATCAACCTGAAGAACAATTTTTTCAAAATTTATCAAAAAGAATAATGATAATGGTTAAATCTGTATATTCTTTGGAGAATTAAAGAGGTATTATTTATCAAACACTGAGAAATATTGTCAGCCAGACATTAAATGCTATGTAAATATGAGCTACTTTTATAATTTATGAATAAGACTAATTTGGACAGCATTCTTACAGGACAAGAGGTTACTTTGTTATGCTCCTTTTAATATTGTAAAATATATTTTAGCAAAGAAAAATAAGAATTTTGATATAAGGAAAACTATTGGGGGCATTTCATATAAATAGTATAAAGCTATTTTCTATATAATTTTAACTTAGTTAAAATTCTTTCTTAAAATGATATTTTTTTCTTCATTTCTATGAGGTAATTGATCTGGGTGGTGAGACAATTACAAGCAGTGAGTACTTTGGAAATGGCCATGTGACAGAATTTAAGTATGGTGCAAAACTAGGCACAGTTCTACGCAAGTGGAGTGGAGAGAAGATGGCTTACTTAAAGTAAGTGAAATATGATTTATCCTTTGAATTATTTCACAGATTTATTTGAGATATTACCCCAGTGTGAGTTTTCTTCTTAATGCATTTTATTTAGACAACTTTCAAGTATTCGTTTACTAATAATAAGTGTTATATACTTCCCTAACTGCTAAAGGATCATCATTATTATTTAGAATGTCATTCACAAGGAGGTGCTTTTTGAGATCCAAAGCATAATCTAGAGATTTTAATCTGTGATTTCGATCTAGAGATTTCAATGTGACTCTACTAGATTTGACTGTTTGCATATAATTTTAAAGCCCAGGTTATTGCTAAAATGATTCTATAATTTATGAATGGCTTCCTACAATGAAACTGTGCTATAGAATTATGTATATTAATCAACAAATTGATTTCAAATATTAACATTATAACAATATAATATTGAAGGCTTATTTAAACCCAGTTTCTCATTCTGTATAGTATGATAGTGGATGTTGGTCCTTCTGAAGGTCACCTAAATTATAATATATTGAAAAATCTAAAATCTTTTTTTATAGCAAAAATCTTATACGTGTAACATGAATGTAATTTAAGTAATTCCTACATATATACACACATGGAATATATTCCTAGATAAAATTGAGGTGGCCAAAATGTTCTTTCAGTTTTGAAGTATCAATAAAAGGCACATTTTTCATTTTTACCAAGAATTTTATTGAACAACATAGTCACCATTTAGTTCCACTATCTTCTGCCATTTGCCAGGCAATTTCATAATTCTATCTATTATACAGTATCCACTTTTCATTCTTTGTTGCAGTTTTGGAATGTTTTCTTTATGTTTAATTAGAGAATTGAATGCAGAAATATAGTCAAGAAGTTTCCCCCCCCCCCCACTAAACTATGTGGAACCCAAATATCAAAGCAATTAACCTAACCACACTGGTGCAAATAATTTTCAATTCTTAATTTGGGTATTTTGAATATGTTGGCTATCACATGTGTGGTATCACATTGATTGTTCTAAAAAGTGTCTCAATTTTATTACTGTCAACTTTAACTGGTCTACTAGACCATGGGACATCATCTAGTGTGGAATCTCAAACATGAAACTTTGTAAAACTTCACAAAAATTTTCACTTTTGACACATTCAATCAGTAACAATACCTTCTCCATACCTTGCTCAAGTCGTTTTTTGCATTTCAGTTCAGTTCAGTCGCTCAGTCATGTCCGACTCTTTGTGATCCCCTGAACTGCAGCATGCCAGGCCTCCCTGTCCATTACCAATTCCCGGAGTTCACTCAGACTCAACGTCCATCGATTCAGTGATGCCATCCAGCCATCTCATCCTCTGTCGTCCCCTTCTCCTCCTGCCCCAATCCCTCCCAGCATCAAAGTCTTTTCCAATGAGTCAACTCTTCGCATAAGGTGGCCAAAGTACTGGAGTTTCGGCTTCAGCATCATTCCCTCCAAAGAAATCCCAGGGCTGATCTCCTTCAGAATGGANTTTCACAATGAAAAAGGTCATCCACTGTATTTTCTACATTCTCCATTCTTATAATGAAAAATATTTCAAAGGTATGTCTATACTAGGATGTCAGTAACCTAAGAGACCAGTGCAAAGAAGGCACTACAGAAATATCTATTAATATTAATGAATAAATAAAAATAATTAAATGGATTCTCAGGTGGAGATGATGTTCCAAGGATCAATCACAAAGTTTTATCTCTGTAGGTCAGAGATTGTCGTCTGGTTGGTCTTCTTGATCTTGCATTGGAGAAAGATTATGTGCGCTCCACAATTGCTGAATATCTAAACCGACTCATTGACATTGGTGTAGCAGGGTTCCGAATTGATGCTTCTAAGCACATGTGGCCTGGAGACATAAAGGCAGTTTTGGATAAACTGCATAATTTAAACACAAGCTGGTTCCCTGAAGGAAGTAGACCTTTCATTTACCAAGAGGTATGTCAATACATGTGTGTGCTAAGTCACTTCAGTCATATCTGACTCTTTGCAACTCTATGGATTGTGTCCATATAAAATAATACCATTTATTTTTCGTCAGAGTATAATTCATCATCAGTATTCATCAATAATTTATCAGAAAATAAATGGCAGATTTCATTAAAAACACAGTTTCTGTAGATTAATGGATGAATCATTTATGTAGAAGAGTGTTCCTTAACCTATTTTTATTCAGAGATTATATGTTTATCATAAGAGGTTTTTTATGCAAGTTCTGAGAATTTATATAGGTTGCAAAAATTTCTGTCATATAATGTCCCCAGAGGTCCTTATTGAAGGCATAATAATATAGTAATTGTCTTGAGACAGGTTATCTACTTTAAATCTTGGCTAGTGCACTATTTAGATATATAGTAGATTGATCAACCTGAAGAACAATTTTTTCAAAATTTATCAAAAAGAATAATGATAATGGTTAAATCTGTATATTCTTTGGAGAATTAAAGAGGTATTATTTATCAAACACTGAGAAATATTGTCAGCCAGACATTAAATGCTATGTAAATATGAGCTACTTTTATAATTTATGAATAAGACTAATTTGGACAGCATTCTTACAGGACAAGAGGTTACTTTGTTATGCTCCTTTTAATATTGTAAAATATATTTTAGCAAAGAAAAATAAGAATTTTGATATAAGGAAAACTATTGGGGGCATTTCATATAAATAGTATAAAGCTATTTTCTATATAATTTTAACTTAGTTAAAATTCTTTCTTAAAATGATATTTTTTTCTTCATTTCTATGAGGTAATTGATCTGGGTGGTGAGACAATTACAAGCAGTGAGTACTTTGGAAATGGCCATGTGACAGAATTTAAGTATGGTGCAAAACTAGGCACAGTTCTACGCAAGTGGAGTGGAGAGAAGATGGCTTACTTAAAGTAAGTGAAATATGATTTATCCTTTGAATTATTTCACAGATTTATTTGAGATATTACCCCAGTGTGAGTTTTCTTCTTAATGCATTTTATTTAGACAACTTTCAAGTATTCGTTTACTAATAATAAGTGTTATATACTTCCCTAACTGCTAAAGGATCATCATTATTATTTAGAATGTCATTCACAAGGAGGTGCTTTTTGAGATCCAAAGCATAATCTAGAGATTTTAATCTGTGATTTCGATCTAGAGATTTCAATGTGACTCTACTAGATTTGACTGTTTGCATATAATTTTAAAGCCCAGGTTATTGCTAAAATGATTCTATAATTTATGAATGGCTTCCTACAATGAAACTGTGCTATAGAATTATGTATATTAATCAACAAATTGATTTCAAATATTAACATTATAACAATATAATATTGAAGGCTTATTTAAACCCAGTTTCTCATTCTGTATAGTATGATAGTGGATGTTGGTCCTTCTGAAGGTCACCTAAATTATAATATATTGAAAAATCTAAAATCTTTTTTTATAGCAAAAATCTTATACGTGTAACATGAATGTAATTTAAGTAATTCCTACATATATACACACATGGAATATATTCCTAGATAAAATTGAGGTGGCCAAAATGTTCTTTCAGTTTTGAAGTATCAATAAAAGGCACATTTTTCATTTTTACCAAGAATTTTATTGAACAACATAGTCACCATTTAGTTCCACTATCTTCTGCCATTTGCCAGGCAATTTCATAATTCTATCTATTATACAGTATCCACTTTTCATTCTTTGTTGCAGTTTTGGAATGTTTTCTTTATGTTTAATTAGAGAATTGAATGCAGAAATATAGTCAAGAAGTTTCCCCCCCCCCCCACTAAACTATGTGGAACCCAAATATCAAAGCAATTAACCTAACCACACTGGTGCAAATAATTTTCAATTCTTAATTTGGGTATTTTGAATATGTTGGCTATCACATGTGTGGTATCACATTGATTGTTCTAAAAAGTGTCTCAATTTTATTACTGTCAACTTTAACTGGTCTACTAGACCATGGGACATCATCTAGTGTGGAATCTCAAACATGAAACTTTGTAAAACTTCACAAAAATTTTCACTTTTGACACATTCAATCAGTAACAATACCTTCTCCATACCTTGCTCAAGTCGTTTTTTGCATTTCAGTTCAGTTCAGTCGCTCAGTCATGTCCGACTCTTTGTGATCCCCTGAACTGCAGCATGCCAGGCCTCCCTGTCCATTACCAATTCCCGGAGTTCACTCAGACTCAACGTCCATCGATTCAGTGATGCCATCCAGCCATCTCATCCTCTGTCGTCCCCTTCTCCTCCTGCCCCAATCCCTCCCAGCATCAAAGTCTTTTCCAATGAGTCAACTCTTCGCATAAGGTGGCCAAAGTACTGGAGTTTCGGCTTCAGCATCATTCCCTCCAAAGAAATCCCAGGGCTGATCTCCTTCAGAATGGACTGGTTGGATCTCCTTGCAGTCCAAGGGACTCTCAAGAGTCTTCTCCAACACCACAGTTCAAAAGCATCAATTCTTTCGCCCTCAGCTTTCTTCACAGTCCAACTCTCACATCCATACATGACCACAGGAAAAACTATAGCCTTGACTAGATGGACCTTTGTTGGCAAAGTAATGTCTCTGCTTTTGAATATGCTATCTAGGTTGGTCATAACTTTTCTTCCAAGGAGTAAGCATCTTTTAATTTCACGGCTGCAGTCACCATCCGCAGTGATTTTGGAGCCCCCAAAAATAAAGTCTGACACTGTTTCCACTGTTTCCCCATCTATTTGACATGAAGTGATGGGACCGGATGCCATGATCTTCGTTTTCTGAATGTTGAGCTTTAAGCCAACTTTTTCACTCTCTACTTTCACTTTCCTCAAGAGACTTTTTAGTTCCTCTTCATTTTCTGCCATAAGGGTGGTGTCATCTGCATATCTGAGGTTATTGCTATTTCTCCTGGCAATCTTGATTCCAGCTTGTGCTTCTTCCAGCCCAGCGTTTCTCGTGATGTACTCTGCATATAAGTTAAATAAGCAGGGTGACAATATATTTCAATTGCATTTAGATGTTTCTTGAAATAGTGAGCTTCCCTGATAACTCAGTTCATAAAGAATCCGCCTGCAATGCAGGCGACCCCAGTCCGATTTATGGATTGGGAAGATCTGCTAGAGAAGGGATAAGCTACCCACTCCAGTATTCTTGGGCTTCCCTTGTGACTCAGCTGGTAAAGAATCTGCCTGCAATGCAGGAGACCTGGGTTCGATCCCTGTGTTGGGAAGATCCCCTGGAGAAGGGAATGGCTACCCACTCCAGTATTCTGGCCTAGAGAATCCCCTGAACTGTATAATCCATGGGGTCTCTAAGAGTCAGACATGACTGTAATGAAGCATGGTATGCCAAAAATGCTGCTTTTTCTCTTCCATTATTAATATTAAAATGGCTAACAAAAATTTGCCAATTTTGATAATTTAAAAAAAAATGCATACTGCTATGACAGCTGTCACAACACAGTCTAACTAAATTGTTTCAGTTGAAAGATAACTAAGCACTACTAGAGCCATCTAATGGCAAAAACCAAATGCAACTTTTAGCCAATCCAATATATCTATATATATTTTAAAAGCCGTGAGAATAATCATTTAATTAGAGAGAGCATTTCATTACAGGGTGCTATAGTGAAAGGAATACACATTTAGGTTACTCTAAAGTCATTGTAAAAGAATACATACATGTGTTTTTAAGATTTGTTTTTTAATAGGAACTGGGGAGAAGACTGGGGTTTCATGCCTTCTGACAGGGCACTTGTCTTTGTTGATAACCATGACAATCAGCGAGGGCATGGAGCTGGGGGAGCATCTATTCTTACATTCTGGGATGCTAGGTAAGAAACAAAGTTCTCCATTTTTAAACCTACATTTTAATGATGTTAAAAATATTATTTTCTTCTATAATGTTATAATTTTATGCCTTTTAGACTGTACAAAATGGGAGTTGGATTTATGCTTGCTCATCCCTATGGATTTACACGAGTAATGTCAAGCTACCATTGGCCAAGACATTTTGAGAATGGAAAAGTGAGTTTTGGTGCTGTCCAAAATATCTTTTTCTCAAAAAAAAAAAAAAAAGTTAATTTTGGTTTAATTTCTCGTGATGCTATTACATTCACTAGTTTATCAAATATTTATTAAGTGTAAATCTGATGCAGTGCTCTTTTAACAATGCAGTGGATATTTAAAAATTAAATATGATTGATCTCTGTTGACAGAGTATGTAGGCTGTTTCAAATTATAACAAATATACACTCTCAGCCAACCCCCCTGTTAAAAAAATACCACTTAAAAATAAGGATACAGTGAGTAAAATGTATATTAAGGTATTTGGAAATTTAGTGAAAAGTTTTCTTTTCAAACTGAAGATTTCAAATGTAGCATCATACAGCAACTTCATACCTCTAGGGGAAAATTCTCTTCAGATAGATATTTCTCTAATTTCTAGTAGGTTCTTTTCAAGTTGAGAAGTCCACTACTACTTTTAACAGCAACTCTTTCTAAGATAGCCTTAATATTTAGGTGTTCCTTTATATTGACCCAACTTATAATTTCCACTATAATTAGTCTTCTTTTATTTCTGATGTCAGGAGTCATGGCATATGTTCATTTTCCCCTTTCCATAACATTTGCAAAGCTTTTCCAAGACTTCTGCATACTAACAACTCTTAATTTTGTCCATCATTCATCATGCTATATGATTTAATACAGATATTGATAACCTTCCTTGACATAATCTGTCTTTTCCTATGATTATCTTTGAAAGTACCAGTCAGAAATTTGGTCAGTTTAGTAAAGGATACTGTTATATTTTGATTAATATATTTATTGAAAAAAGGAGAATGATGTAAAATAATATGTATTTAGCAATTGTCATCTGTAAAACATTTTTACATATCTTATTCAAGTTTTATAGAAACTAAGTCATATCTTCATTTTATAGAAGAGGAAAGTGAGGCACATAAGTTACGTGTATTAACCAAGTTTCTTTGTTAGTAGTAACAGAACCTGTTACTTATTCTTAGTAATAGAACCTAAGACTAAGTCTTTTAGTCTTGCTTTTTCTAACAATAAAGTCCTTGCCATTTCAATGACATTATACTCACTTCCAATAGTGTTCTTGAAAAGTCATTGTAATTCCTTGGAAAGATAATGAGAGGGTTAAAAAAAAGTCATTTCCTTGTTTGAAATACAGCACTAGAGAATGAGAAGTTAGGGATAAGAGAAATTCAGTAAACATACTGAGCAAGTTGGATAGTAAATGAAGACACTACAAAGACACAAATAGGACAGATTGGGTTTGGTGTAGTAAATGAATGGCTCAGATGGTAATAATAAGGACACATGTAATGTTAAAAATGAAAGCTTTTATCAATAAATGGTGCTGGGAAAACTGGATAACTACCTGTAAAAGAATGAAATTAGACCACTACCTAACACCATACAAAAATAAACTCAAAATGGATTAAAGACCTAAATGTAAGGCAGAAACTATAAAACTCTTGGAGGAAAACACTCTTGGAGGCAGAACACTCTGATGTAAATCACAGCGAGATCCTCTTTGACCCACCTCCTAGAGTAATGGAAATAAAAATTTAAAAATGGCACCTAATCAAACTTAAGAGCTTTTCAACAGCAAAGGAAACTATAAACAAGATGAAAAGACAGCCCTCAGAATGAAAGAAAAAATAGCAAATGAAGCAATTGACAGAGGATTAATCCCTAAAATACACAAGCAGCTCAATATCAGAAGAACAAATACCTCAATAAAAAAAAGGTGAGGGGCGGGAACAGAAGACCTAAACAGACATTTCTCTAGAGAACACATACAGATGGCCAGTAAACACATGAAAAGATGCTCAACATCACTCATTATTAAAGAAATGCAAATCAAAACTACAATGAGGTATCACCTCACATCAGTTGGAATGGCCATCACCAAAAGATCTATAACTGAATGCAGGAGAGGATGTGGAGAAAAGGGACCCTGCTTGCACTGTTGGTAGGAATGTAAATTGATACAGTAACTATGGAGAATAGTATAGAGATTTCTTTAAAAATTAGGAATAAAATTAACATATGACCCAGCAATCCCACTACTGGGCATATACCCTGAGAAAACCATTATTCAAAAAGACACATGTACTCCAATGTTCATAGCAGCCCTATTTACAATAGCCAGGACATGGAAGCAACCTTGATGTCCAGTGACAGATGAATGGATAAAAGTTATGGTACATATACCCAATAGAATATTACTAAGACATAAAAAGGAATGAATTTGAGTGAGTTGAACTGAGATGAATGAACCTAAAGCCTGTTATATACAGTGAAGTAAGCCAGAGAAAAAGATATATTAATGCATATATGTGGAATCAAGAAAAATGATACGTTTGAACCTATTTGCAGGGTAGGAAGAGACTTAGAGAAGAGATTTGTGGACACAGCAGGGGAAGGAGGGGGGAAAAACTGAGAGTAACATTGAAACATACATCACCATATGTAAAATAGATAGCTAGTGGGAAGTTGCTGCATTACTCAGGGAGCTTAACCTACTGCTCTGTGACAATGTCGAAGGATGGTATTGGAGGGTAGGGTATTCAGAAGGGAGGAGGCATGTGTATACTTGTGGCTGATTCACGTTTTTATGCAGCAGAAGCCAACACAACATTGTAAAGCAGTTTTCCTCCAATTTAAAAAAAAAAAATTGAGCTTTTAAAATTGATTTTTTTTGTTTTGCTAATTGAGGATGTTAATGATTGGATTGGGCCACCAAATAATAATGGAGTAATTAAAGAAGTTACTATTAATCCAGATACTACTTGTGGCAATGGCTGGGTCTGTGAACATCGATGGCGTCAAATAAGGTAGGAATACTTATTTAGACATATCCTCTAATAATAAGCTTTCTTAACATTTTGTTTTAAACTATTGAAGTATTCATCATTATTTCACAT
>SJYW01036864.1:961592-988947 GCA_006410735.1 Raphicerus campestris
TCTTTCCCATTCTGTTCTTTTCCTCTATTTCTTTGCATTGATTGCTAAAGAAGACTTTCTTCTCTCTTCTTGCTATTCTTTGGAACTATGCATTCAGATGCTTATATCTTTCCTTTTCTCTTTTGCTTTTCTCCTCTCTTCTTTTCGCAGCTATTTGTAAGGCCTTTCCAGACAGCCACTTTGCTTTTGATACCAAAAGAGGAACTCCCCAGGTCATAGGTCCCCAATATGCTACTGGAGGTCAGTGGAGAAATAACTCCAGAAAGAATGAAGGGATGGGGCCAAAGCAAAAACAATATCCAGCTGTGGATGTGACTGGTGATAGAAGCAAGATCCGATGCTGTAAAGAACAGTATTGCATAGGAACCTGGAATGTTAGGTCCATGAATCAAGGCAAATTGGAAGTGGTCAAGCAAGAGATGGCAAGGGTGAATGTCGAAATTCTAGGAATCAGCAAACTAAAATGGACTGGAATGGGTGAATTTAACTCAGATGACCATTATATCTACTAATGTGGGCAGGAATCCCTCAGAAGAAATGGAGTAGCCATCATGGCCAGTCTGAAATGCAATACTTGGATGCAATCTCAAAAACAACAGAATGATCTCTGTTCGTCTCCAAGGCAAACCATTCATATCACAGTAATCCAAGTCTATGCCCCAACCAGTAATGCTGAAGAAGCTGAAGTTGAACAGTTCTATGAAGATCTACAAGACCTTTTAGAACTAAAACCCAAAAGAGATGTCCTTTTCATTATAGGGGACTGGAATGCTAAAGTAGGAAGTCAAGAAACACCTGGAGTAACCAGCAAATTTGGCCTTGGAATGCAGAATGAAGCAGGGCAAAGACTAATAGAGTTTTGCCAAGAAAATGCACTGGTCATAGCAAACACCCTCTTCCAACAACATAAGAGGTGACTCTACACATGGACATCACCAGATGGTCAACACCAAAATCAGATTGATTATATTCTTTGCAGCCACAGATCAAGAAGCTCTATACAGTCAGCAAAAACAAGACCAGGAGCTGACTGTGGCTCAGATCATGAACTCCTTATTACCAAATTCAGACTAAAATTGAAGAAAGTAGGGAAAACCGCTAGACCATAATGAGCATAGAGCACTTCATTTTACCAAAGTCCATTTTCACCTTTTTGAGGACTTTATTTCTTAGATTATCCCTTTTCTTCTGACTTAACAATCTTTCTTTTTTTATGACAGATCAGTCCCCTTTCTCAGCTAAATAAAATCCATGACTCTCAATTTTTCTCTTCCTTGTCAAACTCCTAAGTTTTCAGGACACAGTCTCAACATCCTCAACACCACTCATTTTTCATCTCCTTACTCCAGTTTCCATCATTACTTCATTTAATCTGCTGTTGTCAACATAATCAAAAATATTTTTGTTACTTTAACCATGTACTCCTTTATCCTCATCTTGCTGTTTCACTACACTATTCAATATGGAGAGACACTCTCACTTCCTCTCTTCCTTTGGTCTCTATGATTCTACTCTTTCTTTATTTTCCTTCTTTCTTGCTGATTGCTCTTTTTCAGATTTTTTTTAATTGGATTAGCTTCTGTTTCACCTAAGAACTCAGTTGGATCTAATTTTCTGTCTCCCTGACTTCTCTCTAAGTGATTACAATCATTTCCATGGATTTAAAACACATGCTTTGGCATAGAGACCTGAATCTGCCAACCAGAGCTCTTCTTCACCTTCACATTTATAACAGATGCTTCACATCTCTACTTCAGTATTTCACAGACATCTCATACCTGACATATCCAAAATGTGACCTTCAATTTTTGTCTTCAGCAAACCTTTTGACACTCTCTGCTGCTCTGTTTGACCACTTACACAGAGACCTGTGATATTTCCTTGATTTTTTTCCCACTCTCTTAACTTGCCCTATTCCCCCACATAAACCTTAAATCTACTAATTTTTATTCAAAATATTTCTTAATTCCTTGCACTTCCTTTCTTGTATCCTCTTCATCTTTCTTACCTGTGTTTCAAAACAACTTGTATCCTATTTGTACTGCTTTACTTCCTCAACTGGTTTACTGGATTCCCTGATTGCTCAGTTGGTAAAGAATCCACCTGCAATTCAGGAGACCCTAGTTCGATTTCTGGATTGGAAAGATCCGCTGGAGAAGGGATAGGCTGCCCATTCCAGNATCCCTTTTCTTCTGACTTAACAATCTTTCTTTTTTTATGACAGATCAGTCCCCTTTCTCAGCTAAATAAAATCCATGACTCTCAATTTTTCTCTTCCTTGTCAAACTCCTAAGTTTTCAGGACACAGTCTCAACATCCTCAACACCACTCATTTTTCATCTCCTTACTCCAGTTTCCATCATTACTTCATTTAATCTGCTGTTGTCAACATAATCAAAAATATTTTTGTTACTTTAACCATGTACTCCTTTATCCTCATCTTGCTGTTTCACTACACTATTCAATATGGAGAGACACTCTCACTTCCTCTCTTCCTTTGGTCTCTATGATTCTACTCTTTCTTTATTTTCCTTCTTTCTTGCTGATTGCTCTTTTTCAGATTTTTTTTAATTGGATTAGCTTCTGTTTCACCTAAGAACTCAGTTGGATCTAATTTTCTGTCTCCCTGACTTCTCTCTAAGTGATTACAATCATTTCCATGGATTTAAAACACATGCTTTGGCATAGAGACCTGAATCTGCCAACCAGAGCTCTTCTTCACCTTCACATTTATAACAGATGCTTCACATCTCTACTTCAGTATTTCACAGACATCTCATACCTGACATATCCAAAATGTGACCTTCAATTTTTGTCTTCAGCAAACCTTTTGACACTCTCTGCTGCTCTGTTTGACCACTTACACAGAGACCTGTGATATTTCCTTGATTTTTTTCCCACTCTCTTAACTTGCCCTATTCCCCCACATAAACCTTAAATCTACTAATTTTTATTCAAAATATTTCTTAATTCCTTGCACTTCCTTTCTTGTATCCTCTTCATCTTTCTTACCTGTGTTTCAAAACAACTTGTATCCTATTTGTACTGCTTTACTTCCTCAACTGGTTTACTGGATTCCCTGATTGCTCAGTTGGTAAAGAATCCACCTGCAATTCAGGAGACCCTAGTTCGATTTCTGGATTGGAAAGATCCGCTGGAGAAGGGATAGGCTGCCCATTCCAGGATTCTTGGGCTTCCGTTGTGGCTAAGCTGGTAAAGAATCCACCTGCATTGCGGGAGATCCGGGTTCAATCCCTGGGTTGGGAAGATCACCTGGAGAAGGGAAAGGCTACCCACTCCAGTATTCTGGCTTGGAGAAGTCCATGGACTGTATAGTCCATGGGGTCGCAAAGAATTCCACAGGACTGAGAGACTTTCACTTTCAGATTGAGTTCTTAAACAATATGTACCAGACTCTGTTCTGAGACTAAAGATTCAATAAAGACCAAAATAGAGTACTATCTCATAGTATTATGGTGAGTGGTAAGAAGGAAAGTATAGAAAGTCATAATAATAAGAGGGGAATTTGACCTAATCCTGGATAAATATCTTTGTAGAAGTGGCCTTTGAACTGAGATTTGAATGATAAATTTGAGTTTGTTAGGGAAAGTGGTGAGAAAAGAACACTCCAAGTAGAAGAGACAGAATTTCCTAGCTGGGTGAAGGAGCTGGATGTGTTTGAGTAACTAAAGATTAGTATGGCCAGAGGAAAATAAAGTTAAAGAGGAGAGTCTGGGAGATGAGGCTTCAGATGCAGACAGGTGTAACCATCCTGTAAAGAATTTTTGCCTTTTATCCTGAAGTAAGTGGTAATCCACTGCTGGATTTTGGAAAGGTGGTGGTGCTAGTGGTGGTTTTCTAATTTGAAAACGTCATTCTGGATGCATATAGAGAATATAATGATTAGAGAAAGGGCTAAAGTAGATGCTGATATTGCAATGAGCCCCTCCATAATCAAAAGAATAGGAAGTGCTGTTAGGTATTCTAATAGTAACAATTTCAGTAGATATCCTTCATGTTTCATTTTCCTGGACAAGATCTTTAAACTCTAGACAAATATCTTTCCTGTCAAATACTGTTATCCAATAACAGAATGACTTTCAAATATCCTTTTTGAAGTTTGCAACCTTAAGTTCATAATATTCATCTTCCTTTCCCTTCCCTGGGTGGGCATAGACCTTATTATCATGGTTACTTGACTCCTCTCTTGAAAGGGTCCCCTAGATACAATTTTATATAAAAGAAAGCAGGTGATTCTGATATTTTACAAAACTGCTATGAGTTTTTCCCAGGCCCTGGCTTGTAATAAGTTTCCTTGCATCCATCCTGCACTGCATTTGTTACAAACAATAAAGTCTGACTTTAAATTGTGAGTCTGTGGTGTTTTGTATATAATAACATTAGTAAAATAAGAGACTTTAGTCATTTAAGAAAAGGATGGCTAGATAGTGGCAGTGGAGAGAAAAGAACACATTCAAGAAATATTTAGATGGTAAATTAAGAATGTGATGCTGAATTAGACCCAAGTGACATAAAAGAACAGGGCTTCAATAGATGAAACCAGATTTCTGGTTTGCAGAACTGAATGATTGGTGATGCCAGTCGCTGAGTTATGGTACCGCTTATAAAGAGCAGGGCTTCCCTTGTGGCTCAGCTGGTAAAGAATTTCCCTGCAATGTGGGAGACCTGGGTTCAATCTCTGGGTTGGGTAGATCCCATGGAGAAGGGAAAGGCTACCCACTCCAATATTCTGGCCTGGAGAATTCCATGGACTATACAGACTCCAGTATTCTGGACTAAAGAATTCCCTGGAGTGTACAGTCCATGGGTCACCAAGAGTTGTACACAACTGAGTGACTTTTACTTCACTTTATTTCATAAAGAACAGGAGCCACCTGAGCTAAAATCTGGGTTAAGAGCATTTGAAGAAAAGTGGGGGCAAACATTCAAAAATGTCTCCAAAGTGAAAAATAATATGTCATATTCAAGAAAATGAAGAAAAGCCAGTATGACTGAAGGTGTGGTATTGGCAAAGAAAGAGCAAAACTGAGGCTGGAGAGCTGGGTTCATACTTGCTAATGTATAGTTCTATAGGTTATCATAAGAAGTTGGGAAATTATACAAAAATGTTTTTAAAATTTAGTAGTTTTAAGCCTGGAAGTTTGTAGTTTGACTTAAATGCTATGATTAGTATTCTGTGAAAGTGAAAGTCCTTCAGTCATGTCCAGATCTTTGCAACCCATGGACTATGCAGTCCATGGCATTCTCTAGGCCAGAATACTGGAGTCTTTGTCTTCTCCAGGGGATCTTCCCAACCTAGGGATCGAACCCAGGTCTCCCACATTACAAGCAGATTCTTTACCAGCTGAGCCACAAAGCAAGTCCAAGAATCCTGGAATGGGGAGCCTATCCTTTCTCCGGCAGATCTTCCCAACCCAGAAATCAAGCTGGGGCCTCCTGCATTGCAGGTGGATTCTTTACCAACCGAGCTAAGAGGGTAACTGTAAAATAAATTGAGATAATGAAAGAGGAAAGAAAAATATGTCAATTTTTAAAAAGTAGAAACTTCTTAAGGATAAGGCCTTGGAATAGACATGTACCTCTCAACCTCTTTCTGATTTTTCCCAAATTTAATTAATCCCCAATTACCCTGATTTATCAGGTTATAAATGTCACAGGATCTCAAAAAAATACACTCAGTACCAGATCACCATAATGATGTGAATATCTTAAAACAATTCATACAAATTCTTTGTTTTCCCTGTACATATAAAAGTTATCTTTATACTGTAGCCTGTTAGGTATGCAATATAATTATACCTTTAAAAGTGTACTTAGCTTAATTAAAAATATTAATACCTTATTACTAAAAGAGGCTCTCATCTGAGCCATCAATGAATTATAATCTTTTTGAAGTAATATCACCAAAGATCACTGATCACAGATCATTATAATAAATATAATAAAAAAGTTTGAAATATGGTCAGAATTGCTAAAATGTATCAGAGAGACACAAAATGAGCACATGGTGTTGAAAAATTGATACTTATAAACTTGCTCATAGACCTTCAATTTTTAAGTACAATATTTGCAAAAGAGCAAAGAATGAGATATGTGTCTATTTGACAAAATTCAATATCCTCTCAACAAATGATGCATAGAAAAGATGTAACTCAACACAGGGCTTCCTTGAGGGCTCTTTGGTAAAGAATCCACCTACCAATGCTGGAGATGAAGATTCAATCAACAGTATCCCTTCCAGAAGGAAATGGCAACCCACTCCAAAGTTTTGCTGACAATGCTTATTGACAGAAGTGCCTGGTGGGCTACAGTCCAGGGTCATGAAAGAGTTGAACATGACAACTAAACAACAAGCTCAACATAATAAAAATCATACATGACAAGCCCACAGATAAAATCATACTCAAATGTGAAAGTCTGAGAGTTTTTTCTTTAAAATCAGGAACCTCACAAGGATGTCCATTCTCGCCATTTCCAGTCAAAGCAGTATAAGAACACATTAGGCAAAACAGAGACATAAAAGGCATTCAAATTGGAAAGAAAGAAATAAAATTGTTTCTGTTTGTAGATTATAAGATATTGTATATGGAAATTCTTAAATACTCCAGAAAGATACCTGTTAGAATTAATAAATTCAGTAAACTTGCAGGATACAAGATCAACATGAAAAAAATCATTATAATAACAAGCCATCAGAGAAATTAAGAAAGCAATCCTGTTTTCAACAGCACCAAAAATAATAACATACTTAAAAATAATTAGTCAAGGGAGTGAAAGATCTGTTGGATGAAAACTAAAACATTGAGGAAAGACACTGAAGAAGACATAAACAAGTAGAAAGATACCCTATGTTCTTGGGTTGGAAGGATTAACATTATTAAAATGTACATATCACCAAAAGTGATCTACAGGTTCAATGCAATCCCTGTCAAAATTCCAATGGCATTTTTTCACATAAATAAAAAGCAATCTTAAAATTCATATGATTTCACCATATACCTTGAATATCTGAGGAAAATCTTGAGAAAGACAAAAAAAAATCTGAGGCATCAGTCTTCCTTATTTCAGACTAAATTTCAAAACTATAGTAATCAAAATAATACAATATTGGCACAAAAAAAAGGCACATAGGCCAATGGAACAGAGCCTAGATATAAACCCTCACATATATAGTCCAACGATCTTTGACAAGGGCGCCAACACCAGTCAGTATGGAAAGGATAGTTGCTTCAATAAATGATGCTGGAAAAAATGATTTNTAAGGCACATAGGCCAATGGAACAGAGCCTAGATATAAACCCTCACATATATAGTCCAACGATCTTTGACAAGGGCGCCAACACCAGTCAGTATGGAAAGGATAGTTGCTTCAATAAATGATGCTGGAAAAAATGATTTTCTACATACAAAAGGATGAAAATAGACCCCTGTCTTACAGCACTGAAAAAATTTATTTGAAATGACTTTAAAGACAAATGGTGGCTCAGATAGTAAAGAATCTGACTGCAATGTGGGATACCTGAGTTCGATCCTTGGATCAGGAAGACCACTTGGAAAAGGGAATGGCAACCCACTCCAGTATTCTTGCCTGGAGAATTCCGTGGACAGAGAAGCCTGGTGGGCTATATAGTCTATGGAATTGCAAAGAGATGGAAAAGACTGAGCAACTAACTCTTTCACTTTCCACATGCAAAAGAATGAAACTCAAATAGGGTGCATCTAGATGCTGGACCAATATATGATAAAGGCTTCATAAAGACACGTATGTTCAATAAACCAAAGAGATTATACATTCTGTGGTATCAAGCAATAAGTCATAAGGTTTTTGCAAAAATAGAAAAATCTTTAAACCAAAATTTTTAGAACATTTGCCTTTTGTTCTTATGACTGTATCAAAACAAATTCCTTCCTTCCAATTTGAAAGTAAATGGAAAAAATTCAGGACCTTTATTTAGGGCTGGTTTAATTGATTTAATCTTTCTCTTTTTTGTTTCCCTTTGCAAGTCACTTTTTAAAAATCTAGAGATAAAGAGAAAACAAATCTAGATTTATCGAATGCAGCTTATACTTTGTTGCAGAAAATTATAAAATTTTGGAAGAAGTTATTGAGTGCCAATTAAAATAATACTTTAAGAAATCAGAAAGGAAAGTGATATATTAAAAAAAAAAAACACAGAAAACTTCAAAGGTCTTTCACAAGAAATTGAACAGATGGGTAAATATGCAGCCTGTTTGCTCTTTTTGTCCTTGAACATGAACTCTGGGGAAAAAGTGAAGTATGGCTAAGAGCCACTCATGTAATTTGTTTTTAGTGTGTAGGAAGAGTTTAGGTACAAAAAGCACCATTTACACTAGAATGAAAGGTAATATTTATTATTTCTCTGTAATTGCAAAATGCAACCAATTTGGGAGGGATATTTTTAAAGGACTTTTTTTTTTGTCATTAAATGCTTATANTGTTTTTAGTGTGTAGGAAGAGTTTAGGTACAAAAAGCACCATTTACACTAGAATGAAAGGTAATATTTATTATTTCTCTGTAATTGCAAAATGCAACCAATTTGGGAGGGATATTTTTAAAGGACTTTTTTTTTGTCATTAAATGCTTATATTTTCTTCAATTAATGGACATTTTGGAAACACTTCTTTGAACCTCAGTTTCCTCACTTCAGTTTAATTTTAATAAAATTAAAATAATATCTACTTTTTTAACCTGGTGTATTAAATGAGAAATTGTGTAATATACTGAAGCTGAAGCTCCAATACTTTGGCCACCTGATGCGAAAAACACTCCTTAGAAAAAACCCTGATGCTGGGAAAGATTGAAGGCAGGAGGAGAAGGGGATGACAGAGGATGAGATGGTTGGATGGCATCACCGTCTTAATTGACATGAGTTTGAGCAAGCTCTGGGAGTTCGTGATAGACAGTGAAGCCTGACATGCTGCAGTCCATGGGGTCACAAAGAGTTTGACACAACTGAGTGAACTGAACTGAACTGAATTGATATAATATACTAACCATTATTCCTGGATAAATGCATATTTCTTCAACTTCTCACTAAATATGTGATTTTTATTCTTTTTAAAAATTGTTGTTATTTTGTGCTAAGGTATAGCTGATTAATAAACAATGTTGTGATAGTTTCAGATGAACAGCAAAGGGACTCAGTCATACATAAACATGTATCCATTCTCCCTGAACTCCTTGCCATCTAGGCTACCACATAACATTGAGCAGAGTTCATGACTTATACAGTAGGTCCTTTTTGGTTATCCATTTTAAATATAGCAGTGTCTGTATGTCCATTCCAAACTCCCTATCTCTTCCCCCATTCTTTCCCCCAGCAACTACAAGTTCATTCTCGAAGTCTGTGAGTCTGTTTTTAAATTCGCTTGTATCATCTCATTTTAGATTCCACATATATGGTATGTCACAATATTTCTCCTTCTCTGTCTGACTTAACTTCACTCAATATGATACTCTGTGTGTGTGCATACTAAGTCGCTTTAGTCATGTCTGACTCTTTGTGACCCTGTAAACTGTAGCCCACCAGGCTCTTCTGTCCCTGGGATTCTCCAAGCAAGAATTCTGGAGTGGGTTGCCATGCACTCCTTCAGGGGACCTTCCCAATCCAGGGATCAAACCCACATCTCCTGCAGCTCCTGCATTACAGGCAGATTTTTTACCACTGAGCCAACAGGAAAACCCATGACACCCTCTAGGTTTATCCATATTGCTGCAAGTGGCATCATTTCATTCTTTTTATTGGCTAAGAAACTGTGTTATTTATTCTTAATGCTGACGTCAGGCAACGTGAACTCTCCTAAAATCTAACTCAAANAAACCCATGACACCCTCTAGGTTTATCCATATTGCTGCAAGTGGCATCATTTCATTCTTTTTATTGGCTAAGAAACTGTGTTATTTATTCTTAATGCTGACGTCAGGCAACGTGAACTCTCCTAAAATCTAACTCAAATATGAAAATCACAAAACACTGGAATTGGAGCAGAGAGTAGCATGCAACTCTAATTTGAAATCTTGCCAGAGTCAGTCTGTGTCATTAGCCAAATGTTCATTGACAGAAAATATCTCTGTCTTCATTATAGTATTTCTAATTCAATTCTAGATCATAGTATTTGTAGGAATGCCACTATCAGAAATGTCATTTGTATATTTTCTAACATGTGCTGTGCTGTAGGGCCACAAGTAAAGATTAAGTAAACTCTGTATGTTTTAATGCAAGTGCATATCAGTCAATCCAATGTATATTTATTCAGTACATAGAACTCTTCAGGTACTTTAAAACTTGTTATCTGTGTTTATGTAGCAGTGTAGTTGAGAGAACAAAATAAAACTGCATCACACATTTTTAAAAATAGAGGGAAATACTTAACATTACACAACAAAATTTAGGTAATGTGTTGTTTGCTGCTTCATGGAACATACACAACCTTGTCATGGTGAGAGACTTGCATAACTCAATGAAGCTATGAGCCATGCCATGCAGGGCCACCCAAGATGGATGAGTCATAGTGAAGAATTCTGATAAAACCTGGTCCATGGCAGAGGGAATGACAAACCATTCCTGTATTCTTTGCTGGAGAACCCCATGAATGGTATGGAGAGGCAAAACACACAAAATAGGAAGATGAGGCTCCCAGGTTGGAAGGTATCCAACATGCTATTAGGGAAGTTCAGTTCAGTTTAGTCGCTCAGTCATGTCCGACTCTTTGCNTACTGAACTGAAGTGAATTGAACTGATGAATCATTAGCATAGTTATTTTGTTATCTTTTTAGCTATTTACATGTGGGTTTAATTAGTGTACATATAAACAAATTACCTTTAGGAGTAAGGGGAAAATTTATAATTTTCTATTTAAGATGATTATGTAGTCAAGTAGGTTACAAGTTTGTTTTTTAACTTAGAAGAATCTCCTCACTCTCCTTTTTAAAATTAAAACATCTTGTGAAATACCAAAAGAAAAATATAGTAATGAGGCTACTCTGTATGGAGTTGCAAAGGGATATTTAGGGGCTGGATTACCTGTCCTCACATTCTCTCTCCTTGTCCTGGTCAGCTTGAAAACATCTATAGGAGCATGATATGTTGCTTTTAAACTTATGTACAGAAAGAAACCTTTAAAATATTATATTTTTATATTTAATTTCAATACCTTACATGGGAAATATTTTTGAGGGGCTATGTGTTAGTCACTCAGTCATGTCCAACTTTCTGCAACCCCATGGACTGTAACCTGCCAGGCTCCTCTGTCCNTTTTTATATTTAATTTCAATACCTTACATGGGAAATATTTTTGAGGGGCTATGTGTTAGTCACTCAGTCATGTCCAACTTTCTGCAACCCCATGGACTGTAACCTGCCAGGCTCCTCTGTCCATGAAATTCTCCAAGCAAGAATACTGAAGTGGATTGCCATTTCCTTCTACAGGGGATCTTCCTGACCCAGGGATCAAAACTGGGTCTCCTACATGCAGGCAGATGCTTTACCATCTGAGCTACTAGGAAAGCCCAAAGTGAAAGTGATTCAGTTGTGTCTGACTGTTTGCGACCCCATGGACTGCATAGTCCATGGAATTCTCCAGGCCAGAATACTGGAGTGGGTAGCTGTTCCCTTCTCCAGGGGATCTTCCCAACCCAGGGACTGAACCCAGGTCTCCCGCATTGCAGACAGACTCTTTACCAACTGAACCACAAGGTAAGGCCATTTTTGAGAGGTTTAACAGTTAAATTTTTGTAAAGTCATTTATGAAATGTATATACATGTGCTCAGTCATGTCTAGGTCTTTGCAGCTCCATGGAGTCTGCCAGGCTCCTCTGTCCACAGGATTTCTCAAGCAAGAATATTAGAGCAGTTGCCATTTCCTACTCCAGGGGATCTTCCAGACCCAGGAATCTAACCCTTGTCTCTTGAATATCAGCATTTGCATGTGGATTCTTTATCACTAGTGCTACCTGGGAAGCCTGTATTATGAAATAATCTGTAATATGTCAAAATCTTCTTTCCTATTTTTTACAGCACTATTTTTATACAGCAACATATAATGTTGAAAATAAGTAGAATGTAACTCACAAATAGTGTAAAAAGTTGAATAGTTTTCAGTTTTAATAATGCTGCATTATCAATAAACTCAAAATCTCGGGCAGTTAAACAACAAATGCTTATATTTCTTGC
Source organism: Raphicerus campestris (assembly GCA_006410735.1). Lineage (NCBI taxonomy): Eukaryota > Metazoa > Chordata > Mammalia > Artiodactyla > Bovidae > Raphicerus > Raphicerus campestris. The sequence goes on from SJYW01036864.1 coordinate 973,809, forward strand.
TCTGAGGTCTGCAGGTTGAGATATCTCTGCTTCATGCTGCAGTTTACCTGGACTTGACTTCAGGCTGTCAATTAAAGTCACATCTGATCCATTTTCTTCAACCAGTGGCTACTCAAGGTATATTCTTTTTATGGTTCAAGGCAGAAATATAGGGACCAAGTCTAATCAGGAAAGGACACATAAAGCCTTTGCTTGCTTCAGTGTGAAAATATTCCACTGATTAAAGGAAGACATGTGGATCAGCCTAAGAGCTATATTTAGTGGCTTTGAGGATAATGTCATTTGGGTAAGAAAATATACTCCATATACTTTAATCTCAAAGTCATATGGAAAAAAGCCTTCAGAATTTGGAATAATAATATAGGACAAAAATAACAAAAGCAAGTATATATATGAAATATCAAACAAAAATCAAACTCAGCTTTTATCATTGACACTTCATGACAAATATTGTATAATAAATCACCAATGTATTAGCATACTTATATGTGCATGATACTTTCCATTACCATAATTCTGATATATAGCTTCCATAGTTAGCAATGACTTTTAGTGATAATATCTTCTAGGATATTATCCACATGAACCAGAAGATTTCAACATGTGCAATGTGATGAATAGTTATCCCTGTCAAGCATCTTCTCCTCCTTTATTGGTAACAGCACATAGCTTTCCTGTTATGAAATCACACAGAGACCATATTTCACCTGTTCTGTTAAGAAAGCATGAAAGTGAAAGTGTTAGTCACTCAGTCATGTCTGACTCTTTGAGATCCCTTAGACTGTAGCCCACCAGACTCCTCTGTCCATGGAATTCTCCAGGCAAGAATCCTGGAGTGGGTTGCCATTCCCTTCTCCAGGAGATCTTCTTGCAACCCAGAAATCAAACCCAGGTCTCCTGCATCACAAGCAGATTCTTTATTGTCTGTTCCACCAGGGAAGCCCTGTCTGTTAATGCATAGTTAGCCTTATTTCTCACCTGCAGTGGTAGGCATATGATCTAGGATAGGACAACCAAGACAATCCATTTCCTTGTCACAATATTCTGTTCAGGGATGGGTTTATAAACCAAGTCATAAACCAATCAAGAATCAGTCTTGAGTCTTTGCCTTAAACTGTTGAGAAAGAAGTGCTTGTTTTTTTTTTTCTCTGAGTTTGCCAGACTGGTGGGAAGTAACTGCATTTGAACAGTTTTGCCACTGTGCACCAAAAGCCTGCCTGAGAAGCCAAGACATAGGAATGCAGAGCAAAGAGGTAGAGACAAAAAATATCTTGAGGTTTTTTGAGTTTTTAATTCTAGTCCAAAGCTATCTGTATCCCTTACTTTCTAGTCACAAAACTAACATATTTTACTTGATTTTTTTAATCACTTCAAATCCAAAGCATTCCTATGAATTCCTATGCGTCTTTTTGCTCTACAGCATCTCTCCAGAATTCTCTTTTCTGGACTCACTTGTCTTATCACTTAGCTGGCATACATACAACCCCTCATTTTAAGGGTGATCTAGTCCTTGTGATCTTAATTTTTCACTATATCCTAGATTCAAAATTAANAATAATATAGGACAAAAATAACAAAAGCAAGTATATATATGAAATATCAAACAAAAATCAAACTCAGCTTTTATCATTGACACTTCATGACAAATATTGTATAATAAATCACCAATGTATTAGCATACTTATATGTGCATGATACTTTCCATTACCATAATTCTGATATATAGCTTCCATAGTTAGCAATGACTTTTAGTGATAATATCTTCTAGGATATTATCCACATGAACCAGAAGATTTCAACATGTGCAATGTGATGAATAGTTATCCCTGTCAAGCATCTTCTCCTCCTTTATTGGTAACAGCACATAGCTTTCCTGTTAAGAAATCACACGGAGACCATATTTCACCCATTCTGTTAAGAAAGCATGAAAGTGAAAGTGTTAGTCATTCAGTCGTGTCTGACTCTTTGAGACCCCTTAGACTGTAGCCCACCAGACTCCTCTGTCCATGGAATTCTCCAGGCAAGAATCCTGGAGTGGGTTGCCATTCCCTTCTCCAGGAGATCTTCTCAACCCAGAAATCAAACCCAGGTCTCCTGCATCACAAGCAGATTCTTTATTGTCTGTTCCACCAGGGAAGCCCTGTCTGTTAATGCATAGTTAGCCTTATTTCTCACCTGCAGTGGTAGGCATATGATCTAGGATAGGACAACCAAGACAATCCATTTCCTTGTCACAATATTCTGTTCAGGGATGGGTTTATAAACCAAGTCATAAACCAATCAAGAATCAGTCTTGAGTCTTTGCCTTAAACTGTTGAGAAAGAAGTGCTTGTTTTTTTTTCTCTGAGTTGCCAGACTGGTGGGAAGTAACTGCATTTGAACAGTTTTGCCACTGTGCACCAAAAGCCTGCCTGAGAAGCCAAGACATACGAATGCAGAGCAAAGAGGTACAGACAAAAAATATCTTGAGGTTTTTTGAGTTTTTAATTCTAGTCCAAAGCTATCTGTATCCCTTACTTGCTAGTCACAAAACTAACATATTTTACTTGATTTTTTTAATCACTTCAAATCCAAAGCATTCCTATGAATTCCTATGCGTCTTTTTGCTCTACAGTATCTCTCCAGAATTCTCTTTTCTGGACTCACTTGTCTTATCACTTTGCTGGCATACATACAACCCCTCATTTTAAGGGTGATCTAGTCCTTGTGATCTTAATTTTTCACTATATCCTAGATTCAAAATTAATTCATTTGTTATTTTCCCTGACAGTGCAAATTTGCTGAGTAAAATAGATTCTTTAACCAATATCTTTTCTCAGTGAAGTATTCATATCAACACTTTGGTCTCAGTGAAGATGTGTCAGAAGATTCACATGTTTCATGATATGTCTCTGGAGAAGGCAATGGCACCCCACTCCAGTACTCTTGCCTGGAAACTCTCATGGACAGAGGAGCCTGGTGGGCTGCAGTCCATGGGGTCGCTGAGTCAGACACGACTGAGCAACTTCACTTTCACTTTTCACTTTTACGCATTGGAGACGGAAATGGCAACTCATTCCAGTGTTCTTGCCTGGAGAATCCCAGGGATGGCGGAGCCCAATGGGCTGCTGTATGTGGGGTCGCACAGAGTCAGACACGACTGAAGCGACTTAGCAGTAGCAGCATGATATGTCTCAAACTCTATCTATTTACTGTGGCACTGACAGCTTGCCCTCAAAGCCTTCCAGATTCTCTACCTGGAAGACGTGATACAACATCTCAAACATAATTGTTTTCTTCTGAACTATGTGGCAACCTGCCATTTTCCTAGTTTGCATTATGGCTTCCTTGATGCCTATTAAGGTACCATGTGGAACTACCTCTTAACTAATATAGACCACCAGCTCCTTTCCTGCTGATGTTGTTTCCTTGTTAAAAGACTATGCTGTTGAAATCATGCTTCCACACCACAGCCAAAATAGAGCTTTTTAGTGCCAGTCTTGTTTAGTCTACTAGGAATCTCTTTCCTGCGACACTATATTGCCTAAGTATCCAATCATCATCACCTTTTAATTTGTTTATATTAGAGAGAATTTCATTTTACATGCATAGTTTGTTTCTCTAGACTTTACCAGTCAATCTTTGGGAACTTGACCACAATCCATCTTAGAGATAGAGCATTTATATTATTCAGAATTATTCCTTACCCTTAATCATTTGATCAAGTTTTGCCTTTATTTTTTTAATAAGTCCTTTCTTCAGTATTTCCTAATTTCTTGGAAAAGAGAGAAGTCTTGATTCTCAGTTCTTTTTTTTTTTAATTAGTTGAATGTTATTGTTATTACAGTTTCTGATCATGTTAATCCGACCACAAAATATTTCTGACTGGAAATGTTGGGTGTATGGATTTTTATGGACATTAAATTTTCCTGAATTCTGAGATAAAACTCCATTGTCTCCTCTAATTCTCAGAACAACAAACAACTGTATTACTGCAGATTAACATCATAGAATCTTAACATTAAAATAGAATGGAGCATCCCGTGTAGCCAGGCAGAACACTTTAGAATTCCCAATGGTTTTTATAATTTTCTGTTAGAAATTAGAGACCTATTAGAAGTATTTCAATCATCAGATCTATTCTTTGTTTCTTTTTTGATTGTCTAGAATCATCACTCCAGGCTCACTTTGACCCCTAATGCTGTTCAAAGCCCCCTGCTCAATCGACATATAAATAAGTCTACTGAGAATTGACTTGTTGCCTCACTTGGTTACCCTAATGTATTTTTAAGATTAGAAATAGAATATAAATGTTTCAATGCTTATATTGTGAAATATGCTTTACCTCAGTACTGTGATCATTAGCATTTAATTACTTACTTTATCTGAATCCAAAGTTTTTGACAGTGACACTCTTTTCGATGGTGAAATTTATAGTTTTGAAAAAAATCCAGAACATCAGAATAGATGTTTTGATGCAATACTTTCACTAAAGGATTTGCTCAGATGCTCTGTGTGCACTCCTGGAGTAAATAAGCCTAAAGATCTTATACTTGGTCAAACCTGGGTCCTGTGATGATGTCCTAATGGAAAAGAAGCCACAGAATTAACTTATCTTTATTTAGTCTCTTGATATATCTGATATTCTATGACTGTATGTATAATTAATATCTATTGTTAACCTCAGAATAAAATGTCATATTGAAACAATTTCTTAATGCAGAAACTTCAATAATGAAAAATTTTGGTTGAGGATAAAACCAAGATTGAACTAAATATTTTGTTCATTTTGAAACTGAAACACTGGAAATGTTTACAATAGATAGTTAGGGAAATATTTTGACTGTGAATTCAGGTGAGTCTAATTGTTATTTTCCTTCAATTAGTGAAGGACTTTAGATATAAGATCTAATCCTAGTTAAATAATACATGATTACATGCTTTATAAATATTTAGTGCCAGATGCTTAAAAGGTTAATATTCCCACGATAAGGAAAGCATTGTTATTAAAGCTCATTTAGATGGTATTCTTGGGAGATTTTATGGATGTTCTTCATCTGTTTAAATTATTATCAATATTTCTTTTCAGATTATGAATAAACAGTTTGTTCTCAAATGTTTGCTCATTTAACATTTATTTTGTAATATATACTTCTTATAGGAATATAAATAGTTGCTGGAAAGAACACTGACAACTTCAAAGCAAAATGAAGTTTTTTCTGTTGCTTTCAGCGATTGGGTTCTGCTGGGCTCAGTATGACCCACACACCCAATCTGGACGGACATCCATTGTTCACCTGTTTGAATGGCGCTGGGTTGATGTTGCTCTTGAATGTGAGCGGTACTTAGCCCCCAAAGGATTTGGAGGGGTTCAGGTGAGTATTGTTCATTGTATAAGTTGCAGAGTTTGCTGTGCTGAAAGTAAGTGGTAGTATGCTCTGTGTCTGAAAGCTGGGACACCATTTTTCTTCACAGTTAAGTACTCAAAGTAAAACAGTTTTCTGAGGAAGAAAAAAATTTGAAATTGTCGGTGACTCTATGTTTTATTTCTAAGATAATTTTTTTCAGCAGGGTATTTCCAATGTTTAATATTTTCAAACAATTGTAAAGAAATGTAGTTGCCAAAGATTCAGAAATAATTTTAGACTATTGATTACTTTATAGAATATTCAGTGATATAAAGTGAGTCATAAATTGATACTTAATAACATTGTTTTAACATTAACATTGTTTTATTTGTAGGTCTCCCCACCCAATGAAAATGCTGTGATTACTAACCCTTCAAGACCTTGGTGGGAAAGATACCAACCAGTTAGCTACAAGTTATGTACAAGATCAGGAAATGAAGATGAATTCAGAGACATGGTGACTAGATGTAACAACGTTGGTGTAAGTGACTTAAAGTTTCCTTTAAACATATGATATAGAAAAATAATTTATCTCTCTTGTCTCTTGTTCCTTTTAAGAAGAACAATTTTCATACATATAAAAGCTGCCTCATGCTTTAGCTATAAATTAAAATGTAATTGTTACCTTATGTTTAATTATAACTATTTTTCTATATACCATTTATCCACTAAAGAAGATGTAATTAAAAGTTTAAGGCCACAGACTTCAACTAATGTATGTTTAAGTTTTACTTTATAAAGCAGAACATCAACTTTCAACCCTTATGTTTGTACACATTTGGGGGGAACTCTTTTCCAGTTAGGAATTAGAAGTTCCATTTACAACATTTGCTGCTTCTTTTATGTGAATTGTATGGCCACCCATAATTCTTGAATATTCCTTCCCACAAGTACTATGATCATTTGTAAGTATTTTCTCTTGATGAGGAGCATAATGAGAGACAATCGTTCAGTCCCTAAGTTGTGTCAGATTGTTTGTGACCCCATGAACCACAGCACATCATGCTTCCCTGTCCTTCACTATCTCCTGTAATTTGCTCAAATTCATGTCCACTGAGTCAGTGGTGCTATCTAACTATCTCATCCTCTTCTGTCCTCTTCTCTTTTTGCCTTCAATCTTCCCCACATCATGGTCTTTTCAAACGAGTTGGCCCTTTGTATCACATGACTAAAGTATTGGAGCTTCAGCTTCAGTATCAGTCCTTCCAGTGAATATTCAGGGTTGATTTCCTTTAGGATTGACTGCTTTGATCTCTTTGTAGTCCAAGTGACCGTCAAGAATCTTTTCCAGCACCACAGATTGAAAGCATCAATGCTTTGGTGCTCAGCCTTCTTTATGGTCCAGCTCTCACATCCATACATGACTACTGAAAAAAAAACATAACTTTGACTATACTGACTTTTTTCAGCAAAGTGATGTCTTTGCTTTTTAATACACTGTCTAGATTTGTCACAGCTTTCCTTCCAAGCAATTTTTTTTTCAGTCATTGATGCCTTACTGACAGGTGTCACCATCTCTTTTACAAACTAGATTATGGTTTTAAATGGAATGCACAAGGCAATATCTACAACCGCCAAGGAAAGTTAAGTATTGCATCTCTATTTCATTTGGAAAAGAGAAGATTCCCAAATCAAGCTGGTTTTGATTCTTGACAGGAAAGGTGGTAGAGATAATTCATGGCAATATATTGATAGACAAAATCCTCAGTAAGAAGGCAGTATGGTTGTGTCTACTTTGAAAGAAAGGATTAGATGCTTCAAACCAAAGTGTCAGTTGGATAACTCTTAGGTGTTTGAATATGGCCATGTACTACACTGAGTTCTAGTTTGCATGGGGTATGAGCAAGAAATTAAATAGACAAGATAGTTTTACAGATCCTGTATACAAAATTTGTTTGTTTTATCCATTCGTGAAACTTAAAAAAATAAGTTAAACGTGAAGCCAAAACATACATTTTTCTTTAATATTAACTGTCTTTCCTGGTCCTCTTTCAAATCTGTTTACATTTGCTGTGTACATAATGTTCTAGAACAAGTATATTGAGAGAAGATTGAATACCAGGCAATGAGATAATTTTAGAGAAATAAGTGACCAGACACACAGTTTCTTTCTTTCTTTTTTAAAGCAGCCACAGTAATATTTCTGGAGTGTGACAGAGACCTCAGAATCAATCATTCATCAAAGAAGCATCTTTTAATTTCATTGTTGCAGTCACCACCCACAGTGATTTTGGAGCCCAAGAAAATAAAATCTGTCACTGCTTCTACTTTTTCCTCTATTATTTGACATGAAGTGATGAGACCAGATACCATGATCTCAGTTTTTTGAATGTTGAGTTTTAAGCCAGCTTTTTCACTCTCCTCTTTCACTTTCATCAACAGGTTCTTTAGTTCCTTTTCACTNATGTGTATAAGAGACAGAGTGATGAGACCAGATACCATGATCTCAGTTTTTTGAATGTTGAGTTTTAAGCCAGCTTTTTCACTCTCCTCTTTCACTTTCATCAACAGGTTCTTTAGTTCCTTTTCACTTTCTGCCATTAAAGTGGTATCATCTGCATATCTGAGGTTATTGATATTTCTCTAGGCACCCTTGAATACAGCTTTTGATTCATCCAGCTCAGTATTTCACATAATATACTCTGCATTGAAGTTAAATAAACACAGTGACCATATACAGCCTTGTCTTACTCCTTTCCCCATTTTGAACCATTCATTGGTTCCATGTAAGATTCTAACTATTGCTTCTTGACCCGCACTTAGTTTTCTCAGAAGACAGGCTAGGTGGTTTGTTAGTCCCATCTCTCTAAGCGTTTTCCATAGTTTCTTATGATACACACAGTCAAAGGCTTTGGCATAGTCAATGAAGCAGATGTTTTTCTGGAATTTCCTTGCTTTCTCTGTGATCTAATGAGAGTTGGCAATTTGATCTCTGGTTTCTCTGCCTTTTCTGAAATCCAGATTTTACGTCTGGAAGTTCTTGGTTCACATACTGCTGAAGCCTAGCTTGAAGGATTTGAATATAACCTTGTTAGCATATAAAATGAGAGCAATTGTACTGTAGTTTGAACATTCTTTGGCACTGCTCTTCTTTAGGATTGGGATGAAGCTTGACATTTTCCAGTCTTGTGTCCACTGCTGAGTTTTCACAATTTGCTGACATATTGAGTACAGCACTTTAATGGCATCATCTTTTAAGATTTTAAATAAATCAACTGCAATCCCACACCTCCACTAGCTTTCTTTGTAGTAATACTTCCTAAAGCCCACTTGATTTCACACTCAAGGATGTCTGGCTCTAGGTGAGTGACCACACCATCCTGGTTATCTGGGTCATTAAGACCTTTTTAAAAAAATATATATATAGTTCTTCTGTGTATTATTGCCTCCTCTTCTTAATCTCTTCTGCCTCTGTTAAATCCTTACCATTTCTCACCTTTGTCAAGCCCATCTTTGCATGAACTGTTTGCTTGGTATCTCCAGTTTTCTTGAAGAGTACTGTTTTCCTCTCCTTTTTGGCATTGTTCATTTTAGAAGGTCTTCTTCTCCTTGTTGCTCTCACAAACTCAGCATTTAGTTGAATATATCTTTCCCTTTCTCCCTTGCTTTTTGCTTCTTTTCTTTCCTCAGCTATTTCTAAAGCCTGCTCAGGCAGCTATGCTGCCTTCTTGCATCTTTTTGTTTGTTTGTTTGTTTTTTGTTTTTCCCCTTTGGGATGGTTTTGGTCACTGCCTCCTAAACAGTGATACAAACCTCTGTCTATAGTTCTTCAGGCATTCTGTCTATCAGATCTAATTCCTTGAATCTATTCATCACCTCTACTGTATAATCATAAGGAATTTGATTTAGGTCATACCTGAATGGCCAAGTAGTTTTTCCTACTTTTGTTAATTTGAGCATGAATTTTGCAAGAAGGACCTCATGTCAGCCACAGTCAGTTCCAGGTTTTGTTTTTGCTGGTTATATGGAGCTTTTCCATCTTCACCTACAAAGAATCTATAGACATCTTGCCTGTTACTGGATATCTCTTGACTTCCTACTTTTGCATTTCAATCCCATATGAAAAGGATATTTGGTGTTAGTTTTAGAAGGTCTTTTAGGTTTGTATAACTTGTCAAGTTTAGGTCCTTCAGCTTGAATGGCTGGGCCTTAGACTAGATTACTATGATGTTGAAGTTTTTGCCTTGAAAACAAACTGAGATTATTCTGTTGTTTCTCAGATTGCATCCAAGTAGTGCATTTCAGACTCTTTTCTTGACGATGAGGGCTATTCCATTTCATCTAAGGGATTCCTGCCCACAGTAGTAGATGTAATGGTCATCTGAATTAAATTTGCACATTCCCATCCATTTTAATTCACTGATACCTTAGATGTTGATGTTTACTCTTGCTATCTCCTGCTTGACCAAGTCCAATTTACCTTGACTCATGGATCTAACTTTCCAGGTTCCTATGCAATATTGTGCTTTACAACATTGGACCTTACTTTCACCACCAGACACATCCAAAACTGAGCATCATTCCACTTTAGCACAGCTGCTTCATTCTTTTGGAGCAATTAGTAATTGCCTTCCACTCTTCCCAGTGGCATATTGGACACCTTCTGACCTGGGGTCCTCATATTCTGGTGCTATATATTTCTGCCTCTTTGTGTTGTTCATGAAGTTCTTGCAGCAAGAACACTGGAGTGGTTTTCCATTCCCTCCTCCAGTGGGCCACATTTTGTGAGAACTTCTCACTATGAGCCATCCATCTTGGGTGGCCATTCATGACATCACTCATAGCTTCATTGAGTTACACAAGACCCTTTTTGCCACAACATGGCTGTGATCCATGAAGGAAATGAGAGATAATATATACCTTTATTCTTCTGATCCTAAATAGATAGTAGAATCTGGCTTCTTACTTCTTTGGATGACCTATGGAAACTTCAAAAACTAATAATCTCTCTTGTCTCAACTGATTCCGGATACGGCCAAAAAAAGTCTCTTTGCACTTTTTCACAGTTCTATTATTTTGGGGTTCTCTTAATTTATTATATGTTTAAACACCTTCTAAGGGCCTAGAATGCTTATAGGGCTTCAATTCACAATGATTTCTTTTCACACTTGACTGTTTTCCTGTAAGATAAGTTATAAAATAACAAAAAGTATTTTGGAATGTTATCAATGTGCTGTACAATATAATTAACAATATTATAAATTTCTATCTCTCTGTAAGTCAAACTGAAATGGAAATTTTGCCTTTCAGGTCCGCATTTATGTGGATGCTGTAATTAATCATATGACTGGGAGTGGTGTGAGTGCAGGAACAAGCAGTACTTGTGGAAGTTACTTCAACCCTGGAAGTGAGGATTTTCCAGCAGTCCCATACTCTGGTTGGGATTTTAATGATGGAAAATGTAAAACTGGAAGTGGAGATATTGAGAGCTATAATGATGCTTATCAGGTAATTAGCAAAATATCTATCTACACCTTTTATCATCCATATGTAGCTCACTGATCTCCATTTTAAATGTTAGTTTAGAGTGTTTAGGAAAACAGCATTCCAAGTCTGACTTCAGAATCTCATATCAACATTCAAATCATTTTCCCCAATTTAATTTTTCAAAATGGAAAAACTCACCCACTTTTTCTCCTTTTTCCATTTTTATAATGAAAAAGATTTCAAAGGTATGTTGGTACTAGAATGTCAATATCCCCAGACACTGGTGCAAAGAAATCACTATTGAAATATCTATTAATGAATAAATGAATGAGTAATTGAATGGATTCTCAAGTGAAGGTGATGTTTTATGTATCAACCACAAAATTTTTATCTCCATAGGTCAGGGATTGTCGTCTTGTTAGTCTTCTTGATCTTGCACTGGAGAAAGATTATGTGCGCTCCACGATTGCTAACTATCTAAACCATCTCATTGACATTGGTGTAGCAGGGTTCCGACTTGATGCTTCTAAGCACATGTGGCCTGGAGACATAAAGGCAGTTTTGGATAAACTGAATAATTTAAACACAAAGTGGTTTCCTTCAGGAAGTAAGCCTTTCATTTACCAGGAGGTATGTCAACACATATATGTGTGTGTATATATGTATATCCATGTAAAATATGATCATTTATTATTCTTTAGAAAATAATTCATCATCAATAATTCATTAGAAAATAAATGGCAGATTTTATTTAAAATGCAGTTTCTTTAGCTTACTGGCTGAATCATTTACATAGAAGAATGTTCCTTAACCTACTTTTATTCAGGGACAGTACATCTAACTCTATCACAAGAGGTTTGTTATCCACATGACAAAAATTTATTTAGGCTGCAAAAATCTCCATGTCATGTATCATTTCCCCAGAGGCCATTATAGAAGACAGATAGTAATACAGTTGTCTTAAGACAAGATATCTGACTCTAAATTTTGGCTAGATCACCATTAGGTGTGTTTGTTTAGGCTGATTCATTAACTTCTCTGAGCAACAAGTTTTTTAGAAGTTATCAAAAGGAATAATGATAATGGTCATGTCTTTGTTTTCTTTGGAGATTTGAAGAGGTAATATTTATCAAGTAGCAAGAAATATTACCAGCCAGATATTAAGTGCTGTACAAGTATAAACTAGTCTTATCATTTATGTGCAAGTCTGAATTAGGTCAGCATTCTCACAGGACAAGTTAGTTTGTTATGTTACTTCCAATATTGTAAGATAGATATATTTTAGGGAAGAAAAATGAGAATCTTGATATAAGGAAAACCATTTTGGGTATTTCATATAATATAAAATAGTGTAAAACTATTTTTTATATAGTTTTAACTTAGTTAAATTCTTTAAAATTCTTATTTAAATTGTTATTTTCTCCTTCATTTCTACAAGGTGATTGATCTGGGTGGTGAGGCAATTACAAGCAGTGAGTACTATGGAAATGGCCGTGTGACAGAATTTAAATATGGTGCAAAACTAGGAACAGTTATTCGCAAGTGGAATGGAGAGAAGATGGCTTACTTAAAGTAAACAAAATATGCTTTATCCTTTGAATTATTTCACAGATTTTTTTTGTGATGTTACCCCAACATGAGTTTTCTTCATAATGCCGTCTTATTTAGACAAATTTTAAGGATTCACTTGCTAATAACAAATGCTGTATATCCCCACATTCCAAGTGATCATCTTTATTATTTAGAATATCAATCACAAGGAAGCTTTTTTAGGGACCCAACACCAATCTAGAGGTTGTAATTTATGCATTATATGAATGTACTATATTTGATTAATGTTTGCACATAATTTGTGAAGCCAGGTTCTTGTTAAAGTGATTCTATAATTTATGAAGTTCCTACAATGTGGCCATTCTATAGACTTTACATATATTAATTAATTTCAAATATTAAAATGTTTATAAAAATATGTTGAAACTTATTTAATCTAGTTTGCAATTCTGTATAAAATGGTATGTATGTTGGCCCTTCTGAAGTCTATCTAAATTATAATACACTAAAACTTCTAATATAAATTTTATAGCAAAATTCCTACCATGAATGTAATTCAAGTAATTTCTACATATATACATGCATGGAATATATTTGTAGATTATATATTTATATAGTTTGTAATTTTAAAAAGCTGTTTATTTTACAATTAAAATAATTTTGAAAATTAAAAAATTTAAAAACCCTACAGAATAATCATTTAACTAGAGAGAGAGAGAATTTCATTAAAGAGTACAATACTGAAAGAAATGTATATTTTGATTATTCTAATGTTATTGTAAAAGAATACATATATATATTCTTAAGATTTTCTTTTTTAATAGGAACTGGGGAGAAGGCTGGGGTTTCATGCCTTCTAACAGGGCACTTGTCTTTGTTGACAACCATGACAATCAGCGAGGGCATGGAGCTGGGGGAGCATCAATTCTTACATTCTGGGATCCTAGGTAAGAAACAAATTTCCCCATTTTTAAACCTACCATTTTAATGGTATTGAGTATTATTTTATTTTATAATAAGATAATTTTGTGCCTTTTAGAATGTACAAAATGGCAGTTGGATTTATGCTTGCTCATCCCTATGGATTTACACGAGTAATGTCAAGCTACCGTTGGACAAGACATTTTGTGGATGGAACAGTAAGTTTGGGTGTTGTACAAAATATCTTCTTCTCAAGAAAAAGAAGTTAATTTTGTTATAACTTCACATATTGCTGTAACATTCACTATTTATTTCATCAAATATTTATTAAGTGAAAACCTGAGGCAGGATTCTTGTAACAATGCAGTGGATATTTTAAAAAATTAAAATGAATGATCTCTGTTGATAAAGAGTATGTAAGCTATTTCAAAGTATGAGAAATTTTCCCACCCACTCTAAAAAATACCACTTAAAAATAAGGATACAATGAATAAAATGTGTACTCGTAAGTACCTGCTTATAGAGTTGATAAGAGGATTACAATTTAACACTTCAAAGAAATTTAAAACAGTACCTGCTCATGGTATGAGCAATATAAGTATTTGTCAAATACTTTTTTTAAAGAAAGTTTTGTGGAATGCAAAGGCATTATCTAGTTGAGCCAAAGTTCAGTAGGGAAAGTATAGCAGGTAGGAAAATACATTTATTAAATAGAAATTTGCTAACTATTCTGAAAATGTTAAAAATCAGAAAAATTTAAGCAGCATGGTAAAAACATTAATCTGAGTAAATATTTTAAAAAGAAACTGAGAAATAAGAATTTAAGTTATTTGGAAAGTTATGGGAAGTTTTTTTTTTTTTTAAACTGAAGATTTCAAATGCAGCATCATACAGCAACTTCATACCTGAAGTAGAAAATTCTCTTTACTCTGAACCAGATAGATATTCCTCTAGTTTCTAGTAGGCTCTTTACAAATTGAGAAGTCCACTACTACTTTGTATAACAACTCATTTTATTCTTAGATAGCCTTAGATATCCTAAATATTTAGAATATTTCCCTTTATATTGAATCAATGTCTTATAATTTCCACTAATTAGTCTTATTTCTGATGGCAGGCATCATGGCATATGTTCATTTCCCCTTTTCCCATAGTCTTCTCCATGAATTCTGCATGCTAACAACTCTTAGCTTGTCCATCATTTATCGTACCATATGATTTAAGACAGGTATTGATAACCTTCCTAGACATAATCTATTTTTTCCTATGATTACCTTGAAAGTACCAATTAGAAAAGCACAGTAATAAAATCTGGTCAATTTAGTAAAGAGTATTTTGATATTTTGATTAGAACTTTTATTGAAAAAAGATGAAACAGTTATTTATTAGCAATTATCATGTATAAAGATTTTTACATACCTTATTTAATTTTTATAGTAACTAATAATATCATTTTACAGAAGAGGAAACTGAGGCATAGAAGTTATGTATATTAACTAAGTCTTTGAGCTAGTAGTAATGGAACCTGTCTTTTAGTCCTGCATTTTCTAACACTAAAGTCCTTGCCATTTCAGTAACATCACACTGCTTATAGTGGTGTTAAGAAGTCATTACAATTCCTTGGAAAAAAATGAAAGACTAAAAACATCATATTCTTGTTTGAAATATGGCACTAGGGAATGAGAAGTTAGGGAGAAGATATACTTAGTAAAAATCCTGAAAAAGTTGAATTCGAAGTGAAGCCACTACAAAAACACAAATAGGACAGATTGGGTTTGATGTCCTAAATAAGGACACGTGTAATGTTAAAAATGTGAGCTTTTAAAATTGATTATTATTATCATTTTTTTTTT
>SJYW01036864.1:991619-1010446 GCA_006410735.1 Raphicerus campestris
GTATAAGAGACAGCTTGTCTTTGTTGACAACCATGACAATCAGCGAGGGCATGGAGCTGGGGGAGCATCAATTCTTACATTCTGGGATCCTAGGTAAGAAACAAATTTCCCCATTTTTAAACCTACCATTTTAATGGTATTGAGTATTATTTTATTTTATAATAAGATAATTTTGTGCCTTTTAGAATGTACAAAATGGCAGTTGGATTTATGCTTGCTCATCCCTATGGATTTACACGAGTAATGTCAAGCTACCGTTGGACAAGACATTTTGTGGATGGAACAGTAAGTTTGGGTGTTGTACAAAATATCTTCTTCTCAAGAAAAAGAAGTTAATTTTGTTATAACTTCACATATTGCTGTAACATTCACTATTTATTTCATCAAATATTTATTAAGTGAAAACCTGAGGCAGGATTCTTGTAACAATGCAGTGGATATTTTAAAAAATTAAAATGAATGATCTCTGTTGATAAAGAGTATGTAAGCTATTTCAAAGTATGAGAAATTTTCCCACCCACTCTAAAAAATACCACTTAAAAATAAGGATACAATGAATAAAATGTGTACTCGTAAGTACCTGCTTATAGAGTTGATAAGAGGATTACAATTTAACACTTCAAAGAAATTTAAAACAGTACCTGCTCATGGTATGAGCAATATAAGTATTTGTCAAATACTTTTTTTAAAGAAAGTTTTGTGGAATGCAAAGGCATTATCTAGTTGAGCCAAAGTTCAGTAGGGAAAGTATAGCAGGTAGGAAAATACATTTATTAAATAGAAATTTGCTAACTATTCTGAAAATGTTAAAGATCAGAAAAATTTAAGCAGCATGGTAAAAACATTAATCTGAGTAAATATTTTAAAAAGAAACTGAGAAATAAGAATTTAAGTTATTTGGAAAGTTATGGGAAGTTTTTTTTTTTTTCAAACTGAAGATTTCAAATGCAGCATCATACAGCAACTTCATACCTGAAGTAGAAAATTCTCTTTACTCTGAACCAGATAGATATTCCTCTAGTTTCTAGTAGGCTCTTTACAAATTGAGAAGTCCACTACTACTTTGTATAACAACTCATTTTATTCTTAGATAGCCTTAGATATCCTAAATATTTAGAATATTTCCCTTTATATTGAATCAATGTCTTATAATTTCCACTAATTAGTCTTATTTCTGATGGCAGGCATCATGGCATATGTTCATTTCCCCTTTTCCCATAGTCTTCTCCATGAATTCTGCATGCTAACAACTCTTAGCTTGTCCATCATTTATCGTACCATATGATTTAAGACAGGTATTGATAACCTTCCTAGACATAATCTATTTTTTCCTATGATTACCTTGAAAGTACCAATTAGAAAAGCACAGTAATAAAATCTGGTCAATTTAGTAAAGAGTATTTTGATATTTTGATTAGAACTTTTATTGAAAAAAGATGAAACAGTTATTTATTAGCAATTATCATGTATAAAGATTTTTACATACCTTATTTAATTTTTATAGTAACTAATAATATCATTTTACAGAAGAGGAAACTGAGGCATAGAAGTTATGTATATTAACTAAGTCTTTGAGCTAGTAGTAATGGAACCTGTCTTTTAGTCCTGCATTTTCTAACACTAAAGTCCTTGCCATTTCAGTAACATCACACTGCTTATAGTGGTGTTAAGAAGTCATTACAATTCCTTGGAAAAAAATGAAAGACTAAAAACATCATATTCTTGTTTGAAATATGGCACTAGGGAATGAGAAGTTAGGGAGAAGATATACTTAGTAAAAATCCTGAAAAAGTTGAATTCGAAGTGAAGCCACTACAAAAACACAAATAGGACAGATTGGGTTTGATGTCCTAAATAAGGACACGTGTAATGTTAAAAATGTGAGCTTTTAAAATTGATTATTATTATCTTTTTTTTTTTTTTACTAATTGAGGATGTTAATGATTGGATTGGGCCACCAAATAATAATGGAGTAATTAAAGAAGTTACTATTAATGCAGATACTACTTGTGGCAATGACTGGGTCTGTGAACATCGATGGCGTCAAATAAGGTAGGAATACTTATTTGGACACATTCTCTAATAATAAACTTTCTTAGCACTTTTAAAATACCTTTATTTATTTATTGGTTTTTGGCTGAGCTGGGTCTTTGTTGCTATGCAGGCTTTTCTCTCCTTGTAGTGAGCAGGGCTACTCTTTGTTGTGGTGTGGGAGTTTCTCACTGAGGTGGCTTCTCTTGCTGTGGAGCATGGGCTTTAGGGTATTTACAGGCTCAGTAGTTGCACTTCCCAAGGTCTAGAGCACAGGACCAACATTTGTGGCTCATGGGCTTAGTTGCTCCATGGCATGTGGGATCTTCCTGAATCAGGGATCAGACCCGTTTCTCTTGCTTTGGTAGGCAGATACTCCACTACTGAGCCACCAAGGAAGTCCATTGTTTTGTTTTAAATTGTTGAAGTATCATCAGCGTTTCACATGCTCTTTTGTTTTCAGGAACATGGTTATGTTCCGTAATGTAGTTGATGGTCAACCTTTTACAAACTGGTGGGATAACGGCAGCAACCAAGTAGCTTTTGGAAGAGGAAACAAAGGATTCATTGTCTTTAACAATGATGATAGGTAAGTAGAGCAATTAGAAATAATATTTTATGCTAATATGTTCTTGGTTTATTCTTTTCCTGTTCACTTACTTTTTTCACATCTGAAAAATTCTTTAGATGGCAGATTAAGAAAACATAATGAGAAAAAGGTCAGAAGAAAAATGATGACTGATTTTTTTTTAAATCTCCTCTGTTTATAATGGTTTTCTTTTCTAAGTGGAGTCATTTTTTTGTGCACTCTTCACATCATGGGCAGATGTGATGCATGTGTACTGCTTACATATACGCTTCACATAAAATATACATGTTAGTCACTCAGTTATGTCCAACTCTTTGCGACCCCATGCACTGTAGCCCACCAGGCTCCTCTGTCTGTTTACTTTTCCAGGCAAGAATACNCTTTTCTCTCCTTGTAGTGAGCAGGGCTACTCTTTGTTGTGGTGTGGGAGTTTCTCACTGAGGTGGCTTCTCTTGCTGTGGAGCATGGGCTTTAGGGTATTTACAGGCTCAGTAGTTGCACTTCCCAAGGTCTAGAGCACAGGACCAACATTTGTGGCTCATGGGCTTAGTTGCTCCATGGCATGTGGGATCTTCCTGAATCAGGGATCAGACCCGTTTCTCTTGCTTTGGTAGGCAGATACTCCACTACTGAGCCACCAAGGAAGTCCATTGTTTTGTTTTAAATTGTTGAAGTATCATCAGCGTTTCACATGCTCTTTTGTTTTCAGGAACATGGTTATGTTCCGTAATGTAGTTGATGGTCAACCTTTTACAAACTGGTGGGATAACGGCAGCAACCAAGTAGCTTTTGGAAGAGGAAACAAAGGATTCATTGTCTTTAACAATGATGATAGGTAAGTAGAGCAATTAGAAATAATATTTTATGCTAATATGTTCTTGGTTTATTCTTTTCCTGTTCACTTACTTTTTTCACATCTGAAAAATTCTTTAGATGGCAGATTAAGAAAACATAATGAGAAAAAGGTCAGAAGAAAAATGATGACTGATTTTTTTTTAAATCTCCTCTGTTTATAATGGTTTTCTTTTCTAAGTGGAGTCATTTTTTTGTGCACTCTTCACATCATGGGCAGATGTGATGCATGTGTACTGCTTACATATACGCTTCACATAAAATATACATGTTAGTCACTCAGTTATGTCCAACTCTTTGCGACCCCATGCACTGTAGCCCACCAGGCTCCTCTGTCTGTTTACTTCTCCAGGCAAGAATACTGGAGTGGGTAGCCATTTCCTCCTCTAGGAGATCTTCCTGACCCAGGGGTTAGACCCGGGTCTCCTGCACTGCAGGCAAATTCTTTACTTTCTGAGGCACCAGAGAAACCCCCAAAATATACAAAGTCATTAATATAAAAGGTTATGAAATCCATAGAAGAATGTCTTATAAAACTTTTAAAATCAATAATGGAAAACTACTGCCTCAGATCTGAAATGTCTTTTTTTCTCTTTTTTTCACCTACTTTAGTACATATTTTTTTAGTCTTGTTTCTCACCTTTCCATCTCTCTGTGACAAATAATACTTTTTAAAGCATATATATATTTATAATGAATATGTATATTATGGTCATTGATTCACCTCAGGAGACTTAATACTTTTAGTTCTGAGACATCTCATTACTGGCTTTTCATTTGTGAAACTTATACTCTCTGCCTGCATTATACTGTTTCCCTCACATATGGAATTATAGCTCAGAAGGCATCNTGAATATGTATATTATGGTCATTGATTCACCTCAGGAGACTTAATACTTTTAGTTCTGAGACATCTCATTACTGGCTTTTCATTTGTGAAACTTATACTCTCTGCCTGCATTATACTGTTTCCCTCACATATGGAATTATAGCTCAGAAGGCATCTTTGCAAGTACTTAACAATGTTTTAGTCCCAACTAATTTCCACCCGTGTTTAGCTCACTCTTTGCCCAAATGATATTTTACTGACAAAAAAATAAATAAATAAATAATAAAGTATATATCTTCTCCAAGAATCCATTACTAGTCCTTTTTTTCCCTGTCTTTTGTCATATGTGTATGCGTGCTAGGTCCTGTCTGACTCTGCAACCCTATGGATGGTAGCATGCCAAGCTTCTCTGTCCATGAGACTTTACAGGCAAGAATCCCAGAGTGGATTGCCATTTTCTTGTCCAGGCGATCTTCCTTACCCAGGCATCAAAACTGTGTCTCCCACATCTTCTGCATTGTGGGCAGATTCTTTATCAATTGAGCTACCAGGTAGAGGGAAGAAACATATTTATGAGACAGTGTTATATTTTAAAATTATATATTTCTTTACAGAAATGCAAGATTATTTTTCTCTCCAGCCCAAATTTATTTTAACCTCTTGAAAAAAGGAGGTTTTTGAGGAAATAACCAAATTTAAGCTTTTGTAAATAATCAGTATTTTCTTAAGTTCAGATGAGGATACATTTAAAGTAATTTAAAATTTTTTTCTCTAAGTCAAGCAGGTCATTCAAATCTTCACTGATACTCTTCAACTTTATTTTTTGTATAATATTTACTATTGGCTAGGAAATTTCTCAGAGAAAGCAATGGCACTCCACTCCAGGAATCTTGCCTGGAAAATCCCATGGATGGAGGAGCCTGGTAGGCTGCAGTCCATGGGGTTCCTGAGAGTCCGATATGACTGAGTGACTTCACTTTCGCTTTTCACTTTCAATGCATTGGAGAAGGAAATGGCAACCCACTCCAGTGTTCTTGCCTGGAGAATCCCAGGAACGGAGGAGCCTGGTGGGCTGCCATCTATGGGGTTACACAGAGTCGGACACGACTGAAGCGACTTAGCAGTAGCAGTAGCAGAAAATTTCTATAAGAATTTTGTTGACGCTGAGAAAACCAGCCACTGGAGAGCTATTTATGTTTGAATTTTATTTTCATTGAGACCTTGACTGCTTCAAGTTCTATAGCATATAGTTAGTCTATTTTAGAGATTCTGTATTCTTGCTTTTAATTGTGTTGAATTAATATTAAATCTTAAATTTTATTTTTACAGTACACTATCTGCAACTTTGCAAACTGGTCTTCCTGCTGGTACATATTGTGATGTTATTTCTGGAGATAAAAGTGGCAATAGTTGTACAGGAATTCAAATCAGTGTTTCCAGTGATGGCAAAGCTTATTTTTCTATTAGTAACTCTGCTGAAGATCCATTTATTGCAATTCATGCTGATTCTAAATTATAAAATTTGAATTGAATTAAATACATACACCCAGAGGAATAAAATGTATTTTGTCTCTTCTATGTATGTAATAACTTCTCATAATTCATTAATTTTTTAAAAAAGCTATAAAAAGTATTCAAACTGTAAAACTCAAAAAAGCATAAAAACACATATACTTAATATTTGTAATTACAATCAACATTTTGTTACATTTTAGAAGATTCTCTTTAAGCTATTTGTCAAAGGAATTTCTAAGAACTCAGAAAAGCTGATGATGAAAAATTTGTTTGTTACCATTAATACCACTTGCCCAGCTACATATCTCTAATCCAAGTTTATATTTCTTACATAGGGTATTTCTAACAATTAGTTAAGGATAGCTAATTTAATGATGGTTTGCATACAAAGTCATAACATTTGTATATTTTTTACAATATAAAAGGCCCTTTCATAGTTAATAAGTTAAAAAATAAAAGAAAATTAAATTATGTAGTATATAATTCTTAAGTATCTTGAGCTCACAAGAATCTTCTCCTACTTTCTCTGTATTCATTTCTTTCTTTCTCTTTCCAATAGCTTTAGCATGATGGTGTTGTATGACTTTTGTTCCATCTCTTAATCCCTAATATGGATGGATGTTTTCATAGGGCTCTCATGACTCCCTATATTCAGTTTTGGTTTTTTTTCCTGATCCTTTAGCTGTTTATTCTTCTTCTCCTTGACTCTCAATGTGGGATTTATTAAGGCTCTCGGATACGTAGTCTTATAACTCTCAGGTGTTTTATTTTCATAGTTGGATAAGAAAATGAAGCATAATTTGGAAATTCTCTCCTTTTTTTACTCACAAATCTACCTACACTTGGCCCTATCTTTCTCTCTTTCCTCTTGTCATAATGAACAAAGTGCATTTTACCAAAGTCCGCTCCCTCCATTTTTACCTTTTTGAGGACTTTACTACTTAGATTATCTTTCTCTTCTGATTTAACAGTCTTTCTTTTATTGACATAATAGTCCCCTCAGATCCTTTCAACTAAAAAAAATTCATAACCTCAATTTCTCTCTTTCTAGTCGAACTTTGGAATTTTCATCACACAGTCTCAACATCCTCAACACTAGTCATTTTTCATCTCCTTACTCTTCAGTTTCCATCGTCACTTCATTTAATCTGCTCGTCAACATAATAAAAAATATTTATGTTACTCATACAACGTACTTCACTGTCCTCATCTTTTTCTATTTCACAACACTACTTAATATGGAGAGACAATCTCACATCCTCTCTTCCTTTGGTCTCTGTGATTCTATTCTTTCTTTTCCTTCTCTCACTAATTACTCTTTTTCAGATTTTGTTTTATTGACTTGGCTTCTGTTTGACCTAAAATCATTTGGATTGAATTTTCTTCTTTCTGTATCCTCTAAGTGACTGCAATCATTTCCATGAGTTTAAAACGCATACTTTAGCATGGAGGCCTATATCTGCAAACAAGATCTTTTCTTGGGACTCAACTTCATATTACAACAGATGCTTCACATCTCTACTTCAGTATTTCACAGACATCTCATACCTGACATATCCAAAATGTGACCTTCAATTTTTGTCTTCAGCAAGGCTTTTGTTACTGCTGTGTTTCACCACTCACTTAGAAAGCTGAAGTATTTCCTTGATTCCTCCCCATCCCCGCCCTTTCTCTTAACTACTTGCCCTATCTCCTTACATAAAACTTAGCATCATCTATTAATTTTTATCTTCAAAATAGTGAAGCTAAAGAGAGAGATCCATGGGATACTACTAGGAAATAGTTTGAATGGGTAGAAAGAGACTAACTACATACAAATACATTTCCTGTCAAAGCTTCCCTATTAGATTTGATATATTGATACCAGCAATGGCATTTCTAATGCTATAGTCTATCACTATGAAAAATAATCAAGTTACCATAAGGAAAATTCTAGAAACTATAATTTCTTATACTGATAGTAAAACAGAATTTGCTCATTTACTTTTAGTTTGCATTACATTTATGGTTTACTTCTCTCCTCCTACCTGACCCCATCTGTGTAGTTTAAATAAACTGAATTCTACTGTAGTTCAGTAGCACATAAGTCTACAAATCTGTGAATCATTTCAGATTTGCATAAACATATATTTATCAGTCCTCATTCCAGGCTTCTATTATCATGTTGTTGAAATAACTGATTTTAAATGACAACCAACATCCTGCTTACTATTTTTATATCAGTGGGGATGGAAATAATAGAACTACCCCTTGATAACTGTCATTCAAATAACGCCTCAAGCATACTATAAATTTTTAAACATTTTAAACCCTAACCCTAACCCTCAATCTCCCAGAAGTAAATGGTTATAATAATACTGATGGCTGTGTAGAAGAAACTTTAGCTATAAAATGTTTTCCTATATCATAATGAGCATGAACAAATTAAAAAAAATTAAAGATTTACATCCAGCAAAATTCTGCTTCAGTGAGAATAAACTTAAAAATTTTTCATTTGAGAGGAAAGAGCCTTATTTGGTATAAAGCATTTTCTGCCTTTTATTCTAAAATTACCAAATCAATGAAAAAATTTGTATCTATTTTTTTTGTCAAAAAAATCCAAAAAGTAGAAGAAAAATAAAAAGGACTAATATCTAACTAGATTTTTTTCTTACANAGAGGAAAGAGCCTTATTTGGTATAAAGCATTTTCTGCCTTTTATTCTAAAATTACCAAATCAATGAAAAAATTTGTATCTATTTTTTTTTTTGGTCAAAAAAATCCAAAAAGTAGAAGAAAAATAAAAAGGACTAATATCTAACTAGATTTTTTTTCTTATACAGAGACTATTTTCTGTAAAATATAGTTTTATTTTATAGAGGTTTAACTTTAGAGTTACTATATGGGAACATTTTTAGTGTGCAGGCTTAAAGGTGTCCAATAAATAGTACATTTTCTCAGGTCCTAGGGTGAAATTTACTGAAAAAACAGAAGTGTAAGAAAGATAGAAATCAAAATATTATTTTTATTTAAAAACTAGTAATGTAAGAGAGGGCTTCCCTGATGACTAGGCAGTAAAGAATCTACCTGCAATGCATGAGACTGGGGTTTGATACTGGGGTTGGCAAGATCCCCTGGAGAAGAAAATAGTGGCTATACCACTCCAGTATTTCTGCCTGAAGAGTTCCTGGACCTCAGATAATTTTTATGAGAGGGCAATAGTTTTTATGAGAGGGAAATTGGCAGTCTTAAAGGTGAACTGAAGAATTAGATAGACATTTATACTCAACAGCCTGAACTGGAGCAGGCAGAGCTTCTCCAGAAGAAAAATGCAAAGTATCTTTATCAACATATAAATAACTGCCAAGAGAAAGACAAGGAGCTAGGCTACATGTGTCCAATATTTCCTTCCAAATTAATCAAAAACACTATCTGCTCCTTTAGAGAGTGAAGTGGCAGAGAAGTCAAAGCATTCTGTAAATGTAGTTATTCCTTAAAAAAAGAAAAAAAAATGAGTAAGGAAAAATATCTCTTTCGTGGTCCTTGGTGTTTTAGGAGGATAATAAATATTTTGTGCTAAAATCAAAATAGTTTTAATGGGTAGAAAGAGACTAACTACATACAAATACATTTCCTGTCAAAGCTTCCCTATTAGATTTGATATATTGATACCAGAATTTTAAAGAAGAAAAAGAATATGGAAAAATAAAGACCCTCAATTACAGTTTCTTTCTATATATTTTGATTATTCCTTGCTAGTGACATTTTAATAAATACTCAGAGCTCTCTCTAATAGTTCATTTGCTTTGGAACCCCTGGAATTCCTATCCATGGCCCATGGCCCATGTCTTTGCTTTTCTCTCCCTTTCGGAACCTTGTTGCTTCTGCTGCTGCTAAGCCGCTTCAGTCGTGTCTGACTATGTCCGACTCCATAGACGGCAGCCCATCAGGCTCCCCCATCCCTGAGATTCTCCAGGCAAGTATACTGGAGTGGGTTGCCATTTCCTTCTCCAATGCATGAAAGTGAAAAGTCAAAGTGAAGTCACTCAGTCGTGTCCGACTCAGGGACTTCATGGACTGCAGCCTACCAGGCTCCTCTGTCCGTGGGATTTTCCAGGAAAGAGTATTGGAGTGGGGTGCCATTTCCTTCTCCATCGGAACCTTCCCACCCATATGCAATATTTGATCAGGGAGATCTCACAAGGATAGCATCCCATGATTCTACAATTTTACTCTCCCAAGTTCACTGGCACCCCGCTCCAGTACTCTCGCCTGGAAAATCCCACGGATGGAGGAGCCTGGTGGGCCGCAGTCCATGAGGTGGCTGAGAGTCGGAACGACTGAGTGACTTCACTTTCACTTTTCACTTTCATGCATTGAAGGAAATGGCAACCCACTCCAGTCTTCTTGCCTGGAGAATCCCAGGGACGGAAGAGCCTGGTGGGCTACTGTCTGTGGGGTCGCACAGAGTCGGACACGACTGAAGNGGAGAAGAGAAAGGCTACCCACTCCAGTATTCTGGCCTAGAGAATTCCATGGACTGTATAGTCCATGGGGTTGCAAAGAGATAGACACGACTAAGCGACTTTTATCTATCTATCTAACATGGAACATATTCTGGTAATGGCATGGTTAAAGGCTGATAGGAAAGACATTTTTTATAATGTGATTACTTGGGCTGAAGAGAAAAAGGATATTTCCTTTATAATGTGTAATTTAGCATAATATTTATTTTTTAGTTATTTATATGTGGGTTTAATTTATGTATACATAAATTACTCTTAGGAGTAAAGAGGAAATTTGTAATTTTCTTGGGAAGATGGCTATGTGGTCAGAAGTTACAAATTTGTTTTTTTTAACGTATCAGAAGAATCTCCTTTCCCTGCCACTCTTAAAATTGCAATCTTATGTGGAATATCAATGTGTAAAAATATCATAATGAGGCTTCTCTCTTGGAGTTACAGTGGGATTTGGGGGGGCTGGATTGCCTGTACTCACATTCCCCCTCCTTGGCCAGCATATCTTGAAAAGATCCATAGGAGCATAATATGTTGCTTTTAAACTTAAGTACAGGAAGAAATCTTAAAATGCTATATTTTATGTTTAATTTCAATGCCTTATTTGAGAAATGTTTTTGAGATGTTTAATAAAAATTAAATTGCTTTAAAGAATATTATGAAATAATCTGTAATATGTCAAAATTTCTTACTAGTTTTAACAGCATGATTTTATGATATATTATGCCCCAAATTAGTGAAATGTAACTCACAAGTAGTATAAACATTGCATATTTATTCTTTTAGCTGCAAAAATGCTGCATAATCAAGGACCTCAAAATCTCAGGAATTTAGAACAACAAATGCTTATTTTTCTTGCAAGTTACTTGACAGCTCTGATTTATGCTACAGTTTACCTGGACTTGACTTCAGGCTGTGAGTTGAAGTGATGTCTGATCCATTTTCTTCAGTCAGTGGTTACTCAAAATATGTTATTTTCATGGTGCAAGGCAGAAATACAGGGACCAAGTCTAATCATGAAAGAACACATAAAGCCTTTGCTTGTTTCAGCCTGAAAATATTCCATTGGTTAAAGGAAAATGTATGTATAAGCCCAAGAGTTCTGCTAGTGGCTTTGAGTAAGAAATATTACCAACTGAGTAAGAAACTATACTCTATGTACTTTATTAGGAGGAATCGCAAAGTCATATGACAAAAGATATGGGTGTATATTTCTAAACATTGAAAAAGTACAGAATTTAAAATATTAACCCAAATAAAAAATATTAAAGGCAAGTATAAGAAAAAACCAAACTCAGATTTTATCCTGGATATTTCAGGACAAATATGGTATACTAAATTAACAACGTATAGGACAACATACATGTACATGAACACTTTCTGCTACCATAATTCTCAGATTATATAGTTTCCTTTGTAATTAATTACTACAATTAGCAATAACTTTTAGTGAAAATATCTTCTTTGATATTATCCACATGAATTAGGAGATTTCAACATGTGCATGTGATGAATATTTATTGTTTATTCCTGTAAAGCATCTCCTCCTTTATTGATAACAGTACATAGCTTTCCTATTAATGAACCACAGAGAGATCATGTTTCAGCCATCCTGTAAGGCACAATTAGCCTTATTTCTCACCTGCAGGGGTAGCATGTGATCTGTGCTGAAACAACCAAGGCTTTCCATTCCCTTGTCGTAATGTTTGGTTCAGGGCTGGGTTTATAACCAAATCAGACCAATCGAGGGTTCAGTCTTGAGTATTACTAGTTTTAACAGGCTTAACTTATTGGGAAAGAGATGCTTATTTTTTTCTCTGAGTTTTCCAGTCAGGTGGAAAGTAAGTTTTGAACACAGTCTGTTCAAAAGCTTTGCACTGGGTGGGGTAAACCTGTCTGAGAATTAAGCCAAGACATTGGAATGCAGAGCCAAGAGATAGAGACAGGAAACATCTTGAGGTTTTTTGAGCTTTTAATTCCAGTCCAAAGCTATCTGTATCTCTTACTTCCCAGTCATCAAGGTAACAAATTTTTCTTGATCATTTTTGTAACTCAAAATCCAAGCATTCATACTAATACCTATGCTTCTTTTTGCTCTTGCAGTCTCTCCAAAATTCTCTTTTCTGGACTCGCCATATCACTTTGCTCGCACACACATGACCCCTCATTTCAAAGGTCATCAACTTCCATGATACCTTAATATATTACCATATCATGAACTCATAATCAACTCATTTGTTATTTTTCCTGAAAGTGCAGATTTGGTGAATATAATGGGTTCTTTAACCTGTATCTTTGTTTCCTCAGTTAACTCCCCGGGCTCAGTGGAGATGTGTCCCAAGGCTCATGTGTTTCATGGTATGTCTGAAACTCTGACTACACTTATTTACTGTGAAACTGACAGCTTGCCCTTGAATTCTTATAGATTCTATAGCTGGAAGCTGTGATGCCATATCTCAAACATGATTATATTCTTCTGAACTGTGTGGGAACTTGCCACTTTCCTCCTTTACATTATGGCTTCCTAGAGGCCCTTTAAGCTACCGTGTGAAATTACCTTCTGACTAATATGACCACCAGTCCTTTCTCTGTTGCTAGTAATTCTCCTTGTGAAAACACCATGTTGTTGAAGCTACACTTCCAGGTCAAAGCCATTAATAGAGTTCTTGATGTGCCAAAGTCTTGTTTTATTTGGAAAGAATCTCTTTTCTGCAACACTATGTTGTCTTAAGTCTCAAATCAGTGTTGCCTCTAAATTCAAATATATCTCAAAGAATTTCAGTTTATATGCATATTTTTCTTACCCAGGCTTTAGCAATCAAACTGGGAACTTGAGCAAAAACCAACTGAGAGACAGAAGCATTATAGTACTCAGACTCACTCCTTTCCTTTAACTGTTTGATCAAGTTTTGCCTTTATCTCCTTATGAGTTATTTTTTCAATATTTCCTAATTTGGAGGGAAAGAGAGAGGTCTTATCTCTCTCAGTTCTTTTTTATGGTTGACTTTTATCTGTATTACAGCATCTGATAATGTTGGATATCCTACCACAAGACATTTCTGATTGGGCATACTGGACTCATGGATTTTTATGGACATTAAATTTATAGGCTGAATTCCAAGGTACAACTCCATAATCTTCTCTTATTCTTAGAACAATGAATATATACTGCAGATTGAGATCATACAAACTTACGAGCAAAATAGAATGGAACATATCCTGTAGCCAAGCAGAATCACTTTAGTATTCTCAATGGTTCCATTATTCAGTGTTAGAAATTATATAGGAGAAGGCAATGGTAACCCACTCCAGTACTCTTGCCTGGAAAATCCCATGAACAGAGGAGCCTGGTAGTCTGCAATCCATGGGGTCGCTAGGAGTCAGACATGACTGAATGACTTCACTTTCACTTTTCATCTTCATGCACTGGAGAAGGAAATGGCAACCCACTCCAGTGTTCTTGCCTGGAGAATCACGGGGACGGGGGAGCCTGGTGGGCTGCCGTCTGGATCGCACAGAGTAAGACACGACTGAAGTGACTTAGCAGCAGCAGCAGGAGCAGCAGCAGCAGCAGCAGCAGAATTATTTTAATCATCCCATATATTCTTTGTCTCCTTATTTTACTGTCTGGAATTGTCACTTTGGACTTACTCTGGCACCTAACACTGCTCCAAGCCTCCTACCCTTCTTACATATGAATAACCCTACTGACAATTGACTTGTTCCTTCACTTAATTACCCTTATGTATTTACAAAGTTAGCAGTAAAATTTAGATGCATCAATCCTTATATTTTGAAATATGCTTTATTTCAGTACTATGATTGTTATTAGCATTTAGTAGCTGTTCTTATCTGAACCCAAAGTCTTTCACAGTGACACTGCTTTGTATGATAGAAACTATTAGTTTCCAATGTTTTATTGCTGTGAAATCCTGTGAAAGAGGAAATAAGTCTGGAAGAATATTTAGGTACAACACTGTCACTGAGAGGCTTGCTCGGATAATCTGTCATGTAGTAGGAGACTGAATGACTCTAAAGGTCTTATATCTGGTCAGATTTGGGGCCTGGGATGGTGTCCTAATGGAATAGAAGCCAAAGAATTACATCCATATATTTAGTGTCTTGATATAGTTGATATTCTATGATTGTACATATTATTAATATGTATTAACCTGAGAATAAAATGTCATATTGAAATTGAAGAGGGATGTTGGGACTCTGTTAAAGGTAATTGCTTGGTGAGGATGCAATGAAATGTGAAATGGAACCTCTGTTTCCTGATAGTACATTTTATAAGAACCAGGTGTTACTTTAGGAATTCTGCACCATCTATCTTAGGAAGTTATATTCCATCAATGTTAATGTTCTCTAATTTAATTTGACTGAGATATATCTTTTTATTGTCAATTGTTATTTTGCTGAACATTTGCTATTCCTCTTTTAACAGAGACTAACTTGTCTTTTAATTCATTTAAAAGAATCTTTAGATTTCTTAGAAATTAGTGAGATGAGAGATGGTACTTATAAAGAAAGTGCCAATATTTTAATTGACATATACTAATTAATCGGAAAATGTGTCAATAAAATATTTTGTTTAAATATTTTCATTACATTAGTGACATAAGTACAGTGTGCACCCACTTGAAGACTTAACTACCACCAGCAAGGTAGGATGATAATTATGAGGAATAAAGAGATAAGGTATGGCTTTTGCTCTGGAAGACCTATCATTTAGTAGAACTGTTAATTCTCTATACCCTCAGAAAGTTTTGTGTCTGATTCTCTTGTTAATTCAAAGTATAAAAGGCTAATCTAAAATATGGAAAAAAGAAGAACCATATAGTAGAATAGAATATTTTCAGTGTGTCCTTGAATTAATTAAATTCCTTATTGCTACACATATAATTTAAAATTATAACTACTGATTTAAAATAGCTGAAAATAAATCTTAGTTTTGTTTTTCTTTTATTAACTGTTATGTTTACCAGTATCAATTAAATACTTTCAGAATCTAAAACAATTATCACAAAATTTAACAACTTGGTTTTCAAAAACTTTTTGCATAGTTTCTAAGTTTATATAGGGTCTTTGTTAATTCTAAAATTTTTTAAATGGATACTTTCAAAGAACTTGAAAACCATGAGTTTGAAGCAAATTTTGTTTTAACAAACTTCAAATCATAGAAGTTTTAGTTATAGCAGTATAAGTTCTTTAAATTTTTTTAATTTTTTTTACATCTGAAGATCACAGAGTAAAGTTATTTCTACTCCAAGCCCCTCCTTAATGAAATGAGAAAGTAATAAGAGCAAAAGCTATAGGGAATAATCTCATTCATCTCTAATAAAACTGAGATTTCCAGCCCAAATAATAAACTATAAAATTTCAGTAGAGTGAAATTTGGACTCATCTATGAAGGAAATAGTATCAACAGACTTTGTGTATGGCCAAACTGCCTAGAAATATGGAAGTCTCTGACCTTAAAGTTCTATTCAAATACTCCTTTATTTGAACAGTGAGATATCATGATGTGGTGAGCCTTGAAACTATACAAAAACCCTATCCTATACTGTGAGAGCAGGAAAGCCACAAAGAAAACCTGGATTTTCCAGAAGAAGTTAGTAACCGCTGCAAGTATTACCAAGTATATTTGATGATCAGCTTGATAGTTGTTCAAAATCCTATCAGGAGTATAAAGAAGTAATTAAAGCCATTAAACTGCAGTCTATTCATTCTCTTTATTGTAAGATGCCCTGGGAGAAAGAATAGAAGACAATTGACCTGATCTACTCTCATTGACATGTGTACTTCTGGGAAAAGGTACTGTTGGTATCAGCTGGGGGAAGAAAATTTATCTCTGAAATGCCCTTTATATATATATATAAAGAGAGAGAGAGAGAGTGCTCCTGGCTAATGGTCATAATAAATGGAACCTAGAATCTATAATGTATGGTGTGTATCTTGTAAGTTATACAGATCTCTGAGATATAAATGGAAATTTTTTATACCTTAAATGCTCCTATTGTCAGAGGTAAACCCCATGATACTTAGTTACAAAATCTGATCTACTGTTCTCAGCTAGATATCAATTCCCAGTGTAGAAATATGGAGACTAAAGAGCTACTGTTACTATCTCAGGCCTTTCTCTGTTTTGTCTGAACATCTTGATTAACTGTATCTTTGAAATTATTATAAATGGATGATGCTGGAATACTAGGAATTTCAACCTCTAATTATAATAAAGATTTTTTTAAGAGAGTATACAGTAAACAGGAAGGAGGCAATTATGAGCTCAAGGGTATGAATATGTAGAATAAAAATAAAATGTTGGAAGCAATGCATATTGTAATATTTCAGAAAATTAAAGGGGAAAGGATGATTCTAAAAACTTCCAGAGAAAGAGAATGACTAGTTTGCATATGGTGGATCAGAATAAGTTTAGTACCCAAGAGTAAGTTCAAGACAGTTAACAGAGTGTGGATTCAGATTTTAACTAAACAATTTATTTGCTAAGTAACCTGAGACATTCTTCTTTATTTCTTTAGACCTCAATTTCCTCATCTGTCATTAGGGATAATAATACTTTTCCATAAATTTGCTTTGAGAAATAAACAGGCTAATACAGAAGTTGGTATACAGGAAGAGATAAATTAATATTAGCTATGTGCTGTGCTTAGTCACTCAGTCATGTCCATCTCTGAGACCCCATGGACTGCAGCCTGCCAGGTTACTCTGTCCATGGGGATTCTGTAGGCAAGAATACTGGAGTGGGTTGCCTTGCTCCCCTCCAGGGTATCTTCCCAACCCAGGGATTGAACCCAGATCTCCCGCATTGCAGTCAGATTCTTTCCATTCTAAGCTATCAGGGAAGCCTAATATTAGCTATATAGAAAACTTATATGTTCGACTTGGTTTTAGAAAAGGTAGAGGAACCAGAGATCAAATGGGATTTTCCAAGCAATAGTACTAGAGTGGATTGCCATTTCCTTCTCAAGGGGATCTTCCTGACCCAGGGATTGAACCCAGATCTCCCGCATTGTAGACAGACACTTTACCATCTAAGCCACGAGGGAAGTCTATCAAGGAAGCCCAATATTAGCTATATAGAAAACTTAGATGTTCAACTTGGTTTTAGAAAAGGCAGAGGAACCAGAGATTAAATTGCCAACATCCGATGGATCATCAGAAAAGGCAAGAGAGTTCCAGAAAAACATCTATTTCTGTTTTATTGACTATGCCAAAGCCTTTGACTGTGTGGCTCACAATAAACTGTGGAAAATTCTAAAAGAGATGGGAATACCAGACCACCTGCCCTGCCTCTTGAGAAACCTATATGCAGGTCAGGAAGCAACAGTTAAAACTGGACATGGAACAACAGACTGTTTCCAAATAGGAAAAGGAGCATTGTCACCCTGCTTATTTAACTTCTGTTCAGAGTACATCATGAGAAATGCTGGGAGGGAGGAAGCACAAGCTAGAATCAAGATTGCTGGGAGAAATATCAATAACCTCAGATATGCAGATGACACCACCCTTATGGCAGAAGTGAAGAAGAACTAAAGAGCCTCTTGATGAAAGTGAAAAAGGAGAGTGAAAAAGTTGGCTTAAAGCTCAACATTCAGAAAATGAAGATCATGGCATCTGGTCCCATCACTTCATGACAAATAGATGGGGAAACAGTGGCTGACTTTATTTTTCTGGGCTCCAAAAGCACTGCAGATGGTGATTGCAGCCATGAAATTAAAAGACACTTACTTCTTCGAAGGAAAGTTATGACCAACCTAGATAGCATATTGAAAAGGAGAGACATTGCTTTGTCAACAAAGGTCCATCTAGTCAAGGCTATGGTTTTTCCTGTGGTCATGTATGGATGTGAGAGTTCAACTATAAAAAAAAGCTGAGTGCCAGAGAACTGATGCTTTTGAACTGTGGTGTTGGTGAAGACTCTTGAGAGTCCCTTGGACTGCAAGGAGATCCAACCAGTGCATNCTCTTCTTCTTCTCACCTTTTTCTTCTTCTTCTTCATCTCACCTTCTTCTTCTTTTTCTCACATCTTCTTCTTTTATTCTTCTTTTCTTTCTTCTTCTCACGTTCTTCTCCTTCTTCTAACCTTCTTCTTCTTCTTCCTCTTCTTCTTCTTTTTCTAAGCTTCTTCTTCATATTCTTTTTCTCACCATCTTCTTCTTCTTCTTCTCACCTTCTTCTTCTTCTCATCTTCTTCTTCTTCCTCTTCGTCTTCTTCTCATCTTCTTCTTCTTCTTCTCCTTTTCTCACCTTCTTCTTTTTTCTAAACTTCTTCTTCTTTTCTCCTTCTTATTGTTCTTTCTCTTCTTCTCACCTTCTTCTTCTTCTTCTTCTACTTCTCACCTTCTTCTTCTTCTACTTCTTCTTTTAAACTTTTTCTTCTTCTTCTCACCTTCTTTTTGTTCTTCCTTTTCTTCACACCTTCTTCTTCTTCTTGTTCTTCTTCTTCTACTTCTGACCTTCTTCTTCTTCTCACATACTTCTTCTTCTTCTT
>SJYW01036864.1:1014285-1030017 GCA_006410735.1 Raphicerus campestris
GTTCTCCTCCTCATCTTCTTCTTCTTCTTCTTCTTCTTCTCACCTTCTTCTACTTCTTCTCACCTTTTTCTTGTTCTTCCTCTTCGTCTTTATCTTCTTATTCTTCTTCTCACCTTCTTCTTCTTCTCACCATCTTCCTCTCCTTCTTCACACCTTCTTCTTCTTCATTTTCTTCTTCTTCATCTTCTTCTTCTTCTTCTTCTTCTTCTCATCTTCTTCTTCTTCTTCTCAACTTCTTCTTCTTCTCACCCTCTTCTGGTACTTCCTTTTCAATTTCTTCTTCTTCTTCTTCTTCTTCTTCTTCTTTTTCTTCTCACCTTCTTCTCCTTCTTTTTCTCCTTCTCCTTCGCACCTTCTTCTTGTTTTTCTTCTTCTCTATTTCTTCTTCTTATTGTTATTCTTATTTTCAAATTCTTCTTCTTCTTCTTCGCAACTTCTTCTTCTTCTCCTTCTTCTCATTCTTCTTCTCACCTTCTTCTTCTTCTTCNTAGTTTTAACAGGCTTAACTTATTGGGAAAGAGATGCTTATTTTTTTCTCTGAGTTTTCCAGTCAGGTGGAAAGTAAGTTTTGAACACAGTCTGTTCAAAAGCTTTGCACTGGGTGGGGTAAACCTGTCTGAGAATTAAGCCAAGACATTGGAATGCAGAGCCAAGAGATAGAGACAGGAAACATCTTGAGGTTTTTTGAGCTTTTAATTCCAGTCCAAAGCTATCTGTATCTCTTACTTCCCAGTCATCAAGGTAACAAATTTTTCTTGATCATTTTTGTAACTCAAAATCCAAGCATTCATACTAATACCTATGCTTCTTTTTGCTCTTGCAGTCTCTCCAAAATTCTCTTTTCTGGACTCGCCATATCACTTTGCTCGCACACACGTGACCCCTCATTTCAAAGGTCATCAACTTCCATGATACCTTAATATATTACCATATCATGAACTCATAATCAACTCATTTGTTATTTTTCCTGAAAGTGCAGATTTGGTGAATATAATGGGTTCTTTAACCTGTATCTTTGTTTCCTCAGTTAACTCCCCGGGCTCAGTGGAGATGTGTTCCAAGGCTCATGTGTTTCATGGTATGTCTGAAACTCTGACTACACTTATTTACTGTGAAACTGACAGCTTGCCCTTGAATTCTTATAGATTCTATAGCTGGAAGCTGTGATGCCATATCTCAAACATGATTATATTCTTCTGAACTGTGTGGGAACTTGCCACTTTCCTCCTTTACATTATGGCTTCCTAGAGGCCCTTTAAGCTACCGTGTGAAATTACCTTCTGACTAATATGACCACCAGTCCTTTCTCTGTTGCTAGTAATTCTCCTTGTGAAAACACCATGTTGTTGAAGCTACACTTCCAGATCAAAGCCATTAATAGAGTTCTTGATGTGCCAAAGTCTTGTTTTATTTGGGAAGAATCTCTTTTCTGCAACACTATGTTGTCTTAAGTCTCAAATCAGTGTTGCCTCTAAATTCAAATATATCTCAAAGAATTTCAGTTTATATGCATATTTTTCTTACCCAGGCTTTAGCAATCAAACTGGGAACTTGAGCAAAAACCAACTGAGAGACAGAAGCATTATAGTACTCAGACTCACTCCTTTCCTTTAACTGTTTGATCAAGTTTTGCCTTTATCTCCTTATGAGTTATTTTTTCAATATTTCCTAATTTGGAGGGAAAGAGAGAGGTCTTATCTCTCTCAGTTCTTTTTTATGGTTGACTTTTATCTGTATTACAGCATCTGATAATGTTGGATATCCTACCACAAGACATTTCTGATTGGGCATACTGGACTCATGGATTTTTATGGACATTAAATTTATAGGCTGAATTCCAAGGTACAACTCCATAATCTTCTCTTATTCTTAGAACAATGAATATATACTGCAGATTGAGATCATACAAACTTACGAGCAAAATAGAATGGAACATATCCTGTAGCCAAGCAGAATCACTTTAGTATTCTCAATGGTTCCATTATTCAGTGTTAGAAATTATATAGGAGAAGGCAATGGTAACCCACTCCAGTACTCTTGCCTGGAAAATCCCATGAACAGAGGAGCCTGGTAGTCTGCAATCCATGGGGTCGCTAGGAGTCAGACATGACTGAATGACTTCACTTTCACTTTTCATCTTCATGCACTGGAGAAGGAAATGGCAACCCACTCCAGTGTTCTTGCCTGGAGAATCACGGGGACGGGGGAGCCTGGTGGGCTGCCGTCTGGATCGCACAGAGTAAGACACGACTGAAGTGACTTAGCAGCAGCAGCAGGAGCAGCAGCAGCAGCAGCAGCAGAATTATTTTAATCATCCCATATATTCTTTGTCTCCTTATTTTACTGTCTGGAATTGTCACTTTGGACTTACTCTGGCACCTAACACTGCTCCAAGCCTCCTACCCTTCTTACATATGAATAACCCTACTGACAATTGACTTGTTCCTTCACTTAATTACCCTTATGTATTTACAAAGTTAGCAGTAAAATTTAGATGCATCAATCCTTATATTTTGAAATATGCTTTATTTCAGTACTATGATTGTTATTAGCATTTAGTAGCTGTTCTTATCTGAACCCAAAGTCTTTCACAGTGACACTGCTTTGTATGATAGAAACTATTAGTTTCCAATGTTTTATTGCTGTGAAATCCTGTGAAAGAGGAAATAAGTCTGGAAGAATATTTAGGTACAACACTGTCACTGAGAGGCTTGCTCGGATAATCTGTCATGTAGTAGGAGACTGAATGACTCTAAAGGTCTTATATCTGGTCAGATTTGGGGCCTGGGATGGTGTCCTAATGGAATAGAAGCCAAAGAATTACATCCATATATTTAGTGTCTTGATATAGTTGATATTCTATGATTGTACATATTATTAATATGTATTAACCTGAGAATAAAATGTCATATTGAAATTGAAGAGGGATGTTGGGACTCTGTTAAAGGTAATTGCTTGGTGAGGATGCAATGAAATGTGAAATGGAACCTCTGTTTCCTGATAGTACATTTTATAAGAACCAGGTGTTACTTTAGGAATTCTGCACCATCTATCTTAGGAAGTTATATTCCATCAATGTTAATGTTCTCTAATTTAATTTGACTGAGATATATCTTTTTATTGTCAATTGTTATTTTGCTGAACATTTGCTATTCCTCTTTTAACAGAGACTAACTTGTCTTTTAATTCATTTAAAAGAATCTTTAGATTTCTTAGAAATTAGTGAGATGAGAGATGGTACTTATAAAGAAAGTGCCAATATTTTAATTGACATATACTAATTAATCGGAAAATGTGTCAATAAAATATTTTGTTTAAATATTTTCATTACATTAGTGACATAAGTACAGTGTGCACCCACTTGAAGACTTAACTACCACCAGCAAGGTAGGATGATAATTATGAGGAATAAAGAGATAAGGTATGGCTTTTGCTCTGGAAGACCTATCATTTAGTAGAACTGTTAATTCTCTATACCCTCAGAAAGTTTTGTGTGTGTCTGATTCTCTTGTTAATTCAAAGTATAAAAGGCTAATCTAAAATATGGAAAAAAGAAGAACCATATAGTAGAATAGAATATTTTCAGTGTGTCCTTGAATTAATTAAATTCCTTATTGCTACACATATAATTTAAAATTATAACTACTGATTTAAAATAGCTGAAAATAAATCTTAGTTTTGTTTTTCTTTTATTAACTGTTATGTTTACCAGTATCAATTAAATACTTTCAGAATCTAAAACAATTATCACAAAATTTAACAACTTGGTTTTCAAAAACTTTTTGCATAGTTTCTAAGTTTATATAGGGTCTTTGTTAATTCTAAAATTTTTTAAATGGATACTTTCAAAGAACTTGAAAACCATGAGTTTGAAGCAAATTTTGTTTTAACAAACTTCAAATCATAGAAGTTTTAGTTATAGCAGTATAAGTTCTTTAAATTTTTTTAATTTTTTTTACATCTGAAGATCACAGAGTAAAGTTATTTCTACTCCAAGCCCCTCCTTAATGAAATGAGAAAGTAATAAGAGCAAAAGCTATAGGGAATAATCTCATTCATCTCTAATAAAACTGAGATTTCCAGCCCAAATAATAAACTATAAAATTTCAGTAGAGTGAAATTTGGACTCATCTATGAAGGAAATAGTATCAACAGACTTTGTGTATGGCCAAACTGCCTAGAAATATGGAAGTCTCTGACCTTAAAGTTCTATTCAAATACTCCTTTATTTGAACAGTGAGATATCATGATGTGGTGAGCCTTGAAACTATACAAAAACCCTATCCTATACTGTGAGAGCAGGAAAGCCACAAAGAAAACCTGGATTTTCCAGAAGAAGTTAGTAACCGCTGCAAGTATTACCAAGTATATTTGATGATCAGCTTGATAGTTGTTCAAAATCCTATCAGGAGTATAAAGAAGTAATTAAAGCCATTAAACTGCAGTCTATTCATTCTCTTTATTGTAAGATGCCCTGGGAGAAAGAATAGAAGACAATTGACCTGATCTACTCTCATTGACATGTGTACTTCTGGGAAAAGGTACTGTTGGTATCAGCTGGGGGAAGAAAATTTATCTCTGAAATGCCCTTTATATATATATATAAAGAGAGAGAGAGAGAGTGCTCCTGGCTAATGGTCATAATAAATGGAACCTAGAATCTATAATGTATGGTGTGTATCTTGTAAGTTATACAGATCTCTGAGATATAAATGGAAATTTTTTATACCTTAAATGCTCCTATTGTCAGAGGTAAACCCCATGATACTTAGTTACAAAATCTGATCTACTGTTCTCAGCTAGATATCAATTCCCAGTGTAGAAATATGGAGACTAAAGAGCTACTGTTACTATCTCAGGCCTTTCTCTGTTTTGTCTGAACATCTTGATTAACTGTATCTTTGAAATTATTATAAATGGATGATGCTGGAATACTAGGAATTTCAACCTCTAATTATAATAAAGATTTTTTTAAGAGAGTATACAGTAAACAGGAAGGAGGCAATTATGAGCTCAAGGGTATGAATATGTAGAATAAAAATAAAATGTTGGAAGCAATGCATATTGTAATATTTCAGAAAATTAAAGGGGAAAGGATGATTCTAAAAACTTCCAGAGAAAGAGAATGACTAGTTTGCATATGGTGGATCAGAATAAGTTTAGTACCCAAGAGTAAGTTCAAGACAGTTAACAGAGTGTGGATTCAGATTTTAACTAAACAATTTATTTGCTAAGTAACCTGAGACATTCTTCTTTATTTCTTTAGACCTCAATTTCCTCATCTGTCATTAGGGATAATAATACTTTTCCATAAATTTGCTTTGAGAAATAAACAGGCTAATACAGAAGTTGGTATACAGGAAGAGATAAATTAATATTAGCTATGTGCTGTGCTTAGTCACTCAGTCATGTCCATCTCTGAGACCCCATGGACTGCAGCCTGCCAGGTTACTCTGTCCATGGGGATTCTGTAGGCAAGAATACTGGAGTGGGTTGCCTTGCTCCCCTCCAGGGTATCTTCCCAACCCAGGGATTGAACCCAGATCTCCCGCATTGCAGTCAGATTCTTTCCATTCTAAGCTATCAGGGAAGCCTAATATTAGCTATATAGAAAACTTATATGTTCGACTTGGTTTTAGAAAAGGTAGAGGAACCAGAGATCAAATGGGATTTTCCAAGCAATAGTACTAGAGTGGATTGCCATTTCCTTCTCAAGGGGATCTTCCTGACCCAGGGATTGAACCCAGATCTCCCGCATTGTAGACAGACACTTTACCATCTAAGCCACGAGGGAAGTCTATCAAGGAAGCCCAATATTAGCTATATAGAAAACTTAGATGTTCAACTTGGTTTTAGAAAAGGCAGAGGAACCAGAGATTAAATTGCCAACATCCGATGGATCATCAGAAAAGGCAAGAGAGTTCCAGAAAAACATCTATTTCTGTTTTATTGACTATGCCAAAGCCTTTGACTGTGTGGCTCACAATAAACTGTGGAAAATTCTAAAAGAGATGGGAATACCAGACCACCTGCCCTGCCTCTTGAGAAACCTATATGCAGGTCAGGAAGCAACAGTTAAAACTGGACATGGAACAACAGACTGGTTCCAAATAGGAAAAGGAGCATTGTCACCCTGCTTATTTAACTTCTGTTCAGAGTACATCATGAGAAATGCTGGGAGGGAGGAAGCACAAGCTAGAATCAAGATTGCTGGGAGAAATATCAATAACCTCAGATATGCAGATGACACCACCCTTATGGCAGAAGTGAAGAAGAACTAAAGAGCCTCTTGATGAAAGTGAAAAAGGAGAGTGAAAAAGTTGGCTTAAAGCTCAACATTCAGAAAATGAAGATCATGGCATCTGGTCCCATCACTTCATGACAAATAGATGGGGAAACAGTGGCTGACTTTATTTTTCTGGGCTCCAAAAGCACTGCAGATGGTGATTGCAGCCATGAAATTAAAAGACACTTACTTCTTCGAAGGAAAGTTATGACCAACCTAGATAGCATATTGAAAAGGAGAGACATTGCTTTGTCAACAAAGGTCCATCTAGTCAAGGCTATGGTTTTTCCTGTGGTCATGTATGGATGTGAGAGTTCAACTATAAAAAAAAGCTGAGTGCCAGAGAACTGATGCTTTTGAACTGTGGTGTTGGTGAAGACTCTTGAGAGTCCCTTGGACTGCAAGGAGATCCAACCAGTGCATCCTAAAGGAGATGAGTCCTGGGCGTTCATTGGTGGGACTGATGTTGAAGCTGAAACTCCAATACTTTGGACACCTGATGCAAAGAGGTGACTCATTTGAACAAAGACTCTGACGCTGGGAAAGACTGAGGGCAGGAGGAGAAGGGGACGACAGAGGACAAGATGGCTGGATGACATCACCTACTCAATGGACATGGGTTTGGGTGAACTCTGGGAGTTGGTGATGGACAGGGAGGCCCTGGTGCTGTGATTCATGGGGTCGCAGATAGTCAGACATGATTGAGCGACTGAACTGAAATGATTAACAATAACTCTGAAAGCTTGAACACAGTAGAAAAATCTCTTTAAAATCCTAGGAAAATGATTTACAACTTAGAATTTTGTGGTTATCCATACCATCAGCTATGTTTTGTGGGAGAGAATAGATATTGAGCTTTCCTGGTGGCTCAGACAGTAAAGAATCTGCCTGCAATACAGGACACACAGGCTTGACCCCTGGGTAGAAGATCCTCTGAGGAAGGAAATGGCAACCCACTTCAGTATTCTTGCCTGGAGAATTCCAGGAACAGAGGAGCCTGTCGAGCTATAGTCCATGGGTCACAAAGAGTTGACACGACTGTGACTAACACTTCCACTTTCATTGATATTTATCATATAAAAAATCTAAAAATATCTAATTGTCATATGCTTTCCTTTTTGTTTCATAGAAATGAGGAGTTAAACCCAGAGAGAGGAAAATAAGTTCTCTGAAACAGAGAGAATCCAATATAGAAGAGAGACTAAGGAAATTCTTAATATAATAACAAGAAATTTCCAAGAGTGTAGGGCTCAACCAGACTCCAGAAAATATGATATTAGTTCATTAGTGGAATTTTTGTGAGGAAAGTATTTTTAGAAAAATAAAATAAAGTTAAAGTGTTTGACTCTGTGAATAATTTGAAAAACATTGATTGATCAGCATTTTAGAGAATTATAAGAAATTTTGGAAGACATAATCAGGTATTTGAAGAATGCCACAGAAATGAATTAAAACCAGAAAGAAGAAAATAAGATAGGTGTTTGAAGAATACCAGGCAGATAAAATAAATTAAAAATAACTTTCGGAAAAGTAAAAACTCTTATCTAAGAAAGGTAATGGAATGTTGTCATAGTACTTGACTCAGAATGAAAAATGACATAATATTAATAACAGTAAATTTGGGATTTATTAATGAAACCATATTGGGAAGATGGGAAACAGAAAATGTGCACATGAGAGGGATGTATTATAGTGCTACATTTGGAAAGTAATACAAGGTATACAACACAGAGAAGGAGAAAGACAAGACAGATCAAAACTTTTTTCCTAGAAAAAAATAAATCTTACTTTTCACTTCACATGCATTTCTAAACATCAATGGTCACTTGACTTAGAGTGCCAAGCCAAAATCAGTGCTAGATTCAAACTTAGTAGTCACTAATCACTGAAACCATTTACAACCAACAC
The DNA here is from genome assembly GCA_006410735.1 of Raphicerus campestris. Taxonomy (NCBI): domain Eukaryota; kingdom Metazoa; phylum Chordata; class Mammalia; order Artiodactyla; family Bovidae; genus Raphicerus; species Raphicerus campestris. The sequence goes on from SJYW01036864.1 coordinate 1,022,480, forward strand.
TCCTTTTTAATAATAGTTTTTTAAAAGAAACAGAAAAAGATACTAATTTTTCTTCTGACGCAAGGAATTCTAACAAAGTTCTGAGTTTTGTATTATGATAATTCAATGTGGCTTCTCTGGTGGCTCAGAGGGTAAAGCATCTGCCTGCAATGTTCAGAACCCTGCCTGGGTTCAATCTCTGGGTCAGGAAGATCCCCTGGAGAGGACAATGGCAACCCACTTCAGTATTCTTGCCCGGAAAATCCCTCGTACAGAGAAGCCTGGTAGGCTACAGTCCACAGGGTTCGCAAAGAGTCGGACGCGACTGAGCAACTACACTTTGACTTTCAATTCAGTGCTTTTATTTTTGAAAATATAAATACAAGTTTTCTTCATTTATTTTTGTGTGTATTTTCTGTTTTTGAATCCACAAACACATATGTAATTTACCTGATCCATCTCAGGTTAAAACCTAGGCAGTTCTGCTTTGGTCTACATGACAAAACACATTATACAGCTTGACCAGCATGGCAGACAGTTGGATAATGAGTGTTAGAGATCTGCACTATGGCACTTTGAAGAAATAGGCACTCCTAGAAAAAGTAGACTTGATGGGCTTAATTTTTAGGAATGAGCTGTGTCCAGGCAGAAATTCTGTGTTAGGGTTTATCTGTTCCGTGTTTTTTATTTCCTTTGGACTATGGGGAAAATAAGGTTCAGTGTCTTGAATTTCTCCTTTTGTTTGTTGGCACAGAGGTTAAAGTGTCTGCCTCTAATGTGGGAAACCTGGGTTTGATCCCTGGGTTGGGAAGATCCCCTGGAGAAGGAAATGGCAACCCACTCCAGGATTCTTGCCTGGAGAATCCCATGGACAGAGGAGCCTAGTGGGCTACAGTCCGTAGGGTTGCAAAGAGTCGGACACGACTTAAGTTAAGCAACTTAACTAACTAATCTCTCCCAACCTTCAGAAATGACTGACATATACTCAGGAGAGTAAAAGTTCAGGACTTCTAGAATTATCTTTATAAAGATTTTGTATTCTCTCTCTCACACATGTCTCAGATAATATCTCACATCATCTTGTATTTGAAGTAGAAGTAGGTGCACGAGCCAAAATGGAGATATTCGTGTAGGACCTAGACCATTCTGCAAGCCCAGGATCACTCTGAAATCTAGTTTAGGTGCAAATTAAAATATCTCTGACATTATCATATATAGCTTTTATTATGTTGAGGTATGTTGCTTCTATTCTTACTTTCTGGTGAGCTTTTATCATAAATGAATGCCTCCAATTAAAATAAAATAAATTTATATTTAAAAAATGTATGTCTGAGAAGNTAATATTAATAACAGTAAATTTGGGATTTATTAATGAAACCATATTGGGAAGATGGGAAACAGAAAATGTGCACATGAGAGGGATGTATTATAGTGCTACATTTGGAAAGTAATACAAGGTATACAACACAGAGAAGGAGAAAGACAAGACAGATCAAAACTTTTTTCCTAGAAAAAAATAAATCTTACTTTTCACTTCACATGCATTTCTAAACATCAATGGTCACTTGACTTAGAGTGCCAAGCCAAAATCAGTGCTAGATTCAAACTTAGTAGTCACTAATCACTGAAACCATTTACAACCAACACTCCTTTTTAATAATAGTTTTTTAAAAGAAACAGAAAAAGATACTAATTTTTCTTCTGACGCAAGGAATTCTAACAAAGTTCTGAGTTTTGTATTATGATAATTCAATGTGGCTTCTCTGGTGGCTCAGAGGGTAAAGCATCTGCCTGCAATGTTCAGAACCCTGCCTGGGTTCAATCTCTGGGTCAGGAAGATCCCCTGGAGAGGACAATGGCAACCCACTTCAGTATTCTTGCCCGGAAAATCCCTCGTACAGAGAAGCCTGGTAGGCTACAGTCCACAGGGTTCGCAAAGAGTCGGACGCGACTGAGCAACTACACTTTGACTTTCAATTCAGTGCTTTTATTTTTGAAAATATAAATACAAGTTTTCTTCATTTATTTTTGTGTGTATTTTCTGTTTTTGAATCCACAAACACATATGTAATTTACCTGATCCATCTCAGGTTAAAACCTAGGCAGTTCTGCTTTGGTCTACATGACAAAACACATTATACAGCTTGACCAGCATGGCAGACAGTTGGATAATGAGTGTTAGAGATCTGCACTATGGCACTTTGAAGAAATAGGCACTCCTAGAAAAAGTAGACTTGATGGGCTTAATTTTTAGGAATGAGCTGTGTCCAGGCAGAAATTCTGTGTTAGGGTTTATCTGTTCCGTGTTTTTTATTTCCTTTGGACTATGGGGAAAATAAGGTTCAGTGTCTTGAATTTCTCCTTTTGTTTGTTGGCACAGAGGTTAAAGTGTCTGCCTCTAATGTGGGAAACCTGGGTTTGATCCCTGGGTTGGGAAGATCCCCTGGAGAAGGAAATGGCAACCCACTCCAGGATTCTTGCCTGGAGAATCCCATGGACAGAGGAGCCTAGTGGGCTACAGTCCGTAGGGTTGCAAAGAGTCGGACACGACTTAAGTTAAGCAACTTAACTAACTAATCTCTCCCAACCTTCAGAAATGACTGACATATACTCAGGAGAGTAAAAGTTCAGGACTTCTAGAATTATCTTTATAAAGATTTTGTATTCTCTCTCTCACACATGTCTCAGATAATATCTCACATCATCTTGTATTTGAAGTAGAAGTAGGTGCACGAGCCAAAATGGAGATATTCGTGTAGGACCTAGACCATTCTGCAAGCCCAGGATCACTCTGAAATCTAGTTTAGGTGCAAATTAAAATATCTCTGACATTATCATATATAGCTTTTATTATGTTGAGGTATGTTGCTTCTATTCTTACTTTCTGGTGAGCTTTTATCATAAATGAATGCCTCCAATTAAAATAAAATAAATTTATATTTAAAAAAAGTATGTCTGAGAAGATGCTGTTGTTCTGTATCTTCTATCTTCCACCAAATTAACTGAAGTCATATTACATTTTGGAATGGGTTTGTATCATTTATTTCATCCTTGTTAGATTATTAAAGTCAAATCTGTGTTTTAGACTTTTAAAATGATAGGTTTACTTTGAGAAAAAAAAAAAAAGATTTATGCTGAGAGTATTGGCTGGTCACAGAGTTAAGTCATCTGTGCTACGCGACTGCTTTACGTGCTACTAGATTAGGTACATTTGTGTTCTTATTGCCGTCAAGTTCAGTCATTGCTTGTTACCTAGAAAAATGCTGACATATTGCCAATTAAGGTGAATCTTCCTATCATCCTTGTCCTAGATTTTGTTGCTTAAAGATGAATACTATGCAAGTATGAACCAGTATGTTAGGGACAGTTAATAAAGCCAAGAAAATGTGTTCAATATATTGGGAAAGTGAGCCCATTTACAAGTCAGGCAAGGCTGCACTGTCTATTCCAGAGATTTTGGAGGAAAAAGTTTAAATGCCCAAGATNATGAACCAGTATGTTAGGGACAGTTAATAAAGCCAAGAAAATGTGTTCAATATATTGGGAAAGTGAGCCCATTTACAAGTCAGGCAAGGCTGCACTCTCTATTCCAGAGATTTTGGAGGAAAAAGTTTAAATGAGGCACTGACAAGGATTCTAAGGGGGGGGAGGGGGAATATCTTGGGCATTTAAAAAAATGTTTTCAAAATTTATTACTGCATTAGTAGTATTTTATCTATTTTAATAAATTTTTTTCTCAGAAGCATTTGTTTTATTAACCAAACTGATGAAACCAGAAATAGATCAGTCTTATTAGAAAAAAGCCCCTCCCCCAAACTATAGATGTTATGAATCCAGGTACCTAATTTATTTATTATTTTTTATTCTTTTACTTTATTTTACTTTACAGTACAGTATTGGTTTTGGCATACATTGACATGAATCCACCACGGAAGTACATCAGCTCCCAGACATGACCCCTCCTCCCACCTCCCACCCCACATCATCCCTCTGGATCATCCTCGTGCACCAGCCCCAAGCATCCTGCCTCCTGCATCAAACATAGACTGGCGATTCGTTTCTTACATGATAGTATACATGTTTCAATGCCATTCTCCCAAATCATCCCACCCTCTCTCTCAGAGTCCGAAAGTCCACTCTACACCTGTGTCTCTTTTGCTGTCTTTCATACAGTGTCATCATTACCATCTTTCTAAATTCCATATATATGTGTTAGTATACTGTATTGGTGTTTTTCTTTCTGGCTTACTTCACTCTGTATAATCGGCTCCAGTTTCATCCATCTCATTAGAATTGATTAAAATGTATTCTTTTTAATGGCTGAGTCATACTCCATTGTGTATATGTACCACAGCTTTCTTATCCATTCATCTGCTGATGGACATCTAGGTTGTTTCCATGTCCTGGCTATTATAAACACTGCTGCGATGAACATTGGGGTGCATGTGTCTCTTTCTATTTTGGTTTCCTTGGTATGTATGATAATAAAATAAATATTCATCTACTTTATAAATATATGTAATTATTTATAAATATTTTAATAAAATAAGTGTTTTATCTATTTTAATTAATATGTAATTTGACAAAAGCTCATAAAATGTTAGGAGGAAAAATCTTAATTATTCAAGTACTTATTTACATCTAAGCATACATTAAGTCTTTAGCAACAAACGTGCTGACACAATTAGGGTTTAATGAATTATGTGATGAGTAATTGAAAAAATGTAGTTCTTCATTAGATAATAACATTCAACCTCTGTAAAATAATCTACATAGAAATAGATATAGAAAGTAAAAAAAAAATTGCTCACTATGAATAAAGAATCAATTTTCACATCTCTAAAAGTGTAAAAGGTTTTAGGTGAGACAGATTTGGGTCTGAATTCAATAACTGCTACTTTGTTGTGTGTCTGTGGGCAATTAACTTAACCTTTCTGCATGCACCTTTATGTTCTTAGGAAGTAGTGATAAATAACACCTAACACCTAACTCACAGGAAAGTTATAGGAACAGCATGTATATAAATAGGGCACAGTGGCTGACACATTAAATATGCAATAAATTATAGTTATCATCCAATAAACCTTATATTGATTAGAAAGAGTAAGTGAATAATGCATTTGCAAAAATTGAGTAGATACAAGCAATATAATTTAATTGCTTCAATGGAGTCTCTAGTTAAACATTTTCAAGTGCTTTATTTTGTAAAATTAAATTTGCCTATAATCTGAATTAAAAATTCAAATACTATAAATAAAAGTTGACTTTACAACACTGATTAATTTACTAATTGTATTACTGTGGCATTTTGAACTACACTTTGAAAGAGCAGTAAATTACAAGCATAAATAATTGCTTTTCTAATGTAAAGTCACAAAGAATATCTGCTCCATGAGTGGTTGCTATCAATTTCAATAGTCAAAGTAAAATATAAATGTAAGATCTTCTTGTTAAATAATTTGAGTATTTATCATTTGAATAAATGTGAAAATTCTTTTAGTGGTTTACCTAAATAATGATTGCATTTGTTTGGAATATTAGTGCAGCATAAAGTGATAGAAAGAACACTGACATGAGAATTCAGAGGCTCTGATACCATCAGTATGATCCTGAGAAATACATTTTCCTCTACATGTCTCAGGATACTGGACAAGATGATATTTAAGGTACTTGAAAGGATTGTCATCCATGGAGCCACTTTAAGCTAAGAAATAAATTACTAAATTATAGAAGTTGAGCTCAATTCAGTCACTCAGTCGTGTCTGACTCTTTGTGACCCCATGAATCACAGCACGCCAGGCCTCCGTGTCCATCACCAACTCCCAGAGTTCACCCAAATCCATGTCCATTGAGTTGGTGATACCATCCAGCCATCTCATCCTCGGTCGTCCCCTTCTCCTCCTGCCCTCAATCTTTCCCAGCATCAGAGTCTTCTCAAATGAGTCAGCTCTTTGCATCAGGTGGCCAAAGTATTGGAGTTTCAGCTTCAACATCAGTCCTTCCAGTGAACGCCCAGGACTGATCTCCTTCAGAATGGGCTGGTTGGATCTCCTTGCAGTCCAAGGGACTCTAAAGAGTCTTCACCAACACCACAGTTCAAAAGCATCAATTCTTCAGTGCTCAGCTTTCTTCACAGTCCAACTATCATCCATACATGACCACTGGAAAAGACCATAGCCTTGACTAGATGGACCATTGTTGGCAAAATAATGTCTCTGCTTTTTAACATGCTCTCTAGGTTGGTCATAAGTTTCCTCCCAAGAAGTAAGCGTCTTTTAATTTCATGGCTGCAGTAACCATCTGCAGTGATTTTGGAGCCCAGAAAAATAAAGTCAGCCACTGTTTCCATTGTTTCCCCATCTGTTTGCCATGAAGTGATGCCATGATCTTAGTTTTCTGAATAATGAGCTTTAAGCCAACTTTTTCACTCTCCTCTTTCACTTTCATCAAGAAGCTCTTTAGTTCTTCTTCACTTCTGCCATAAGGGTGGTGTCATCTGCATATCTGAGGTTAATTTGATATTTCTCCCAGCAATCTTGATTCCAGCTTGTGCTTCCTCCAGCCCAGCATTTCTCATGATGTTCTCTGTATAAGTTAAATAAGCAGGGTGACAATATACAGACTTGACATACTCCTTTTCCTATTTGGAACCAGTCTGTTTTTCCATGTCCAGTTCTAACTGTTGTGGATAGTTGTTAGAAAGTGAAAATATATTATTTTAGTATCTGGCATCTGAAGTATCACATAGATAAGAATTTTTGTCTTTAATAAGATATGAAAAGCCATTAGCAGATAGACTCTGAGACAAGACCTCAAGAGGATAAACATGGTTTTCTAGGTGTTTACTAGAATGAATGGGATCTTTTTTTCCCAGGAAAATATATAAAATCAGGGGTTGAAGATGGAAAAGAGTTAGAAGCCAGTAAAGCTATATGAAGTGACCATGAGGACATGAACTCATTCTCTCCCTACCATACATCAACAGAAATCTTGACAGCAGAAAACATCAGGATTACAAAGTGAGTGAGCATGGGTAATTTATAAAGTCTTAGGTAGCTCTCAGAGGGAAGGAAAACCCTAGATAATATCTGGCCCATATTTTGAGGACCTAACCAGGATCATGTAAACTAAGGCTTTGAAACTCCACTGTGTCTTAAATTAAGCCACCACTCTCAAACTGAGCCAGCAATAACAAAGTATTTGGTAGATGAATAGAGTAGAATTATGTTGATCCTTCAACAATTAAATAATTACCCCATTTAAGTAAAATAATACCTCTCTCATCTGATATAGTTCATTTTTTCTTTCTTGAGTGTTGGTAAAATACTTGATTTACATTTTTTTTTTAGCAAATTTTAAGTATACAATACAGTATTATTAACCATAGCCACCATGCTATGCCCCAGAATTACAGTAATGCTATGCCCCAGTAATTACATTACTGCCCCAGAATTTATTCATCTTAAAATCAGAAAAGTAGGTTCAGATTCTGGGGACGCTCAAAGCGCACTGCGCCCAGCCCAGCTTCTTTCAAAATGTCTACCGTTCATGAAATTCTG
>SJYW01036867.1:15090-29530 GCA_006410735.1 Raphicerus campestris
CACAGACTTAAGAGAATGGACTTATGGTTGCCAGAGGGGAAGGGATAGTTCGGGACTCTGGGACGGACAGGTACACACTGCTGTATTTAAAATGGACAACCAGCAAGGACCTACTGCAGAGCACAGGGCACTCTGCTCAGTGTTATGTGGGAGCCTGGAGGGGCAGGGGCTCGGGGGAGAATGGATGCCTGTACCCGTATGGCTGAGTCCCTTTGCTGTTCACCTGAAACTACCTCAACATTGTTAATCGGCTCTACCCCAGTACAAAATAAGAAGGTCTTTAAAAAAGCGAAACTCTAGGTATGATGACGATTCATTTCTGTGTACACTGTGAAGAGGACTGTTTTCCTGAGTTTGGAACCCCAGGGTCCTTGGAAGGACATGCACATTTTCATTCACACTTTCACTCAGGGGATTTCAGATACCTGGTCTCCTCCTTTACAGAGGCATCTGCCCCGTTTAAAATCAACAACCAATCTCTCAATTATAAGACCATTAGTCCTCATTTTTCAAAAAACTGTATATACTGGAGAAGACTCTTGAGAGCCCAGGGAGATCAAACCAGTCAGTCCTAAAGGAAATCAACCCTGAATATTCATTGGAAGGACTGATGCTGAAGTTTCAATACTTTGGCCACCTGATGTGAAGAGCCGACTCATTGGAAAACACCTTGATGCTGGGAAAGATGGAAGGCAGGAGGAGAAGGGGACAACAGAGGATGAGATGATTGGGTGGCATCACCGACTCAAGGGACATGAGTTTGAGCAAACTCCGGGAGATATGAAGGACAGGGGAGCCTGGCATGCTGCAGCCCATGGGGTCTCAAAGAGTTGGACACGACTTTGTGACTGAACAACAACTGAACTGATGTATGAGCAAGTCAGTCCCCTACTTTATTTTTGACAGAGCTTCCAGAAGAAATACAACAACCACAACGCTGCGACGAGGTCCATTTTTTTTACTATCCATGCAGGATCTAGAGCAATTCATTTATCTAGAGCAAGTCCATTTCTTTCTGTGACGTGAATAAACCACTTCCAGAATGCAAGGATCCATACATTCACTCGACCTCAGTTTAAAGAGCGCCTGGAAAACTCTGTATTTTGCTGGCTGCTGGAGACATCAGGGTAAATGAGAGAGATCTTTTCTCTCTTCATGGTGAATCAGTCAGAGAAACACTGTGTCTCAAGACCGCTCCTAGCTGTGGTTGAGTTCAGTAGGCTCACAAGTTTTGGTATAAGGCAAGAAGCCACACTTAAGCTAAAGGAGGAGTTAAATTTAGCTTGAAAGTGATAAGCTTGCAGAGTTGGAGACAACAGGATGGCCTAGGGCAAACCAAGTTACTCAAAGTATCAAAGAAGGCCATCATCAAAAAATCTGCAAATAATCAATGCTGGAGAGGCTGTGGAGAGAAGGGAGTTCTCTGCCACCTCATGCAAAGAGTTGACTCATTGGAAAAGACTGATGCTGGGAGGGATTGGTGGCAGGAGGAGAAGGGGGCGACAGAAGATGAGATGGCTGGATGGCATCACCGACTTGATGGAACTGAATTTGAGTGAACTCTAGGAGTTGGNAAGAGGACTGTTTTCCTGAGTTTGGAACCCCAGGGTCCTTGGAAGGACATGCACATTTTCATTCACACTTTCACTCAGGGGATTTCAGATACCTGGTCTCCTCCTTTACAGAGGCATCTGCCCCGTTTAAAATCAACAACCAATCTCTCAATTATAAGACCATTAGTCCTCATTTTTCAAAAAACTGTATATACTGGAGAAGACTCTTGAGAGCCCAGGGAGATCAAACCAGTCAGTCCTAAAGGAAATCAACCCTGAATATTCATTGGAAGGACTGATGCTGAAGTTTCAATACTTTGGCCACCTGATGTGAAGAGCCGACTCATTGGAAAACACCTTGATGCTGGGAAAGATGGAAGGCAGGAGGAGAAGGGGACAACAGAGGATGAGATGATTGGGTGGCATCACCGACTCAAGGGACATGAGTTTGAGCAAACTCCGGGAGATATGAAGGACAGGGGAGCCTGGCATGCTGCAGCCCATGGGGTCTCAAAGAGTTGGACATGACTTTGTGACTGAACAACAACTGAACTGATGTATGAGCAAGTCAGTCCCCTACTTTATTTTTGACAGAGCTTCCAGAAGAAATACAACAACCACAACGCTGCGACGAGGTCCATTTTTTTTACTATCCATGCAGGATCTAGAGCAATTCATTTATCTAGAGCAAGTCCATTTCTTTCTGTGACGTGAATAAACCACTTCCAGAATGCAAGGATCCATACATTCACTCGACCTCAGTTTAAAGAGCGCCTGGAAAACTCTGTATTTTGCTGGCTGCTGGAGACATCAGGGTAAATGAGAGAGATCTTTTCTCTCTTCATGGTGAATCAGTCAGAGAAACACTGTGTCTCTAGACCGCTCCTAGCTGTGGTTGAGTTCAGTAGGCTCACAAGTTTTGGTATAAGGCAAGAAGCCACACTTAAGCTAAAGGAGGAGTTAAATTTAGCTTGAAAGTGATAAGCTTGCAGAGTTGGAGACAACAGGATGGCCTAGGGCAAACCAAGTTACTCAAAGTATCAAAGAAGGCCATCATCAAAAAATCTGCAAATAATCAATGCTGGAGAGGCTGTGGAGAGAAGGGAGTTCTCCGCCACCTCATGCAAAGAGTTGACTCATTGGAAAAGACTGATGCTGGGAGGGATTGGTGGCAGGAGGAGAAGGGGGCGACAGAAGATGAGATGGCTGGATGGCATCACCGACTCGATGGAACTGAATTTGAGTGAACTCTAGGAGTTGATGATGGACAGGGAGGCCTGGCGTGCTGCGATTCATGGGGTCGCAAAGAGTCGGACACGACTGAGCGACTGAACTGAGTGAAGGAGAACACAATGGAGATTTTAGGTTTTAACCTAAAAATAGAGCTACCATATGATCCAGCAATTCCACTCCTGGGTATGCATCCACAGAAAACCATAATTTGAAAAGGCACACGTACCCCAGTGTTCATAGCAGCAGTATTCACAATAGCCAAGACATGAAAGCAACCTAAATGTCCATCGACAGTTGAATGGATAAAGAAGACATGGTCCATATATACAGTGGAATATTATTCAGCCATAAAAAGAATGAAATCATGCCTTTGCAGCAACATGGATGGACCTAGAGATGATCACACTAAGTGAAGTGAGACAGAGAAAGACAAAAACCATGTAACATCACTCATATGTAGAATCTTTTAAAAAAATGATACAAAACAACTTATTAACAAAACGAAACAGGCTCACAGACTTCAAAAACAAACTTATAGTTACCAAAGGGGAAAGGTCGGGGGGAGGAATAAATTAGGAGTCTGAGATGAGCACATACACAGTCCTGTTTATAAAACAGATAACCAACAAGGACCCACTGTGTAGCACAGGGACGCTGCTCAGTACTCTGATGATCTGTACGGGAGAAGAGTCTGAAAAAGAGTGGATGCGTGTATACGCGCCTGTGCGCTAAGCTGCTTCACTCCTGTCCCACTCCTTGTGGACCCACTGTGTAGCACAGGGACGCTACTCAGTACTCTGATGATCTGTACGGGAGAAGAATCTGAAAAAGAGTGGACACGTGTATATGCGCCTGTGCGCTAAGCTGCTTCACTCCTGTCCCACTCCTTGTGGCCCCATGGACTGTAGCCCGCCAGGCTCCTCTGTCCGTGGGATTCTCCAGGCAAGAATACTGGAGTGGGGTGCCATGCCCTCCTCAAGGGATCTTCCCAACCCAGGGATCGAACCCGAGTCTCTTATGTCTCCTGCACCGGCACACAGGTTCTTTACCACTAGCACCACCTGGGAAGCCAAGATGCATGTATATGTATGCATGTGTGTATATGTGTGTGTGTGTGTGTGTGTATATGTATGTGTGTGTGTGTGTATATATATATTTAACTAATTTTGCTGTGCACCTGAAACTAATGCAACATTGTGAATCAACTACAGTTCAATATAATATAAGTTAAATTTTTAAAATTACACAGAAAAAAGTACATTTGAGTACATAAAGGCAGTCTCTCTATTAGAGAAACATCTCCTCTCCTTGACTTCTTAGCTGTCATAAAAAGCAGTCTTTCCACCAGAGAAAGAAAAGCATTAGAAAATTACTGTGATCTTCACTATGCTTCTGGTATNGTGTGTGTGTGTATATTTAACTAATTTTGCTGTGCATCTGAAACTAATACAACATTGTGAATCAACTACAGTTCAATATAAGTTAAATTTTTAAAATTACACAGAAAAAAGTACATTTGCGTACATAAAGGCAGTCTCTCCATTAGAGAAACATCTCCTCTCCTTGACTTCTCAGCTGTCATAAAAAGCAGTCTTTCCACCAGAGAAAGAAAAGCATTAGAAAATTACTGTGATCTTCACTATGCTTCTGGTATTTGTTTTGTAAAAAAGGTCATGATGAAATTGCTATAAGGATTCCAAGACAGAGGAGATGGTGCATAGAAAGCAACCAGCTCAGGGCCTAAGAACTGTTCTATACACACTACCCATTCCATGCTATTCTTATTATTTCTCTCTTTTATGAACTTCAGGCTCTTTTACCACCTGTCCTCAGCACCTTCCTCCACCATTTCCTGGGAAATATCTATTCTCAATCCATCAGCATCCAAGCAAACATCACCAGCTACCAGGACTATCTGCTCTTGGGCTCCCCAAGCAAGTTTTAGGTCACAGTTAAAACATCTGTGGCAGAGAAACTGAAATGGAGACCTCAGTGCAAACACATTGCTAGACAAAAACACACAGTCATGTCACCCAAAGGTAACACCAAGTTCCCCCAAATGCCAATTCTGCTTCTGAAACAAGATAAGATTTCTCTGGGTTTCCCAGCTGGCTCAGTGGTAAAGAACTTGCCTGCCAATGCAGGAGACGCAGGTTCAATCCCTGGGTCAGGAAGATCCCCTGGAGGAGGGCACAGCAACCCACTCCAGTATGCTTGTGTGGAGAATCCCATGGACAGAGGAGCCTGGCAGGCTACAGTCCATGGGCTCGCAAAGAGTCAGACACAACTGAGAGACTGAACAGCAACACGAGATTTTTTCAGCGAATCGTCTGCACACAAGTGAGCTGATGACATGGGAAGGAAGGTCTGGTTCTAGGGACCACTCGTGGCAGAAAAAAGGACAATTTGTCCTTTCTCACCCAGGCTCTGTAACCTGGCAACCAAGCCTCTTGAGCACATTCAGTCTTCAGGTCTCCCTGTTTGCCCAGTTTGTGTCTCACTCAGTGAAACATCTTAAATCAAGGAAAGCGCCCAGAATTTGCTTTTGACACATGGGATTGTAGCTCGGGTTTTCAAAAGAAACCAGAGTGGAAAAAAATGACACCCTGCTATTGACTTAAAGAACAGGTGAAGATCCGACTTACACAAGCTTGCGGAGTTTACAGACGGGTTGAGACAGCGTCCTGCAGAGAACAGCTAGAGAGGCCTCATCGAACTGACAGTTCTCCAGATTTAGCACCTCGAAGTCCTCGCTGGCGATGAATGCTGAGCACACTTCTCGCCAGAGGGTAAGTTTCTCGATGGTGCTGTGGGAAGACAAATACCATGATTCTCCCGTGGCTCCACTCACTCCTTAGACTGCTAAAAATAGGGCTTCCATCCCTGATGGCTCAGTGGTAAAGAATCCACCTGCAAATGCAAGAGATACAAGTTTGATCCCAGATCTGGGAAGATCATGTGCCTTGGGGCAACTAAGCCCGGGTGCCATGACTACCAAGTCTGAGCCACTAAGCCCACGTGCTCTAGAGCCTGTGGTCTGCAACAAGAGAAGCCACCGCAATGAGGAGCCTGCACAGGGAAACTAGAGAGGCGCCCCTGCTCACTACAATGAGAGAAAGCCTGCAGGCAGCCAACAAGGACCCAGCAAAGCCAAAAAAAAGAGATAATTGTTTTATAGAGCCAAAAATAGAGTTGCCCTACAATCCAGCAATTTCACTCCTGGGCACATATCTGGAGGAAACCAGATATATTCAAAAGGATACACACACTCCTATGTTCACTGCAGCACTGTTTACAATGCTAAACAGCCAAGACATGGGAGCAACAAAGATGTCCATCAATAGATGAATGGATAAAGATGCAGTGTATATACATACACACAGATACACACAGTGGAATATTACCCAGCCATTAAAAAGGAATGAAATAATGCCATTTGCAGCAACATGGACAGACATGGAGATTACCAAAGTAAGTGAAGTCAGTCAGGCAAGAGGAAGCCAAATATCATGGGATATTGCTTGTATGCACAATCAAAAATAATACAGATGAACTTATTTACAAAACAGAAAGACTTCAAAAACAAACTTATTGCTACCAAAGGGGAAAGGTTGGGGGAGAGATAAATAAGGAATTTGGGATTGACACATATACACTACTATATATGTTTGTTCATTTATCTTTTTGATTCCACATATAAATGAAATTGTACAGTACTTATCTTTCTCTGATTTATTTCACTAAGCATAATATCCTACAGATGCATCCATGCCATCACAATTGGCAAGATATTAATTTTTATGGTGGAGTAATATTCTATCTATCTATATCACATCTTTTTAAATTTATTTTTTAAGTAAAAGATAATTGCATTACAGAATTTGGTTGTTTTCTGTCAAACCTCAACATGAATCAGCCATAGGTCCCCTCCCTCTTGAACTTCCATCCCATCTCCCTCCCCATCTCACCCCTCTAGGTTGGTACAGAGACCCAATTTGAGTTCCTTGAGACCTACAGCAAATTCACAAATTGGCTATTTTACATATGGTAATGTAAGTGTCCATGTAACTCTCTCCATACATCTCACCTTCTCCTCCCCCTCCCCATGTCCATAAGTCTGTCCCTTATTGTCTGTTTCTCCATTGCTGTCCTGCAAATAAATTCTTTGGTACCATCTTTCTAGATTCCATAAATATGTGTTAGTATACATATGTATATATATCACATCTTCTTTATTCATTCATCTGTTGATTGACACCTAAGTTCTTTCCACACCTTAATAAGCCTGCTACAAACATTAGAGTAGATACAAAAGTCCTCATTTTGCCTCATTATGGGCAAAATAACCTGTAACTATGTATAATGACAGATGTTAACTGGTCCTCAGATGGTAAAGAATCTGTCTGCAAGGCAGGAGACCTGGGTTCAATCCGTGGGTAAGGAAGTTCCCCCGGAGAAGGGAATGGCAACCCACCCCAGTATTTTGAAAATTCCATGGGCCAGAGGAGCGTGGCATGCTGCAGTCCGTGGGATTGCAAAGAACTGGACACAACTGAGCGACTAACACTTTTACTTTTCACGTATGGTGAAAGGTATTAACTGGACTTACTGTGGTGACAATTTCACAGTATATACAAATATTGACAATTATGCTGCACACCTGAATCCAGTATAATGTTGCATGTCAGTTACACATATTTTTTTGGCCATGCCACACAGCACATGAGATCTTAGTTCCCCAGTCAGGGATCAAACCTATGTCCTCTGAAATGGAAGCATGGAGTCTTAACCACCAGACCACTAGGGAAGTTCCTCAATTATACATTAATTTTTTTTAATGACAATGAAAGAGGGTATGTGATTGAGAGCTAAAGTGTGAGCTGGGAGCCTGAGCCTAATGAAACAATGCAAGTTAAAATCAGCCCAGGGATGCAAGGATTCTTCAATATTCACAAATCAATCAATGTGATACATGACATTAACAAATTGAAAGAGAAAAACCATATGATTATCTTAATAGATGCAGAGAAAGCTTTTGACAAAATTCAACATCCATTTATGATAACCCTTCAGAAAGCAGGCATAGAAGGAACATACCTCAACATAATAAAAGCCATATATGATAAGCCCACAGCAAACATTATCCTCAATGGTGAAAAACTGAAAGCATTTCTCCTCAAGTCAGGAACAAGACAACGGTGCCCACTCTCACCACTACTATTCAACATAGTTTTGGAAGTTTTAGCCACAGCAATCAAAGAAGAAAAAGAAATAAAAGGAATCCAGATTGGAAAAGAAGAAGTAAAACTCTCACTGTTTTCAGATGACATGATCCTCTACATAGAAAACCATAAGGACACCACCAGAAAATTACTAGTGCTAATCAATGAATATAGTAAAGTTGTAGGGTATAAAATTAATACACAGAAATTCCTTGCATTCCTATACACTAACAATGAGAAAACAGAAAGAGAAATTAAGAAAACAATTCCTTTCACCATTGCAACGAAAAGAATAAAATACTTAGGAATAAATCTACCTAAAGAAACAAAAGACTGATATATAGAAAACTGTAAAACACTGATAAAAGAAATCAAAGATGACACAAATAGATGGAGAAATATACCATGTTCTTGGATCGGAAGAATCAATATAGTGAAAGTGAGTATACTATCCAAAGCAATCTATAGATTCAATGCAACCCTATCAAGGTACCAACAGTATTTTTCACAGAACTAGAACAAATAATTTCACAATTTGTATGGAAATATAAAAAACCTCGAGTAGCCAAAGCAATCTTGAGAAAGAAAAATGGAACTGGAGGAATCAACCTGCCTGACTTCAGCCTCTAGTAAAAAGCTACAGTCATCAAGACAGTATGGTACTGGCATAAAGACAGAAATATAAATCAAAGACAGAAATATAAAATAGAAAGCCCAGAGATTAATCCACATACCTATAGACACCTTATCTTTGACAAAGGAGGCAAGAATATACAATGGAGAAAAGACAATCTCTTTAACAAGTGGTGCTGGGAAAACTGGTCAACCACTTGTAGAAGAATGAAACTAGAACACTTTCTAACACCATACACAAAAATAAACTCAAAATGGATTAAAGATCTAAANAAGAATATACAATGGAGAAAAGACAATCTCTTTAACAAGTGGTGCTGGGAAAATTGGTCAACCACTTCTAAAAGAATGAAACTAGAACACTTTCTAACAAAGAAAAGTGAAAGTGAAGTCGCTTAGTTGTGTCCGACTCTTTGCAACCCCATGGACTGTAGCCTACCAGCCTCCTCTGCCCATGGGATTTTCCAGGCAATAGTACTGGAGTGGATTGCCATTCTAACACCATATACAAAAATATATTCAATATGGATTAAAGATCTAAATGTAAGACCAGAAACTATAAAATTCCTTTAGGAAAACATAGGCAAAACCCTCTCTGACATAAATCTATGACTCACCTCCTACAGTAATGGAAATAAAAGCAAAAATAAACAAATGGGACCTAATTAAACTTAAAAGCTTTTACACAACGAAGGACACTATAAGCAAGGTGAAAAGATAGCCTTTGGAATGGGAGAAAATAATAGCAAATGAAGCAGCTGACAAAGAATTCGTCTCAAAAATATACAAAAAGCTCCTGCAGCTCAATTCCAAGAAAATAAATGACCCAATCAAAAAATGGGCTAAAGAACTAAACAGACAGTTCTCCAAAGAAGACATATAGATGGCTAACAAACACATGGAAAGATGCTTAACATCACTCATTATCAGAGGGATGCAAATCAAAACCACAATGATGCACCATCTCCTGCTGGTCAGAATGGCTGCTATCAAAAAGTCTACAAACAATAAATGCTGGAGAGGGTGCAGAGAAAAGGGAACCCTCTTACACTATTGGTGGGAATGCAAACTAGTACAGCCACTATGGAGAACAGTGTGGAGACTCCTTTAAAAACTGGAAATAGAACTCCTATATGACCCAGCAATCCCACTGCTGGGCATACACACCAAGGAAAACAGAATTGAAAGGGACCCATGTACCCCAATGTTCATTGCAGTGCTGTTTACAATAGCCAGGACATGGAAGCAACCTAGATGTCTATCAGCAGATGAATGGATAAGGAAGCTATAGTACATATACACGATGGAATATTACTCAGCTGTTAAAAAGAATGTATTTGAACTGGTTCTAATGAGGTGGATGAAACAGGAGCATATTATACAGAGTGAAGTAAGTCAGAAAGAAAAACACCAATACAGTGTATTAACGCATATATATGGAATTTAGAAAGATGGTAATGATGACCCTATATGCAAGACAGCAAAAGAGACACATGTAAAGAACAGACTTTTAGACTTTGTGGGAGAAGGCGAGGGTGCGGTGATGAGAGAATAGCATTGAAACATGTATATTATCATGTATGAAACATATCGCCAGTCCAGGTTCGATGCGTGAGATAGAGCGCTCAGGGCTGGTGCACTGGGATGACCCTGAGGGATGGGATGGGAAGGTAGGTAGGAGAGGGGTTCAGGATGGAGAACATAGGTATACCCATGGCTGATTCATGTCAATGTATGGCAAAACCACCACAATATTGTAAAGTAATTAGCCTCCAATTAAAATAAATACATTAATTAAAAAAATAAAATCAGCAAAGAGAAAAGACACATTGGAAAAATCTGGAGGAAATCAGGCACAATCTTCTAAGTGTGCCTTCCCAGTGGAATTATCAGGATATGCTAAAATGCTATGGGGGGCAGGGACAACAATAAAAACTGCTTACCTTTCAACTTGACACTGGCCCTGTGAAGTAAGACGCTGACCCTATACAGATGGAAAAAACTGAAGACTCACAGTTCATGGTCACAACACTAGCAAACAGCAGTACAAGGACTCTAACCAATGTCTCTTTGACTACAAAAGTCACGTTTTTAAGTATAGAAGTACAGTGTTTTATGAAATACCCACTGGGGACTGGAAAGAAAGTAAAAAGTGAGACAGTCGCTCAGTTGTGTCTGACTCTTTGCAACCCCATGGACTGTAGCCTTCCAGGCTCCTCTGTCCATGGAATTTCCCAGGCAAGAATATTGCAGCTGGGTGCCATTCCCTTCTCCAGGGGATTTTCCCACCCAGGGATTAGAACCCGGGTCTCCTGCACTACGGGTGGATTCTTTACCATCTGAGCTACCAGGAAAGCCCATCTGGGACTGGCACAAATATGGCACATAGGAGAGAGGGAATTAATACATGGACTTACTTTGAGATGCATCCAGACTCATCTGGGAAGACATGTTCCATACACAGGTGAAATTTCTGGAGACTATGGCAATGCCTCAGACAGGCTGCACATATTATCAGTTCTTCTTTGGTACCAATATAAATGTCAATGTCTTTGAAGAAATTCACCACTTGGGCTACAAATTCTGGGTCCTGGGTCTCAAACAAACAATTGAACAATGCCTGGAAACTCACTATGACATTATTGGGGTCATACTGACTTAAAGTGTCAAGACTTTGCGTTATTTCCTGCTTTATCTCTTTGGACAATGGAAAACCAAAGGCCGTCTCCAGCCTGTGGGTCATCCTTTCCGTTGAGAACACAAACAGGAATACCGCTGTCCAGGACAAGCGGGAGTAGTGTTCGCCCACAGCCCTGGTGATGAGCTGGGTCACATTTCCAATGACCGAGTGAGGTGGGTCTTTGGGTCGTTTGAACATGTAGAACATGGCGGTGCAAAATTCTTGGATACAGGTATGGATGAAGGCAAGGCAGTCACCACTCCTGCGAAGAAGTTTCATATCTAACCACATCAAGGTGTCCGATTCGGACACCCCGTTCCTCCTGAGGTCCTCGGGGCAAAACAGGAACGTGCGAGTCCACATACCCTCGGCCGCCAAGGCACACAGGCTTTTCAGACGAGCTCTTCTCTGCCTCAGTGGACAGGTCTCACTTCCTGATTTGAATACGTTCGTGAAGAAAGACACATACAAGCCAGTGATGGTTTCACTGTCTAGCTCCAGGTCTTCTCCTTTCTCCAGCTGACACTTCAAGCCGGTACAGACCAGCCAACAGAGGAAGGGGCTCTGGCACAAGAGGAAGAGTGAGCTGTTCTCCCTCACAAAACTGAAGGCTCTGGAGGATGCAACCTTCTCCTGGAAGTAATGGGAGAAATACAGCTTCCTTTGGCGCTCAGAGAACCCCAAGAGAAAGACGCATTTAATGTGCTTCAACAAGGTGTGGTTTTTTCTCAACCCCATCTTGCTGAGTGCGAGGAGCAGAGAGCATTCTGGGAGCATCTGTTTCTGCAGCAGGCTCCGCAGGACAACCTGCAGGGAGTTTGGCTGCTGCCAGTCTTCAGAGAGGTCGGTGTTGCAATCCAAGTCAAACTTCAGTTCCTCCACGCCATCCAAGATGAAGAGAATTCTCTCTGGCTGGGAGAAGATGTCTTCAATGGGCTCTGAAGACTCAGGCCAGTCCCTGGACAGCAGCTCCACCAGGCTCATGTCCGTCACACCAGTCATTTCACGGCCCGTGAGGAAGAAGACAAACGAGAACCTGTCCCTCCATAGGTTTCCCTTGGCCCACTCCAGCATCACTTTTCTCAGAAGGGTTGTTTTTCCAATCCCTTCAGGACCGTGCAAGATCACAGTGGGTGAGGACTCTCCAGGCTTGAGGGCGGCAAGGTAGACAGCATTCAGCTGTTCGTACTCGATCTGTGTGGTCTCTCTGTAGAAATCTTCAGGAACCAGAAGGCAGGCCTCCTGCTCCCATAAGACTTGGAATTTCTGCTTCATGTGGTTTCTATACGGGTTTATCTTCTCTGAATTAACAGGGACAGAAGAGAAGACAATTAAAGAAAAATACACGCCATATTTGGTACTGAGAACAAACCCTATGGATTTACTCAAACACACATGCAAAGACTGATGTATGCCCATGGGGGACCAGGCTCATAAACTTTTGGGGTTTTTTATTTTTATTGAAGTATAGTTGATGTGCAATGTTGTTAATTCCTATTGTACAGCAAACTAATTCAGTTATACTTATATTTTTTTAATATTCTTTTCCATTATGGCTTATAGGATTTTTTTTAATTAGAGAGTAATTACTTTATTTTTTTTATTTTTATTTTTTTTAGTTTTTTTTTTTAGTAATTACTTTATAATGTTGTGTTATTTTCTGCTGTACAACAATGTGAATTAGTTATATGTGTACATATATCCCCTCCCTCTTGAGCCTCCCTCCCACTCCTCTCATCTCACCCATCATTACTCAAAATAATGAGTCAAGTGTCCTGTGCTATGCAGTAGGTCCTTGTTGGTTATCTGTTTTATACATGTTCAGTCGTGTCCAACTCTTAGTGACCCCATGGACCGTAGCCTACCAGGCTCCTCTGTCCATGGAATTCTCCAGGCAAGAATACTGGAGTGGGTTGCCATTTCCTTCTCCAGAGGATCTTTCTGACCCAGGGATTGACCATGTTTCCCACACTGGTAGGTGGGTTCTTTGCTGCTGAGCCATCATGGAATCCCTCAATATCTGGGTCATCACAGAGCACCAAGCTGAGCTCCTCGTGCCACACAGCAGCTTCCCACTAGCTATCTGTTTTACACATGGCAGTGTGTATACGTCAGTACCACTCTTTCAACTCATCCCACCCTCTCTTTCTCCCAGTGTGTCCTCAGAACCTAGGAATAAAACTATCACACTATCACACGACCCAGAAATCCCACTGCTGGGCACAGACCCAGAGAAAAACACAATCCTCCCCAAAAAAGCCTACCCCAGATTTTACACAGAATATGAACACCTGACCTGGGGATTACACTTCAAACTAGAAGAACACTATCTGCCCAGTCAAGAATTCATAAGCACTGACATTTATTTAGGGATTCCATGATGGCTTAGCAGCAAAGAACCCACCTGCCAATGCAGGAGACATGGTCGGGTCAGAAAGACATTCTGGAGAAGGAAATGGCAGCCCACTTCAGTGTTCTTGCCTGGAGAATTCCATGGACAGAGGAGCCTGGTAGGCTATGGTGTATGGGGTCACTAAGAGTTGGACATGACTGAACACGTATAAAGCAGATAACCAGCAAGGACCTACTGCATAGCACAGGAAACTTTACTCATTATTTTGTAATAACTTATAAGGGAAAAGAATTATAAAATATATATACCTTATATAATTTATGTACCATATAATATGTATGTATATTGTGCATTACAATACATAATATATAAATTATATGTCAGAAAGGTCCCCTGGAGAAAGAATGGCAACTTACTCCAGTTTTTCTTGACTGGGAAATCCCATGTTCAAAGGAGCCTGAAGGGCTATAGTCTTTGGGGTTGCAAAGAGTTGGACACAATTTGGCGACTAAACAGCAGATTATTACTAATATATTTAATGTATAATATAAATTATATATCACTTGGCTATACATCTGAAACTAACACAACATTATAACATTATAAATTAGCAATAATTCCTTTTAAGAAATCATTAAAAAGCCATGAAAACAGATAAAAGAGAACTTTGAGAGCAGAAAAATATCAAGAAATATTGGAAGAGTTTCCATGTTCATGAACTCCAATTTAAGATCAAACACTCACTCAAAAATAAATTTAAATATAT
>SJYW01036867.1:38155-50304 GCA_006410735.1 Raphicerus campestris
GGTGGGGAACAGGTAAATACCAGCAAGAAAAAGTTGAGAAACATGGAGATTGAAAGAGGGAACGTGCTGGATACACAACCTCTCTGTGAATTTAAATGCTTTTCACTTTAGTACACCCTTGCCAAAACAAAGCGGGGGAGACCTGGCCATTTCTGGTACCCCTCTCTCTGGTCCTTTAAGCACCCCCCGACCTACAGTAAGCTCTGAGAGTGGAAAGTGAAGGAAAAGAAACATCAGCGATTAAGACCTCCTCACCCAGTCTGGTCCCTGCTCCTCCTGACTGGCGCCCATCAAGGAGCAGCTGTAGAGACCGAGACGTCAAGGCTATGCCTGCTCCTGATTGGTCACAAAATCTCCCTCTGCCCGTCTGTGGGCGTGGCTCTTGATTGACGAGTCTCAGAAGGTGATGGGAAACCCGGCTTGTTTTTCCATCTCAGGTGTGAATGATCATGCTTCGGGAGTTGCTGGCTCCTGGATATTCACTCCCATGAAGCTGTTCACAGCTCACTTTCTACCATCTCATCACTGGGCTGAACTGAATAGTCTCTCACTACCGCTGATGGAAAGTGTGGGGACTGGTGTCGGGAACCTTCCGCTCATCCTCTGAGTGTCTAACTTCTCAGACTCTGTGTGCTTCCCAAGGGAGCCTACGGTGTGTGTCCTCTCAACTTTCAGAGCAGCACCTAGATGAAGCATTCATATATTAGGAAATCAACAAATATGCCNTGTCAGCACCTTGGGCAGGACAGGGGCTCCCTGCCTTGTCCTGAGCTGCCCGTCCATGCCCTGGCTGGCAGGTGGAAGGAGGAATGTGCTGGCGTGTGTATCTGAGTGCGACCAGAGCCACGAGTTCACTGCAAGTGCTGTGTCCTGGGGTCCCTGACAATAAGGAGAAGAGGGAGCGGGTCACTGTGGAATCTGTGCCGAGTCCTGTATGGCCAGAGCTCTCAACCACATAAAAAATGATCTAGAAACCTCGTCAGACCTGATAGATTAGGGTTGGGTGTGAATAAGGTGGAAGAATGATGTGCAGAGTTTGGGTTAGAACCTGAAAGTCCTGAAATAAGATCCAGTGACAGACACACACACACACAAACGGAAACACAGAGAGAAAAGGTGCCCTGGAACAACCTTCACATTTTCCTTCACGGGATGCAGTTGGCTCAGTAATTTCTGCCGTACTATCCTGTCTCGAGTCTCTCTGTGTTCTGTATTATGTATATCAATGTTGCTCATGTTTTTCTCTCTCTAATCGAATGACAAAATACGCTCAGCCTCCTTAACATGAGGAGCAGGGGAAAGAGGAAAAAATTTTGCACTTAGATAGAATCCAGAAGGCAATGGCTCCCCATTCCAGTACTCTTGCCTGGAAATCCCATGGACAGAGGAGCCTGGTAGGCTGCAGTCCATGAGGTTGCTAAGAGTCGGACACGACTGAGCGACTTCAATTTCTCTTTTCACTTTCATGCATTGGGGAAGGAAATGGCAGCCCACTCCAGTGTTCTTGCCTGGAGAATCCCAGGGATGGGGGAGCCTGGTGGACTGCCGCCTATGGGGTCACGCAGAGTCAGACACAACTGAAGTGACTTAACAGCAACAGCACAACAAAATCCAGTTAACCTCCTGTCTNAGAAGGAAATGGCAGCCCACTTCAGTGTTCTTGCCTGGAGAATCCCAGGGATGGGAGTGCCTGGTGGACTGCCGCCTATGGGGTCACGCAGAGTCAGACAGAACTGAAGCGACTTAACAGCAACAGCATAACAAAATCCAGTTAACCTCCAGTCTGTCAAATGAGCATAAAGGTTGCAAAGTAAAGTTTTTTGAAAAAATTAGAATTAGGAAGGAAAGCAGTTTCCCCTATGGTAATTCAACAATACATTTGGAAATACAGCTATCATCTGATGTGTGTATCTGCAGATATTCATATGTTGAAAACCTAAATCTTAAAGATACTGGTGTTAGAAGATAGAGCCTTGGAAGTGGGTAGGCGTTTGTGAACAGAATTCCTACCTTGTCAAAACTCATGGNTGGTAATTCAACATTACATTTGGAAATACAGCTATCATCTGATGTGTGTATCTGCAGATATTCATATGTTGAAAACCTAAATCTTAAAGATACTGGTGTTAGAAGATAGAGCCTTGGAAGTGGGTAGGCGTTTGTGAACAGAATTCCTACCTTGTCAAAACTCATGGAACCTGACCTGCCTGCATTGGACTCCCCCCGCCCCCCGCCCCGACACCTGTGGGTGCAGAGAGGCTCCTGGGGGGCTGCCAGCTCTGGGACGTGTGCTCCTGTCTCAGCACAAGGGACCTGCTCCGGGTTCGTTTCTGACTCTGGCTGTGGGGGTGCCCCGTATGTGACTGTGTGGGGCTGGGGTTATGCGGTGACAGATACGTTCTGCAACCTGAGTCATGACTGCTGGTGTCAAGGAGGCACCTCCCCTGTGGGGTTGGTCTCTGTATCCAGGAAATGTCCAGGCAGGAAGTCTGACCACATCACTGACCCCAGTAAATACTCAGCCCTATGGGAAAGAGGTTACGGACCATAACGGATTACTGAACTTGCAGTGTATCTGAAATGTACATCATGATTTAATATGCGTGCACATTGTGAGGGAGTCCACAGCTGACTGAACTGATGCATCCATCACCTCACATAGTAGGTGTCATCACCTGTAATCACCAGGTTCTACATTAATCCTCACCTTGTTCATCTTATAACTGAGAGATCGTACCCCTCTACCCTCTTCTCCCCTTCCCCNCCCATGGACAGAGGAGCCTGGTAGGCTGCAGTCCATGAGGTTGCTAAGAGTCGGACACGACTGAGCGACTTCAATTTCTCTTTTCACTTTCATGCATTGGGGAAGGAAATGGCAGCCCACTCCAG
Organism: Raphicerus campestris; assembly: GCA_006410735.1. Lineage (NCBI taxonomy): Eukaryota > Metazoa > Chordata > Mammalia > Artiodactyla > Bovidae > Raphicerus > Raphicerus campestris. Next base: position 41,045 of record SJYW01036867.1, read on the forward strand.
TGTTCTTGCCTGGAGAATCCCAGGGATGGGGGAGCCTGGTGGACTGCCGCCTATGGGGTCACGCAGAGTCAGACACAACTGAAGTGACTTAACAGCAACAGCACAACAAAATCCAGTTAACCTCCTGTCTGTCAAATGAGCATAAAGGTTGCAAAGTAAAGTTTTTTGAAAAAATTAGAATTAGGAAGGAAAGCAGTTTCCCCTATGGTAATTCAACATTACATTTGGAAATACAGCTATCATCTGATGTGTGTATCTGCAGATATTCATATGTTGAAAACCTAAATCTTAAAGATACTGGTGTTAGAAGATAGAGCCTTGGAAGTGGGTAGGCGTTTGTGAACAGAATTCCTACCTTGTCAAAACTCATGGAACCTGACCTGCCTGCATTGGACTCCCCCCGCCCCCCGCCCCGACACCTGTGGGTGCAGAGAGGCTCCTGGGGGGCTGCCAGCTCTGGGACGTGTGCTCCTGTCTCAGCACAAGGGACCTGCTCCGGATTCGTTTCTGACTCTGGCTGTGGGGGTGCCCCGTATGTGACTGTGTGGGGCTGGGGTTATGCGGTGACAGATACGTTCTGCAACCTGAGTCATGACTGCTGGTGTCAAGGAGGCACCTCCCCTGTGGGGTTGGTCTCTGTATCCAGGAAATGTCCAGGCAGGAAGTCTGACCACATCACTGACCCCAGTAAATACTCAGCCCTATGGGAAAGAGGTTACGGACCATAACGGATTACTGAACTTGCAGTGTATCTGAAATGTACATCATGATTTAATATGCATGCACATTGTGAGGGAGTCCACAGTTGACTGAACTGATGCATCCATCACCTCACATAGTAGGTGTCATCACCTGTAATCACCAGGTTCTACATTAATCCTCACCTTGTTCATCTTATAACTGAGAGATCGTACCCCTCTACCCTCTTCTCCCCTTCCCCCCAACCCCAGTTCCCAAGCGACCACCATTCGACTCTCTTTCTATGAAACTGATTTTTTTTTTCAAACTCTACCTGTAAGTGATAGAAGGCAGTGTTTGTCTGTGTGTGACTATTTCACCTACCAAAGTGTCCTCGAGTTTTTCCCATGTTGTTGCAAAAGGAAAGATTTCCACCTTTGTAACCTGGGTAATATTTCTCTGTGTAACATTCCACAGCTTCCTGTATTAGTAGACCCTTGGGCTGTTTCCACTTCGAGATCCGATTTCATCTCCTTGTATATATACTAGAAACAGAATTGCTGGGTCATAGGGGAGTTCTGGTTTAACTTCTCAGGAACTGCCATAACGTTCTCCACAGAGGCTGTACCCGTTACTATTCCCACCCACAGTGAAGAGTTCCTTTTTGTCGAGATCCTCGCCAATGTGTTATCTCTTCTCTTTTGGAGACCAGACACCCTAACTCAGATGCTGTCTCCTTATGACCTGATGACTAGAGAAGGTGAGCACCTGTCCGTGTACCTTTAGGCTCTTTGTATGTCTTCTTTGGGGAAAAAAATACCTGTTCAGGTCCTTTGCCCATTTTAAACTGGATTATTTGGGGGTTTGCACAAAATTGCTTTATATTTGTGGATATTCATTCATTCCTGGATATGTGGATTGCAAATATTGTCTCCTATTGCATAGTCCCTTTGCCCTGAAGAGGCTCTTATACGATAAACTCTCACTCTTTTGCTTTTGTTGCTTTGCTTTCGTTGTCAAATCCAAACCGTTACGACCAAGATCAATTCAAGGAGCTTACTTCTTTCCTCCAGGAGTTTGATGGTTCCAGATCTTACATCCAACTTTAATCCAGTTTAGAACATTTTTGTGTGTGGTGTAAGATAGTGTCCAGATTTTTTTTTTTTTTGGAATTTTAAATGTGGATATAATTGATACAACATTATGTCTGTTTCAAGGATACAAAATAACAAATATTTCTATACATTGCCAGTTGATCACAGACAGTCTAGTTTACGTCTGTTATACATGTAATCATATTTTTTTCATTCGACCAGAATGTATGAGGTTTACTCTCTCTCTTTTAATCGTTAGATGTGGATTTCCAGTTTTCAAACACCACTTATTGAAAGGACTATCATTATTTCATTGTCTACCCTTAGTGCCTTCATCAAAAATTAATTCACCAGAAGGGCATGGGTTAATTTCTGCGCTTTCTGTTCTGTCCCATCAGTCTGTTTTTATGCATATTTTATGCAAATTTATGTTGCCATAAATTTGACATATAGTTTGAAATGAGGAAGTTTGATGTTTTGTTCATCTTTCATGTCATGCTTTGACTATTTGGGGGTATATTTTGGTTGTATACAATTTTGGGAATTTTTTTTTCTATTTCTGTGAATACTAACATTGAAAATGACTGAACTGAGCCAACATGTTGCTGAACACGGGAGACATGTTTTCTAAGTTTATAGATCTTACATGAAGATAGAAGATCAGGTTTTACAAGTAAATAGAAAGCTGTTGTATAACATACAGAGCTCAGCTCAGTGCCCTGTGATGACCTAGAGGGGTGGGATGAGGGGATGGGAGGGAAGCTCTCGAGGAAGGAGATATAGGTGTATCCATATCTGATTCCCATTGTTGTACAGCAGAAACTAACACAATATTTTAAAGCAATTAACCTCCAATTTAAAATTTTTTTAAATAAAAGTAAATAGAAATAATTCAGAATAGTAATGGTGAATGATTTAACTGGTGTCGGGAGTACGTTGTGCAGGTAAAGTCAGTTCTCTGGACTATGACAGTGTCTTCCTTTTCAGGAGAAATAGAATGTGGGAATCTTTGTGCAACGGCGATTGTGTAAGGAGACTGCTGATGGCATCACCAGCACAGCCTACTTTCTGCTCCAGGACACTCTGACATCCTCTCCATGTCTTTTCACAAAGATGCCCTGAGAACCACAAGCCAGACAGCCCTGAAAACCACGTATCTTATACAGACAGGAGTTGGGTCTATGGCCAATATCATCCTTTTCCTTCACAACATCTCTCCCATCTTGCTCGGCCACAACCAGAGACCCACACCCACAATTCTTGCCCACATATCCCTTGCCAATCTTTTGTTTCTTCTGTCCTCTGGGATTCCCCATATAATGACAGGTTTTGTTTTGGGAAACCCCCTCTCCAGCCTCGGGTGTAAGTTTGTGTATTACGTACAGAGGGTGGCTCGCAGCACCGCCCTGTGCTCCACCTGCGTCCTGAGCACCGTTCAGGCCTTCACTCTCACCCCCAGGAGGGCGGGGTGGGTGATGCTCAGAGGACGGGCCCCCAAGGTCACTGGTCCTTCCTGCTGCACCTGCTGGATGTTCAGTCTCTTAATGTACATCTACATTCCTGTGAAAATCACTGGTCCTTGGGATAGATACAACAATACTGATTCCCAAGGCAAGTGGTTCTGCTCAATCTCAGGTACTGTCACAGGCTTTGGCTACTTGTGTTTCATCTCTGATGCCATGTTTATTACCCTCATGGTCTGGTCCAGCGGCTCCACGGTGCTTCTCCTGCACAGACACCGCCAGAGGGTGCGGTATCTTCACACCCCCGCTGGGGACCACAGATGCCCCCCGGAGACCAGAGCCGCCCACACCATCCTGATGCTCATGGGCACCTTCGCCACCTTCTACCTGCTGAATTACAGTTTAGTTTTCCATATCAGTGCCTCCTCAGATTTTCGTCTGTGGTTGCTCCAGGTCTCTAATATCTTGGTTTCTTGTTTCCCCACTATCTTCCCCTTCCTGCTGCTCCTGAGGGATCCTAGAACGCCTAGGTTCTGCTCTTGAGTCATTAGGATGTATGAATAAAGTGCTAAATATCTAGTAGACACTTTCAATAGTAACTGTAATTATTCTGTAAGTCCTCAGTGTCCATTTCTTACTGAGATATAACTAACACAGAGCATTGTATTAGTTCCAGATACACAACATGATGAATGTGCGTTTGTACNTTTCAATAGTAACTGTAATTATTCTGTAAGTCCTCAGTGTCCATTTCTTACTGAGATATAACTAACACAGAGCATTGTATTAGTTCCAGATACACAACATGATGAATGTGCGTTTGTATATGTTGCAGAATGATCACAATAAGTCTAGCTAGTTGCATCCTCTCACCTTCAGAGAAGACACAAATTTTTTTCTTGTGACACAAACTGCCACGCTTATTTACTTAGTTAGTTTTTGTTATTATTTGGCTGTATGTACCCTTGCCTGGAAAATCCCATGCACAGAGGAGCCCGGTAGGCTACAGTCCATGGGGTCGAAAAGAGTCGGATACAACTGAGCGACTTCACACACACACAGCATATGGGGTAATAGTTCCTGGACTATTACCACTGAACCAGCTCCCCCTCAGTAGAAGCTCAAAGTCTTAACCACCAATAAGTCCCTGTGATGAGAACTTTGAAGACTGACTCTCTTGTTGTTCAATCGCTCAGTTGTATCTGAATCTTTGAGACACCACAGACTGCAGGATGCTAGGCTTCCCTGTCCTTCACTCTCTCCCAGAGTTTGCTCAAATTCATGTCCATTGTGTGGATGATGCCATCCAACCATCTAATNACCCAATGACAACTTCGATTCTGAATTCCCTTTTCCCACAAGGAATACAGAAAAGTTTTCTGCCAGCTAGTTGGCTGCCCATCTGGGTCTTTTCACTGATTGCCAAAAGCTGGCCCTAATCACCCAAGGAGGAAGATGATGATTTACACTGGGGATAAATTTGCTCCTCACTGGAAACGCCCCAGACTCCCCAGGAGGTCAGTGGCCCCCGCNTCTGCCAGCTAGTTGGCTGCCCATCTGGGTCTTTTCACTGATTGCCAAAAGCTGGCCCTAATCACCCAAGGAGGAAGATGATGATTTACACTGGGGATAAATTTGCTCCTCACTGGAAACGCCCCAGACTCCCCAGGAGGTCAGTGGCCCCCGCACAGCAGGTGACGTGATAATGCAATCTCTGTGGAGAGACCAGGGCTAGAAACACCGTCCCTATAACCAAGATCTCAGGTGCTCAGGGCTCATCCTGCGTGACATGTCCCTGCACAGAGCTCTGAAGCAAAGACCAGCCAGGTGAGTGCTTCCTTCTGTTCAATCTCAGGGCAAAGACTGGGAGAGACGTTGCCTCCAGCAGGAGAGGGACTTAACTCACATCGGGCAGGACAGGGGCAACACGGCCTCCCTTGAGCATCCTCATCCGTGCCCTGCTGGGGGGAGGTGGCTGTGAGCCGGGGAGTGTCCCAGGCCGGGAGCAGAGCCGGGTGGTCCACCGCAGAGCCCTGTGCCCTGGCATCTCTAAAGATGAGAGAGGAGGGATGCGGTCTCTGGAACGTGTGCCAAGCCTCGGATGATCCAGTCACTGAGCTCCTCCCTGTTGTTCACAAGGGCTCTGCTCACTGTAGCAGACCTCACAGATCTGTGCTTGCAGGGGAAGGAGTCCCCCTGCGCCCTTTCTCAGGTCATCTCCACCTGGGACCTTATTCCCGGCTCCTTTGGTCCCGTCGCCCACAGCTCATGACGATGCCTCTGAGCAGCTCATTCTCGGCTCTCCCTCAGCACTGGGTTACACACCAGCTCTGATTCCAGGGCTCACCTGTGATGAGTTACACACTCCTCTGTCAACACAACAGAATTAACTCCTGCTGCTTCTACTGTATTGTAAGCATTTTTACTCACAGAAGTAAAAAAAGAAGAGAAAACCAAGACGGTATGAGGAAAGCCATGCAGCAAGAAGTGCTCAGGAGCAAGACAGAACCGCCTTTGAACTGTTTTGTGGAAGCAGAGCGGCGTCATCAGCAAAGGGGCTGGAGCCTCGGGCTGCAGGCTTCTCTGCGTTGTTCTGAGGAAGGTTGCTTCCAGCTTGTCCTGTTACACAGAGAGTGGCCTCGCCAGTCTAGTCCCCACGCACCTGCGGGTGCAGAGGCTCCTGAGGTGAGTCTGGGCAGGTGGAGCCAGGAGGCCGAGCCTGGAGGACGAGACCACTGAAGTGGCGGGAAGAGGGGCTCCAGGAAGAGGGGCGGCTAGGAGCTGGCAGGGGAGGCCAGGACGGTTTCCCTCCCGCTCTGAGGGGAAGCAATGCCGCCGCCCTGGTGGGAAAAGGAGCGAGGGCGGCCGTGGGGTCAGAAACGCCTGAGGGGCCCGAGGTCACTGTTTCCTCCTCACGTTGCTGCACGTGCTCCGTGACAAGGGGAATGTTCACCTTTCCAAACGCCAGCTCGTGGTTTCCTTGGTCTTTTCTATTGTTTGTTTTTTTTAAAATTAGTGTATTTTAATTGGAGGCTAATCACTGTAGTGGCTTTTGCCATACACTGACGCGAATCAGCCACGGGTGCACTGATTTTCTGGCCCTTCTTTCCTGTATTTCCACTGTCCTTTCTTATTTCCTTGCAGGTGCTAACTTTTGCCTTAGTTTGGGTTTTCTCTTGTTTGGTTCCTTGTGGTAAAAAGTTAGCTTGATTATTAGAATCTTCTTTTCCTTAATCTAGGCATCTGTTGCGAAAGCGTCTCTTACAGAAGCTTGTGCTGACCCCCAGAAATTTCAGTTTGTGTGTTTCCTTTCATGGTTGTCCAAAAATGCCTTTGGACTTTTCTTTGACCACAGTTTGTTTTGGAGTGGTTGTTCATCTCCACGTACCTGTGAATGTTCCAGCCTTCCTGCTGTTATTGGCAACTTGATTTATATCACTGTGTTTGGAAAAGATACTTGATGTGATTTCAGTCTTAAATCTGTTAAAGACTTGTTTGGGGGACTTCCCTGGTGGTTCACTAGTTCACTAGACGTCACCTTCTAATGCAAGGGATGTGGGTTTGACCCCTGTTTGAGGAGTTACAATCCCCCTTGCCTCTTGGCCAAAAAAAACAAAACGTAAAAAAAGAAAGGAAGCAATATTATAACAGATTCAAGAAAGGCTTTTTAAAAAGACTTGTTTGGGTCCGAACATGTGCTCTGATCTGGTGAGTGTTCTGCGTGCTCTTGAGAAGAATGTGTATCTTACTGCTGACGTGTGGATGGGTCGGGTTGTATCTATAAGGCTCAGCTGTTCTAATGTGTAGCTCGGTCAGGCATTTCCATGTTGATTTTCTGTCTGATGAAAGTGGGGGTATTGTAGTCCCCACTGAGACTGTGTTTCTCACGTTCGGTCTGGTAATGTTTGCTTTATCTTTAGGTGCCCTGAGGTTGAATGAGAACTTATGCAGGAGGCTTGTCTATGCACCAGGATGATGACTGCAATCTCAAATATAACCTTTATGTGCACCGGGAAGCCGAAAACGTGCACGATCTGCTTTTTCGTGACAATGACTTTATTGCTGTGGTCTGGAACCAAATTCACAATGCCTCTCAACGGCAGTATTTCTGCTGTGAACCTCACAATTTCTTTCCTTTGGGCTGGATTCGTTGTTCTTTTATAGTTCCTTGAGGCATAAAGCTATTCTGTTTATTTGAGACTGTTCTTCCTTGTTCATATAGACATTCACCACTATCAGTTCAACTCAAACTGCTTTCCATAAGTTTTGTTATCTTGTATTTCCACTTTGATTTCTCCAAAAACTTTTTCTTCTTTGATTCATCATTTCATCCATGAAGTTTAATCTCCACATATTAGTGATTTATCCTATTTTCCTTTAACAATTGTCTTGAAGTTTCATATCAGTGTGGTTGAAAAAGATGCCTGAAATGACTTCAGTCTTCTTAAATATGTTACGACTCACAGGGAGATGGTCCACATACACTTGAGAAGTCTATTTTCTGCTGCTGTTGGACGATTAAGTACATCTGACCTCATATGTAGTTTAAATCCAATGATTCTTTATAGATCTTCTATATGATTGTTCTATTGCTGAGAGTACGGAATCGATGTCCATATTATTATCCTATGATTGTCTGTTTCCCCCTTGATTTCTGTTAACAGGTGCTTCATATACTGAAGTGGTCCCAGTTTGGGCTCACAGACATTTACAGTGCTCTATTTCCTTGATGAATTGCTATGTTTGTCATTATGGAAGGGCCTCCTTTGTCTCTTGATATGTTTTGGCTTACAGTCTATTTTGTCTGAGATGACTACAGTTACTCCTACGTTCTTTTCCATTTACCTGGACTGTCTTTTCCATCCCTTCTCTTTAGGTCTATGTGTGACCAGTGAAAACTGGTTTTTTTATATTACATAGTCCTGCAGGACTCAAGTAGGCTGAGTACCCTTGATTGTTGGGGCGAGGTGATTGGAGGGTCCACCCTTTGGGGGTCAGCCACAAAGTTTGGGGCCTAAGATGTGTGGATAGACCCTTTCCAGGCAGATGCTGGAGGCTTGGCTTTATGTTTGGATCAAGCCAGAGGGAGAATGTGGAAACAGTGTCCATGTGCTCCTTCAGGCCCCCAAGAGCACCCCAGTTAGCCGCTGGGTGCAGGGTTAGACGCCAGAGCCTCAGGCAGCAGTGGATGGTGTGTGCCGCCCAACTCAGATGAGGTGGTGGGTGTCCAAGCCTACTCCTGCTGCACTGGGCCTGGGATGAGGCCATGGGGAGTGCCAATAGGTCCATTTCACCACCGCTCTTTTATTTTCTTAGTCCTGTGGGGCTCAGCAATGCCCATCCGCATTGGCTACCAGAACTAAGTGATCTGAGGGCCTCTTCCTCTGATGCCAGCCTTTAAAGTTAAAATGCTCAACATCACTCATTATCAGAGAAATGCAAATCAAAACCACAATGAGGTACCATCTCATGCCGGTCAATGGCTGCTATCAAAAAGTCTACAAGCAATAAATGCTGGAGAGGGTGTGGAGAAAAGGGAACCCTCTCACACTGTTGGTGGGAATGCAAACTAGTACAGCCACTATGGAGAACAGTGTGGAGATTCCTTAAAAAACTGAAAATAGATCTGCCATATGACCCAGCAATCTCACTACTGTGCATACACACCGAGGAAGCCAGAACTGAAAGAGACACATGTACCCCAATGTTCACTGCAGCACTGTTTATAATAGCTGGGACATGGAAGCAACCTAGATATCCATCAGCAGATGAATAGATAAGAAAGTTGTGGTACATACACAGAATAGAATATTACTCAGCTATTAAAAATAATGCATTTGGATCAGTTCTAATGAGGTGGATGAAACTGGAGCATGTTATACAGAGTGAAGTAAGTCAGAAAGAAAAACACCAATACAGTATATTAATGCATATATATGGAATTTAGAAAGATGGTAATGACAACCCTATATGCAAGACAGCAAAAGAGACACAGATGTAAAAAACAGACTTTTGGACTTTGTGG
>SJYW01036876.1:0-11870 GCA_006410735.1 Raphicerus campestris
GGATGGAATCCATGTCTCCTACATCTCCTGCATTGACAGGTGGATTCTTTGTGACTAGCGCCACCAGAGAAGCCCTCGGTTGTTTCTCCACTATTTTTTGCTAAGCATGGAACCATGATTTGGCCGAGACTGTAAACTAGAGATCGTTCGGCAGTGGCAGCAGGACGTTGTCTCAGCCTGACTTCAGCTCTGTTCCCGCCAAAGCTTTTGGACCCTTTTCTACCTACTGTGTCTCCTTGAAGCCCTCAGCCCCCTTTTCATTATTGAAACTCCCTTCTGATTCTGGCACTTTGCAAATTCCCTAAGGTTATCTCACGTGATCTTAACCTTTCTAATCTTTCCTAAGCTCCAGTTAGATAGCATCACTGACTCAAAGAACATGACTTTGAGCACACTCCAGGAGACAGTGGAGGACAGGGAAGTCAGGTGTGCTGCAGTCCACGGGGTCCCAAAGAGTCATACACGACTGAGTGACTGAACCAAAATCTTCCTTTATTCTGAGATTCTTGATCATTCTTTGTGCACTTCAGCTCGCTCTAAGACCCCTCCAAAGGCCATCAACTCTCCTTTCCCCATTTTTGAGGATATTTTGTAGTTCTCATAGGGAAATGTATATTAGTTCTGAGTCCAGATATATGCCTTTTCCCAAGTCTTTTTCTTTGGATGTCCATATTTTGGATTGTATTAAACATGCTTCAGACTTTTTGTTTGCTTTTACATGTTGTACTTTCATACCTTTTTGTGTACATACGCAAAAACAAGAATTATGGAATAATAAACAGGGGAAGAATGAAAAATAAAAATACAAGAATAACATTTGCAGGCATGAAATAAAATATTGAGTGATTTTTACAAGTTAAAAAAGGGTAAGAAGAAAAGCAATAATGTGTGTAATTTTAGCAAATTTTTTCACCAGCAAAATGTTGTATGAATCCTACTCTATTTTTCCCTTAACCAAATTTAGGTAACAAATGCTATTTCCAAACACTAGCACCAAAATGGATATGAAATGACACTGTATGCAGATATATATATCCCCGTAGAATATACATATGTATATATTCTCTATTTAGCTGTGCATTTAATATATGTCTTCTCTATTTAGCTGTATATGTACTATATAGAGAGAGAGAGAATTTATATAGAGTACTTATACAGAGAGAGTAGGCAGTCTATGTTTAACTGTGTAGAAAATATACATACTTTCTATTTAGTCTAGAAAATCTACCAGTCTACTCCATCATTCTCACAGTCCTATCCCCTGTTTGCCAATGTGCCCCAACACACACATCCTGACATAGTCGTCACGGGCTATATTCAGCTAAGAAGTTTCATGCAACGTTCAGTCCACTCAGGCTGGTAGAATTTCCTAGTTAGACAGTTACAATATCTGTCCTATTGATGTTCATAAAAATTTCCTTATATGCATCTGGTGAGCTACTATTTAACTGTCATCTTTTATGTACCAACTAAATCATGAATTATTTTTAAATTTTAAAGTTTGTTTTTTAATATAAACTAAAAAGTTGAAGATGCAAACCCAAGTTGCCAGGTGTCTCTATGCATCACAGTTTCCGAGAATAGTAGTTTAAGCCATATTGTTTAGCGTAGTCAATTCTTCCACATCCATCAGTTTCTTTCTTAAAACATCCTAAAGAATGAGAGGTTAAATTATTATTTCTGTGCAAATTAAAACTGTACAAAACAATGAGGTATCACATCACACCAGTCAGAATGGCCTTCACTGAAAAGTCTGCAAATCACAAGTGCTGGAGAGGAGGTGGAGAAGAAGGACCCCTCCTACACTGTTGGTGGGAAGGGAAATTGGTGCTGCCACTATGGAGGACAGTTTTAGTTTTCAAAAAACTAAAAACGGAGACTTTCCCCGGTGGTCCAGTGGTTAAGAGTCCACGCTCCCAATGCCCAGGGCCTGGGTTCTGTCCCTGGCCAGGGAACGAGATCCCACATGCTGCAGTTAGGACCCAGCCCAGGCAAAAAAAAATGAAGCGGCCATATGGTCCTAGAATCCCACTCCTGGGTACATATCCAGACAAAACTGTAATTCAGAAAGATACATGCACCCCTGTGTTCATAGCAGCGCTGTTCATAACAGCCAATATGCAGAAGCAACCTAAACGGCCATCGACAAGTGAACAGATGAATAAGATGTGGCGCATACACACGGGAGAATGTTGCTCAGCCACAAAAGAGAACGAGACAATGTTAGCAGCAACGTGCACGGACCTAGAGATTACCACACTAGGTGAAGGAAGTCAGACAGAGGAAGATAAATGCCATGTGATGTCACCTATATGTAGAATCTAAAATATGGCACAGATGAACTTAGCTGCAAAACAGAGACTCACAGCTACAGAGAAGGAAGCTGTGGTTGCCAAAGGGGCGGGAGCTGGGGAGAGACAAGCGAGAGGGAGGGGCTGGCAGGGGCAAGCTGGTGAGCACAGAGTGGGCGAGCCAGGACCGGCTGTGCAGCTCACGGAGCTGACTTGATGCCCTGTGATGAACCACAGTGGGAAGGAAAAATACATCATTTCTAGATTATTTTAACCAAACACATAAAACATGAACAAAACCTCTTTCAGAGACAAAACACTATTCATCTGAGCTTCCGGAACTCTTTTCTTCTTCATATAATTTTTCATTAGTCAAGTAAGATAACCACAAAACTCAGCTTTCAAACTCCTTGTACCATTTCAAAAGACCCATGCGGTGCGTGTTGTCTGCACCCCACAGGATCAGCCTGAAGCCCCTCTCAAGGTGAGGCCCCATCCTTGGTACCTCTTTCCTTACCTCATTCTGCTTCCGTGAGCCCATCCTTCTGGGAACGCTTTCTTTATGAATCATCCAAACCAGAATCCCATCCCAGGCTCTATGGATCTGTGCAATCCTGAGCACGAAATTTCTCAAAACGAACCATCACTACCTGGATGACCTGCGTTAAACCTCAGAAACTGATGCTATCCTGCTCAGTGCTTTTTTTTTTTTTCATATTCAATTTACAGCCCTGTCAAATCATTTTCTAATTGAGATATAATTAACATATAACATTGTGAGCTCCAGATGTACACATAGTGGTTTGATATTTGTGTGGTTTGTGAAATGATGCCCACACTAAGTCTAGCCATCGCCTTACAGTTANACAAAACTGTAATTCAGAAAGATACATGCACCCCTGTGTTCATAGCAGCGCTGTTCATAACAGCCAATATGCGGAAGCAACCTAAACGGCCATCGACAAGTGAACAGATGAATAAGATGTGGCGCATACACACGGGAGAATGTTGCTCAGCCACGAAAGAGAACGAGACAATGTCAGCAGCAACGTGCACGGACCTAGAGATTACCACACTAGGTGAAGGAAGTCAGACAGAGGAAGATAAATGCCATGCGATGTCACCTATGTGTAGAATCTAAAATATGGCACAGATGAACTTAGCTGCAAAACAGAGACTCACAGCTACAGAGAAGGAAGCTGTGGTTGCCAAAGGGGCGGGAGCTGGGGAGAGACAAGCGAGAGGGAGGGGCTGGCAGGGGCAAGCTGGTGAGCACAGAGTGGGCGAGCCAGGACCGGCTGTGCAGCGCACGGAGCTGACTTGATGCCCTGTGATGAACCACAGTGGGAAGGAAAAATACATCATTTCTAGATTATTTTAACCAAACACATAAAACATGAACAAAACCTCTTTCAGAGACAAAACACTATTCATCTGAGCTTCCGGAACTCTTTTCTTCTTCATATAATTTTTCATTAGTCAAGTAAGATAACCACAAAACTCAGCTTTCAAACTCCTTGTACCATTTCAAAAGACCCATGCGGTGCGTGTTGTCTGCACCCCACAGGATCAGCCTGAAGCCCCTCTCAAGGTGAGGCCACATCCTTGGTACCTCTTTCCTTACCTCATTCTGCTTCCGTGAGCCCATCCTTCTGGGAACGCTTTCTTTATGAATCATCCAAACCAGAATCCCATCCCAGGCTCTATGGATCTGTGCAATCCTGAGCACGAAATTTCTCAAAACGAACCATCACTACCTGGATGACCTGCGTTAAACCTCAGAAACTGATGCTATCCTGCTCAGTGCTTTTTTTTTTTTTCATATTCAATTTACAGCCCTGTCAAATCATTTTCTAATTGAGATATAATTAACATATAACATTGTGAGCTCCAGATGTACACATAGTGGTTTGATATTTGTGTGGTTTGTGAAATGATGCCCACACTAAGTCTAGCCATCGCCTTACAGTTAGTTGCAGGACCCTTGACTGTGTGTTGTAAACCTTTGAGGTCTACTCTTTCAGCAGTTTTCAAATCTGCTATACAGTATTATTAATTCTAGTAACTATGTTGGACATTATATCCCCTCAACTTGCTCAGTATTTCATATATAACATGCAATATTTATTTAATAACTGTAATATGTAATACCAATAGTATTATTAAATATCTAAGATATCAGAGAATCTTAATGTAGCAGTGACCTTCTGGAGAAAGCTCTTATTGGCATTTGCAACAAAATGTGGATGGACCTAGAGAATATTTTGTTTAGGAAATGAAAGTCAGACAAAGAAAGATAAATATTGTATGATGTCATATATATATTGAATCTAAATATATATATATATGACCTGTCTCTTATACACATCTAGATGTGTATAAGAGACAGGGTTGAGACTCCTCCTGCCAATACAGAGAACACAGGTTTGATCCCTGGTCCGGGAAGATCCCACATGCCCTGGGGCAACTAAGCCCATGTGCCACAACTACTGAGACTGTGCTCTGCAACAAGAGAAGCCACCGCAGTGGGAGGCTTGAGTATCTCAACTAGAGTAGCCCCTTGCTTGCCGCAACAAGAGAAACCCCACACCCAGTAGCAAAGACCCAGCACAGACAGACATAAATACATTTAAAAGAGCCTAAAAATGCAAAACCAGAAATCTCCCTCATCCAAAGTCTGTGCTCCCATATCACTGTATCGCTTTTGTTTCTTGTGAAGATCAGCAGGAAGCAGCATCAGGCTGTCTTGAGGATGCTGTGTTACTTGGCTTTGAAGGTAGAGGAAGGTAGGTGCGAGTCCAGTTGAGCTTGGACAGAGGTCAGCCACAGAAAGCAGGTGACCTGGGTTGCTGACAAATGCGACTTTCTCTCCNTGTAATACCTTTAATGAAGTATAATCTGTAAAAATACTGAACCACTATTCTGTACACTTGAAACTAATATAATATTGTAAATCCACTGAAATTCAATAAAAATAAAGTAGCAAAGCTTTTACGCATACATTTAGAAGTGGGCAACTGTGGTTTGGAGAAGACTCTTGTAAGTTCTTGGACAGCAAGGAGATTCAACCAGTCCATCCTAAAAGAAATCAGTCCTGAATATTCATTGAAAGGACTGATGCTGAAGCTGAAGCTCCAGTACTTGGGCCACCTGATGCGAAGAACTGAGTCATTGGAAAAGTCCCTGATGCTGGGAAAGATTGAAGGCGAAAGGAGAAGGGGAAGACAGGATGAGACGGTTAGGTGGCATCACCGACTCAATGGACATGAGTTTGAATAAACTCTGGGGATTGGTGGTGGACAAGGAGGCCTGGTGTGCTGCCGTCCATGGGGTTGCAAAGAGTCAGACACGACTGAACGGCTGAACTGAAGGTAGAAAGGATGCGCCAATTAAAAATATTCTGTTTTGAGTGGCAATTAGACTGTATACAAGAGCAAGAATTCAGCTGCTGACAGAGGATCAAAAATAAATCTCCACAAATTTGTAGACAACAGCAATGGCTTCGCAGGATCTTCTTTCAGTCTCCAGCAGCTTCTGGCTGTATGCTAGCTGCACAGAAACGCAGTGATGGTGTCTGGCCAAGCCAGAAAAAACAGGACGGTAATTAATCACCTCAACCTGGACTGAATTTTCAATGTTGTTTTAATGGCCCAGCCTTCCTCTGAGCTATCAAATCCTTCTCCAGAAGGAAAGAAATATGTGTAGCCAACTCTCAATTTTCAGCTTTAATGGAAGGACTATTCATGTCACAAATGCGTATTGAGTTCTGGCTTTGCTGTGCGCGCAGCGCTCGCGAGGTGCCCTGCAGAGCCAGAGGGGACGGGAGGGAGGAGCCGGGGTGCACTGAGCGCCGGGCTGCGGCCGGCCCGGCCCGCCCCCGCCTGCCGGCTGTCGGCCTTCTCTGAGTCCCCGCCCGCTCCGGTTCGTTCCCTCTGCGTTGGTTCTACCCTCTCTGCCAAATAGAGAAACGCTGCTTCTTGAAAAGGCAGCCGAGCTCCTGCTTCTGCTTCCATTCTACGCTTCCTCTCCCTGAGACCCCAACCTCTTCTCTTCCTCCTCTGCTCCCTGGGGACAAGGGAATAAATAGAAAGCTATTTGGTCGAAAAAGCCATAGCCGGGGTGAAATGTGCTACAGCCTCGATTCAGTGAAAAATCACCCATCTGCAAGAAAGCCAAGCATGTCTTTTATATTTTATTCAAGTCTAGTTGATTTAAAAATGCTATGTTAGCTTCTGTTACACAGCAAAGTGATGCTGATATACATACATACACACACACATATATTTATATTATTTTCCATTATCATTTATCCTGAAAGTGAAGTGAAAGTCGCTCAGTCGTGTCTGTCTCTTTGCTACCCCAGGGTCTGTAGCTCGCCAGCCTCCTCTGTCCATGGAATTCTCCAGGCAAAAACACTGGAGTGGGTAGCCATTCTCTTCTCCAGGGGATCTTCCCAACCCAAGGACTGACCTCAGGTCTCCCGCACTGCAGGGAGATTCTTAACCGTCTGAGCCACCACGGAAGCCCAAGAATACTTGAGTGGGTAGCCTCTTCCTTCTCCAGGGGCTCTTCTGAGCTCAGGACTTGACCAGGGTCTCCTGCATTGCAGGCGGATGCTTTACCAGCGGAGCTCCAGGGAAGCCCGTGGTTCACCCTAGGACGCTGACTGCAGTACCCTGTGCTGTACAATATGTCTCGTTGCTTAACCATTTTCTGTATAGCAGTTTGCCTCTACTAATTCCAAACTCCCAATACACCCCTCCTTGTCCCCTCCCCTTTCAAATACTTCTTTTTACATCCCTGAACTTGGCAGCTGTCAAGGAAGGTTCTAGCTCATTGGCGGGATGAATGAGCCTAGTAATGACCCTTATATTTACCTAGCGTTACAGAGTTTACAGAATCCTTTCACACACATTACTCTATTTTCCACGACAGCCTTATGAAACTAGCCTGTTCCATCAGAGGAAACTAAGGCTCAGACAGGTTAAGTGTGTCCAAAGTCCCCTGAATCATGTCTTTCAGCTCCAAGCCTTTCAATTATTCCAGTGTTACCTCCCTTAAGCTCGTGAGAACCCTAGATTCCCATAAGTGTTTTCCCTACCATTCCCTGCTCAACTGCCGCCACCACCTAAACCAGTAATCCCTCAGAAAGCTGGTCTCCGGGATATTATGACACATCCCACCCTCTGTACCACCACTTATTTAAAAATCAGACAGATAATATAGGAACCATCATTGTATAACCAGTACTTACATTAACTGCATACCTTTTTCTCTCCACTTGATGGGTAATAGTGTCGCAAGACACAATATTTTACTGACCAAAATGGTCTATAGACCACTTCAGAACTGAGAAAACTGATGTAAGGCATATCTTGCTAGGACTCATAAAAGGTTTGTTTTTTAAAAACTCTCCAGTTAAGAGGGAGGAAAGAATTCCTTGCATAATAAGACATGTTTGGCTCTCTGGGTTTTTTTGGTATTTATTATTTTGGTATCTCTTCTAAGACTTAACTGTTTCATTTCTCATATGAAAAATGAAGGGGAAGGAGATTAAAGCTTTCAGCTTGGACCAGACATTGGAATGACATGGGCATGTTTTTTTAGGACAGAGGTTTAAAGTATTCACCCATAGTTCAACTCAGTTCAGTTCAGTTCAGTTCAGTCGCTCAGTCGTGTCCAATTCTTTGAGACCCCATGAATCGCAGCACACCAGGCCTCCCTGTCCATCACCATCTCCCAGAGTTCACTCAGACTCACGTTCATCGAGTCTATGATGCCATCCAGCCATCTCATCCTCTGTCGTCCCCTTTTCCTCCTGCTCTCAATCTCTCCCAGCATCAGAGTCTTTTCCAATGAGTCAGCTCTTTGCATGAGGTGGCCAAAGTACTGGAGTTTCAGCTTTAGCATCATTCCTTCCAAAGAACACCCAGGACTGATCCCCTTGGCTGGATTCACCCACAAAGAGTTTTGTATATTGCATCAATATTCTTATGCATTACTCACTGATGAACAGTGCTTAAACCTACTATTACTGATAACTATTGCTTATATCTGTTAACTCATTAGCTACAGGATGATGACATTCTAATTATAATCTTCCCTCTACCAGAATTCAAAAAACGGAAAAAATCTGAAAACACATACGTAAAAATGGTATGTATGAAAAGTACTTGCATGCATGCTTGCTCGGTCACTCAGTCGTATGCGACCCTGTGACCCCGTGGACTGCAGCCCGCCAGGCTCCTCTGTCCATGGGATTCTCCAGGCAAGAACACTAGAGTGGGCTGCCAGTTCCTCCACTAGGTGATCTTCCCAGCCCAGGGATTGAACCCTTGTCTCCTGCATCTCGTGCGTTGGTAGGAGGAGTCTTTACCCAGACACAAAAACAGTAGGACATAATTCTTTTCTCAAGTTTCAGTTTCACGTAAGCCAGGGGTGGCCAGCATTTTCTGTAAACGGTCAAATCGCAAATGTTTTAAGCTTTACAGGTCGCACAGTCTCTGCTGGAATTACTCAGCTCTTTCACTGTAGCGAGAGAGCAGCCGTAGATGTTTATTGTGTTCTAATGAAACTGCATTCACAGAGAGAGGCAGCAGGCTGGATTTCACCTGTCTGCCACAGTTGGCTGGCCCCTGAGATAAGCCAAAACCTTTGCATTTTTGGACACAATCTTAAAAATTTTTTACTTTTTCTAGTGGGCAATTCCAATTATATAAAAAAGTTGGAAAATCAGTATAATGATTTGGTATCCACCACTTAGCTTCATCAGTTATTAACTTAGGATGAATCTTGTTTAATCTAACTCCTTACCCACTTCCTTTTATCTGAATTATTTTGGGATTTTTGTTTGTTTGTTTTGGCCCCGCCGCACAGCTTGCAGGGTTTTAGCTTGTGGCCAAAACAAACAACAAATCCCCCTCCCAAGATCAAGAACAGAGTAGAATATAACTCTGCTTTTCACATTATGCATAGTCATATGAATACTATCAGCTGGATGAAGGAGGGTATCCACCAGTCTTGGTAGAAATTGTTTCAAATCACCAGCACTTCCCTAACTTCACAGTTTATTGGCATTCAAGCCCACTTCTCACACCAATAATGCTTTTTTCCACTTTACATAACCATCTCAGCCTCTTGCATTTGAAATACAGTAAGTGCCCCAACATACAAACACGAGAGTGTGTTCAAGTCCAGTGTATTCATAAGTCCAACAAAGTTAGCTTAGCCAACTAACACTAACTGGNACAAAACAGAATCAGACTCACAGATGCAAAGAACAAACTAGTGGTTCCCGATGGGGAGGAGGAATGGGGGAAGGGCAAGTTAGGGGCATAGGATTAAGAGATACAAACTATTATGTATAAAGTAGAAAAGCAACAAGGACATATTGTACTGCACAGGGAATTATAGCCACTATTGGAGCTTCCCTGGTGGCTCAAAGGTTAAAGTGTCTGCCTGGAATGCGGGAGACCTGGGTTCGATCCCTGGGTTGGGAAGATCCCCTGGAGAAGGAAATGGCAACCCACTCCAGTACTCTTACCTGGAGAATCCCATGGAAGGAGGAGCCTGGTGGGCTCCATGGGGTCCATGGGGTTGCAAAGAATCGGACACGACTGAGCGACTTCACTTTACTTTATCATTGTAATACCTTTAATGAAGTATAATCTGTAAAAATACTGAACCACTATTCTGTACACTTGAAACTAATATAATATTGTAAATCCACTGAAATTCAATAAAAATAAAGTAGCAAAGCTTTTACGCATACATTTAGAAGTGGGCAACTGTGGTTTGGAGAAGACTCTTGTGAGTTCTTGGACAGCAAGGAGATTCAACCAGTCCATCCTAAAAGAAATCAGTCCTGAATATTCATTGAAAGGACTGATGCTGAAGCTGAAGCTCCAGTACTTGGGCCACCTGATGCGAAGAACTGAGTCATTGGAAAAGTCCCTGATGCTGGGAAAGATTGAAGGCGAAAGGAGAAGGGGAAGACAGGATGAGATGGTTAGGTGGCATCACCGACTCAATGGACATGAGTTTGAATAAACTCTGGGGATTGGTGGTGGACAAGGAGGCCTGGCGTGCTGCCATCCATGGGGTTGCAAAGAGTCAGACACGACTGAACGACTGAACTGAAGGTAGAAAGGATGCGCCAATTAAAAATATTCTGTTTTGAGTGGCAATTAGACTGTATACAAGAGCAAGAATTCAGCTGCTGACAGAGGATCAAAAATAAATCTCCACAAATTTGTAGACAACAGCAATGGCTTCGCAGGCTCTTCTTTCAGTCTCCAGCAGCTTCTGGCTGTATGCTAGCTGCACAGAAACGCAGTGATGGTGTCTGGCCAAGCCAGAAAAAACAGGACGGTAATTAATCACCTCAACCTGGACTGAATTTTCAATGTTGTTTTAATGGCCCAGCCTTCCTCTGAGCTATCAAATCCTTCTCCAGAAGGAAAGAAATATGTGTAGCCAACTCTCAATTTTCAGCTTTAATGGAAGGACTATTCATGTCACAAATGCGTATTGAGTTCTGGCTTTGCTGTGCGCGCAGCGCTCGCGAGGTGCCCTGCAGAGCCAGAGGGGACGGGAGGGAGGAGCCGGGGTGCGCTGAGCGCCGGGCTGCGGCCGGCCCGGCCCGCCCCCGCCGGCCGGCTGTCGGCCTTCTCTGAGTCCCCGCCCGCTCCGGTTCGTTCCCTCTGCGTTGGTTCTACCCTCTCTGCCAAATAGAGAAACGCTGCTTCTTGAAAAGGCAGCCGAGCTCCTGCTTCTGCTTCCATTCTACGCTTCCTCTCCCTGAGACCCCAACCTCTTCTCTTCCTCCTCTGCTCCCTGGGGACAAGGGAATAAATAGAAAGCTATTTGGTCGAAAAAGCCATAGCCGGGGTGAAATGTGCTACAGCCTCGATTCAGTGAAAAATCACCCATCTGCAAGAAAGCCAAACATGTCTTTTTTATTTTATTCAAGTCTAGTTGATTTAAAAATGCTATGTTAGCTTCTGTTACACAGCAATGTGATGCTGATATACATACATACACACACACATATATTTATATTATTTTCCATTATCATTTATCCTGAAAGTGAAGTGAAAGTCGCTCAGTCGTGTCTGTCTCTTTGCTACCCCAGGGTCTGTAGCTCGCCAGCCTCCTCTGTCCATGGAATTCTCCAGGCAAAAACACTGGAGTGGGTAGCCATTCTCTTCTCCAGGGGATCTTCCCAACCCAAGGACTGACCTCAGGTCTCCCGCACTGCAGGGAGATTCTTAACCGTCTGAGCCACCACGGAAGCCCAAGAATACTTGAGTGGGCAGCCTCTTTCTTCTCCAGGGGCTCTTCTGAGCTCAGGACTTGACCAGGGTCTCCTGCTTTGCAGGCGGATGCTTTACCAGCGGAGCTCCAGGGAAGCCCATGGTTCATCCTAGGACGCTGACTGCAGCACCCTGTGCTGTACAATATGTCTCGTTGCTTAACCATTTTCTGTATAGCAGTTTGCGTCTACTAATTCCAAACTCCCAATACACCCCTCCTTGTCCCCTCCCCTTTCAAATACTTCTTTTTACATCCCTGAACTTG
>SJYW01036881.1:11539-24451 GCA_006410735.1 Raphicerus campestris
CAGTGGCCACAGGACTGGAAAAGGTCAGTTTTCATTACAATCCCAAGGAAAGGCAATGCCAAAGAATGCTCAAATGACCACACAATTGCTCTCATCTCACATGCTAGTAAAGTAATGCTCAAAATTCTCCAAGCCACGCTTCAGAAATATGTGAACCGTGAATTTCCTGATGTTCAAGCTGGTTTTAAAAAAGGCAGAGGAACCAGAGATCAAATTGCCAACATCTGCTGGATCATGGAAAAAGCAAGAGAGTTCCAGAAAAACATCTATTTCTGCTTTATTGACTATGCCAAAGCCTTTGACTGTGTAGATCGTAAGAAACTGTGGAAAATTCTGAAAGAGATGGGAATACCAGACCATGTGACCTGCCTCTTGAGAAATCTGTATGCAGGTCCGGAAGCAATGGTTAGAACTGGACAGGGAACAACATACTGGTTCCAAACAGGAAAAGGAGTACGTCAAGGCTGTATATTGTCACCCCGCTTATTTAACTTATATGCAGAATACATCATGGAAATGCTGGACTGGAAGAAGCACAAGCTGGAATCAAGATTGCCGGGAGAAATATCAATAACCTCAGATATGCAGATGACACCACCCTTATGGCAGAAAGTGAAAAGGAACTAAAAAGCCTCTTGATGAAAGTGAAAGAGGAGAGTGGAAAAGTTGGCTTAAAGCTCAACATACAGAAAACGAAGATCATGGCATCTGGTCCCATCACTTAACGGGAAATAGATGGGGAAACAGCGGAAACAGTGTCAGAATTTATTTTGGGGGGTGTCCAAAATCACTGCAGATTGTGACTGCAGCCATGAAATTAAAAGACGCTTACTCCTTGGAAGAAAAGTTATGACCAACCTAGATAGCATATTCAAAAGCAGAGGCGTTACTTTGCCGACTAAGGTCCGTCTAGTCTAGGCTATGGTTTTTCCTGTGGTCATGTAAGGATGTGAGAGTTGGACTGTGAAGAAGGGTGAGGGCCAAAGAATTGAAGCTTTTGAACTGTGGTGTTGGAGAAGACTCTTGAGAGTCCCGTGGGCTGCAAGGAGATCCAACCAATCCATTCTGAAGGAGATCAACCCTGGGGTTTCTTTGGAAGGAATGATGCTAAAGCTGGAACTCCAGTACTTTGGCTACCTCATGCGAAGATTTGACTCATTGGAAAAGACTCTCATGCTGGGAGGGATTGAAGGCAGGAGGAGAAGGGGACAACAGAGGACGAGATGGCTTGATGGCATCACTGACTTGATGAAAGTGAATCTGAGTGAACTCCAGGAGTTGGTGATAGATAGGGAGGCCTGGTGTAATGCGATTCATGGGGTTGCTAAGAGTTGGACACGACTGAACTGAACTGATGAGACCAGATGCCATGATCTTAGTTTTCTGAATGTTGATTTTTATGCCAGCTTTTTTACTCTCCTCTTTCACTTTCATCAAAAGGCTCTTTAGTTCCTCTTCACTTTCTGCCATAAGGATGGTGCTATTTGCATATCTGAGGTTATTGATATTTCTCCTGGAAATCTTGATGTAGCTTGTGCTTCATCCAGTCCAGCATTTCATATGATGTACTCTGCATATAATTTAAATAAGCAAGGTGACAATATACAGCCTTTATGTACTCTTTTCCCAATTTGGAACCAGTCAGTTGTTCCATGTCTATCTGTCACTTTTTGACCTAAACACAGATTTCTCAGGAGGCAGGTCAGGTATTCCCATTTCTTGAATAATTTTCCACAGTTTGTTGTGATCCATACAGTCAAAGGCTTTAGCATAGTTCGTGAAGCAGAAGTAGATGTTTTTCTGAAATTCTCTTATTTTTTTCTATGATCCAACGGATGTTGGCAATTTGATCTCTGATTCCTCTGCCTTTTCTAAATCCAGCTTGAACATCTGGAAGTTTTCAGTTCATGTACTGTTGAAGCCTAGCTTGGAGGGTTTTGAGCATTACTTTGCTTGTGTGTGAGATGAGTGCAATTGTGTGGTAGTTTGAATTGTTCTCATGTTGGAGTAGGAATGTGCTCATCTTCTCCTGTGAGAAACTGCAACTAACCACTGAACCACCACAGACAGGAGAATGTTGGATCCCACCACCAAAAGATACCCCATGTCCAAGGGCAAAGGGAAGCTCCCACAAGATGGTAGGAGGGGTGAAATTGCATTTAGCAGTCATCTCATAGGAAGCCCTTCCCAGCTTCCTATGTAATTCCCAGTATTGAATACTCTTCCAGAAAAGAGCCCTCTTTTCCTGATGGAGAAATCCCACCTTCTTCAAAAGATTATGGTAGCTTGGCAACCTCCCTAGCATCAATAAGCCAGTCTTCACCAGCCTTGCACTGGGTTCTCTGGGCATCCCCACCACAGGAGCCTGCTTCCTCAGGATCCCATTCTGCTGACATCATGGAGACTGCCCACTGCCATAAAGGATTTAATTAGCTCTGGCAAAGGAAGGAAGGAGGATTAAGGGCTGATTAAAGAGCTTATGGAAAAAAATATATGATTAGGAGAATAATCCTCTGGAAACCCAAGGCTGCAAAAGACAAATCCTGCCCATCTGACTGTACTCTGCCAGTCACCACCACTCCTGAATGACATACAGCAAGAGGTCATGCTTGAAAGTTGGGGCCCTTAAGAGATGCTCCATGTGGAAGCAATTTAAGGGATGGACAGCAACACATGCGATATATCTTTCCTCAAAAAGAAAAATGGAAGTGATTGTTCCCCTCCATTTTATGAAGAAAACAAAATAGGAAGTGTTGATGAAATGTGACTTATGCAACACAGTTTTTCTAGGTAATATTTTATTAACACTTATTTACCAAGGTCAGCAGCTACTCTGACAAACACCCTATTATTTAAGGTGAGAATCAGAGTTACTGTGAGTGACCCGGAAGGCACGGAATGGTCTCAGCCCCATTTTTAACACCTCTGTTAAATATTTGATATGACAGTAAGAGGCAAGTAAGCATGGTCATTCCAGGGAGAAAACTTGCCACTAGAGAAATTTCTCTCTTTCTCAGACTAGATCCTAATCCTGAAAACAGCTGCCCAGAAACATTCCTTGCCACCTTAAGTTGTCAAAAGTAGAAGGAAGCAGAGGCCAGGGGAGGGCACAACTCCAATCAGCTTTGTGAGACCCCTGGCTGCCTGGTTCTTGCTTTAAGGGACCTCAGTTCAAACCCAATCAGCTGTTATTACACAGGACAGCACCTTGATGAGCTGGTAACCTTATCAACAGTCCTCTGGGGGAGATGTAGTGAAGTTATTTGAATATAATTCATCCAGGCAACAAATTGGCCCATCACTCAGCTTACAAATCTCTCTGTTGACCAGGCTGCCAAAAATGGGAAAGGCTTTCTCTTCTGTAGAAAGCTTCCTCTAGTACTATGCTAATTGTATGGAAAATCTAGAGTCCTTTGGGAGTAAAATAATAATTGAAAAGTAAAAACAGTTGTAAGTTTTTAAAGTACCAGTTTTTTTTTTTTAACATGTTCTTCCAACAATCCTTCAAATTAGGAGTTATTTACTTGTTATGTATGAAGAAGACTGAAATTCTGAGACAGTACAATTTTTAAGTTCTACAAACTATCGATGGAGAAAGTCATGCTCACATTTAGGTATTTAATTGTTTGAAAAGAGAGACTCTGTCTATTGAACCACATGGTTCCCTTATCTTCTGCTGTGAAAACAAAGTTGCAAACTATATGAAATATAGGAAAGAGACTTTTGGTTTTTATGATGGAAGAGTTGATTTGATTTTTTTTGTTTTTGAACATGGTTTAACAGATGATCTTCTATCTGCTGACCCTATGTCTTAGAAAGTGTCTTAATTTCTGATCACAAGGAAACAGCAAATTCCTTCCTGTCACATGTGTCAAATTAGGGTTTTTCAACTATTGTGATATTTTGAGAGCCTGACATAGGCTGAATGGGAATAGGAGTGATTATTACCCCACAGAGAAATATGAGACAAGTGTTTAGGACAAAGAACAGAATCAAATGCCAGACAGTAATGCTGGCTGGGTCTACTTGAGGGGCAGGACAGAAAAAAAATTCAGTATCTGGCAATGACAAGAGCATCCTTATGAAAATTCTAGGATTATCTGTAATGTAGTTCTCATATATCTCTAATTAGTTCTTCACTTTCTTTGTTGAAGGTATAAATAAGATGATGGAGTAAAGTAAAATGGTAGTACATTAGGATTCGAATTGCAACGGAAGAATCTAGATGGCTAGCAAACCTAGTCAACAGGAAAGGAGACTTCATTTCTAGCTGAAGATGTGAATAATTGGAGGTATTGCGTGAGCATACAATTAGGGAATAAAATACTAATAAGGAACAGTAATTATCATCATACTCATCATCATTCTTATTCAGAACTTTGACAACACTGATTTATTGTATTCCAGCAAGCGCATTGCAGTATAGAACTCAAAAGCCAATTTCTTCATCACAAATTAAATTTTTATTTCAAAAGCACTTTACGGATCTTTCCCGCTTTGTTCTGTTTTCTACTCCAGAGTCTCCTATTAAAGCTGTGCTGATTGTCAGCTAAGTCTCAGTGCAATGTATGATGGGATTTCCATTCTTATTTTTTATTTTGGCCATCCTGCTCAGCTTGTAGGATCCTAGTTCCCTGAACAGGGATTGAACCTGTGTCCTTTGCAGCAAAAGCACAAAGTCCTAAACACTGTATCTCAGGTGACTTCCATTCTGAGTGGTCTGATATCTGTTATGATTGTCTGGTACCTTTGCCATATGTTTAGCTAAATATTGCAAATATTTCTCCTTTTCAGTGGGTTATTAAATGTTCAACACAGTTACTCCATTCCTCTTCATTTTTTCTTTACCATCAGAATTTTTATTCTTTTTACTTTTATTTAGGCAATCTGAAAGACACTTTGGCTTACTCTTTCTGCAAACTAACAAATTCACATAGTTTAATATTTGTGACCTGTGAACTTTCTGCTCTTTAGTCCAATTTTCTTATTGTTGCAGCATCATTTCAGAATTTAATTTCCAATAACTCTGATTATTGCTCTTTCATAGCATTTCCATTCTTTCTTTCTGCCTTACTCCCTATCTTTCTCATTTTCCTTTTCTTCCTATTACATTATTTTCTAAGAATAAAAGGTCTACTTAGTTTATATTTAAAGTTTAAATATAATTATGTATGTAATTATATAATGTAATTTAAAATGTTTGTGTTAACTCTATTTCCTTAATAACTTTCTTGTGTATTCCTTTCTTTTTAAACCTTATTCGCTTATTTTGGCTGTGATGGGTCTTCACTGATTTGTGTGGGCTTTCTCCAGTCATGGCAAGTGAGGGCTGCTCTTTGCTGCAGTGTGCAGGCTTCTCATTGTGGAGGCCTCTTTTGTTGTGGAGCATAGGCTCCAGGTGCATGGGCTTCAGTAGTTTTGACGCAGAGGCTTAGCTGCTTGCTCCATAGCATGTGGAATCTTCCTAGATCAGGGATTGAACCTGTGTTTCCTGCATTGGCAGGCAGATTCTTATTCACTATACCCCCAGGGAAGTCCTTGATTTGATTTCTAAACTTTATTTTCATAATAATTTTTTCTCACACTTTTTGAGTGAGGTTCTATGTTTGACCAATTGTGGTCACTAGCGAGAATTTCCTCAGCCTTGGGGAAGAAAATCTCAGTTTTCCTGGTAATCAAGCAGGATTCCAGTTATGCCACCTTTGCCCCTGGCATATTGAAGAACCTGGCATTTTGTGGAAGTAAACTTGACCTGTAGTTTTATCCTAAGGGCAAATACTGGAATCTACTTGTGTACAAATGGATCCTTGACACAACCTTTCAACAACAGCTATTAATTACTGTCTGGCTATGGCAAACTGAAATTTTATTTAGTATCTATTCATTTCTATCTTACCCTGTCAGTGGAAGAATTACACTCACCTGCCCTAATAATGCTGGGTTGGCCATGTCTTTGGCTATTCCAAAGACATGTAGCTCTAGCAGGGAGGCCTTCTAAAGTGTATTTGTGCTATTTGCTTATGCTCTTTTACTCCTCCATTCAAGCATGAGAAGAAAATGCTCCAGGCAACTGCTGCTCCTTTAACCTAATCTTGGAAGAAAGGGCATATATAACAGATCTCAGCTCCTCTCTTTCCACCCCAAACTCAACTGCCAACACTCTCTCTTCCTACTGAATCAACCAAAGACAGGGGTTCATCATATTTTGAGTACATTCAAGATATTGCAATACAGAATGTTGGTAGTTGAGTTGATCGCTACTGGTAGGGTTTTGAGAGGGTTCTATAAGAAAATGATACTAGCTTAGAGGAAAACAACACACACACACAAGAGTTTAACTTCTTTGAAAATAGGAGTAGAAAGAGAAAATGCATAAATGTCGCTTACAGGGCTGAATGATATAATTCCCTTTGACTGAGAAAGACCTAGTGAGATCAAGTTCAACACTGGACCTGGGAGCAAAGAACTAACAAGGGCATGGCAGTAGTACCTTATCAAGAACCCACTTATTGGATTAATTTGACCCAAGATCATCCTTTCAGCTGGTCAAAATGACTCTTATAATAGGTTTTAAAGGCATGTTCCCACAGACAGCCAAGAAACTCAAAGTCACATCAGAAACTCAGTCATAGTTTGCAAAGAATTGTGGATAAGGACNTAATTTAAAATGTTTGTGTTAACTCTATTTCCTTAATAACTTTCTTGTGTATTCCTTTCTTTTTAAACCTTATTCGCTTATTTTGGCTGTGATGGGTCTTCACTGATTTGTGTGGGCTTTCTCCAGTCATGGCAAGTGAGGGCTGCTCTTTGCTGCAGTGTGCAGGCTTCTCATTGTGGAGGCCTCTTTTGTTGTGGAGCATAGGCTCCAGGTGCATGGGCTTCAGTAGTTTTGACGCAGAGGCTTAGCTGCTTGCTCCATAGCATGTGGAATCTTCCTAGATCAGGGATTGAACCTGTGTTTCCTGCATTGGCAGGCAGATTCTTATTCACTATACCCCCAGGGAAGTCCTTGATTTGATTTCTAAACTTTATTTTCATAATAATTTTTTCTCACACTTTTTGAGTGAGGTTCTATGTTTGACCAATTGTGGTCACTAGCGAGAATTTCCTCAGCCTTGGGGAAGAAAATCTCAGTTTTCCTGGTAATCAAGCAGGATTCCAGTTATGCCACCTTTGCCCCTGGCATATTGAAGAACCTGGCATTTTGTGGAAGTAAACTTGACCTGTAGTTTTATCCTAAGGGCAAATACTGGAATCTACTTGTGTACAAATGGATCCTTGACACAACCTTTCAACAACAGCTATTAATTACTGTCTGGCTATGGCAAACTGAAATTTTATTTAGTATCTATTCATTTCTATCTTACCCTGTCAGTGGAAGAATTACACTCACCTGCCCTAATAATGCTGGGTTGGCCATGTCTTTGGCTATTCCAAAGACATGTAGCTCTAGCAGGGAGGCCTTCTAAAGTGTATTTGTGCTATTTGTTTATGCTCTTTTACTCCTCCATTCAAGCATGAGAAGAAAATGCTCCAGGCAACTGCTGCTCCTTTAACCTAATCTTGGAAGAAAGGGCATATATAACAGATCTCAACTCCTCTCTTTCCACCCCAAACTCAACTGCCAACACTCTCTCTTCCTACTGAATCAACCAAAGACAAGGGTTCATCATATTTTGAGTACATTCAAGATATTGCAATACAGAATGTTGGTAGTTGAGTTGATCACTACTGGTAGGGTTTTGAGAGGGTTCTATAAGAAAATGATACTAGCTTAGAGGAAAACAACACACACACACACGAGTTTAACTTCTTTGAAATTAGGAGTAGAAAGAGAAAATGCATAAATGTTGTCGCTTACAGGNGCTCCTCTCTTTCCACCCCAAACTCAACTGCCAACACTCTCTCTTCCTACTGAATCAACCAAAGACAGGGGTTCATCATATTTTGAGTACATTCAAGATATTGCAATACAGAATGTTGGTAGTTGAGTTGATCGCTACTGGTAGGGTTTTGAGAGGGTTCTATAAGAATATGATACTAGCTTAGAGGAAAACAACACACACACACAAGAGTTTAACTTCTTTGAAAATAGGAGTAGAAAGAGAAAATGCATAAATGTCGCTTACAGGGCTGAATGATATAATTCCCTTTGACTGAGAAAGACCTAGTGAGATCAAGTTCAACACTGGACCTGGGAGCAAAGAACTAACAAGGGCATGGCAGTAGTACCTTATCAAGAACCCACTTATTGGATTAATTTGACCCAAGATCATCCTTTCAGCTGGTCAAAATGACTCTTATAATAGGTTTTAAAGGCATGTTCCCACAGACAGCCAAGAAACTCAAAGTCACATCAGAAACTCAGTCATAGTTTGCAAAGAATTGTGGATAAGGACATTTGCATTTGGAGCTGATGAAATAAAATAGGTAAGAATAAACCAAACAAACAAGCACACCAAGTTCTGACATCCATTTCCAATCTGAATTAGAGTTATCATGACTCTTTGAGATGCAAAATGACCCTTGCGCACTCAAATTTTGGGTAGGCAGAAAGCTGGCTGAGATGCTGTTCGGCCATCCTGGAAATATTTTCTAAGGCCTTTTTCAGATGTGTCCAAGGAGAAAAATGAATAAGAGAAGAAATTTCCAAGGACAGAGTCAACAGCTAATGGAGCAGAATGGAATAAGCATTACCAGGGAGAAAGACTGGTGTCTAATCTGTGCTCCACCACATGAGGGGGAACCTTGACAAGTTTGTCCTGCTCGGTTTCAGAATTACTGTGGATCAGTGCCTGCCATGTGCCTCCCATTCTCACCCTTCTGAATATGAATTTTTTTTGCCGATACGTTGTTTTCTGTTCCAACATCATATGTTGTGAGATGTGAGAGCGGATAATTAGCATTTTAGGTCAGAGGTCTCTGGATCAATCAGACCTATATTTGGAACCAATAAGAGGACTATCCTGAGGTCCTGGACTTTAAGTGTGATGGAAAATTCAAGTGGAATTTTGGAGCTTCTGTATTGAGGATAAGGTGAATGCACTTTATATTTTGAATGAAGTGAATATTTGTGACTAAAAGACTGTGGTAGATTTTATTATTCAAATACTTAAACTGTCCTCTTGCTATGCTATGTGGATATGGGAACACTTTCCCAAACACTGATGTGGGGCTTGATCATGTGACTGCCTTGGATAAATGGAATGTGTCCCAGTTCTTAGCACAAGCTTTGGAGGCATCACAAGTTTGCGCTCACCGTGTTATACTCCATTCTTTGGTCTTGAAGACAGGACACTCTGGATAGGATGTGCTATATATTCATAGGATATACTCTTGCCTGGGTTTTGGAATTAGAAAACTTTTGAAGAGGACTTGAACCTAACTCATATGCTAAGCTAAGATTCCCTAGTCAATCTTCATATAAAAGAATCTTCATATAAAAGAGAAAGAAACTGATGTTTATTGCTGCAAGCCAATGAGATCTGGGATGTTTGTTGATACAGCAAAAGTTTATTGATACAGCTGGTAATTAATACACCACTCTACCAGCCTATGGCCCATTGTTTGAATTGGACTCCACTAACTGAGTCCTTATTATAAGTTTCTGCCAAGAAGACTCATCTTATTTTAGAGGATTTTCTGTTCTTTTGTATATGTTTGTAAGTTCTTCCTTTGTGTTGAATTTTACCTAAAACATATATTTATGGTCTTCCCAGGTGGCATAGTAGTAAAGAATCTACCTGCCAATGCAGGAGACACGAGACTTGGGTTCGATTCCTGGGTTGGGAAGATCCCCTGGAAAAGGAACTGGCAACCCACTCCAGTATTCTTGCCTGAAAAATTCCACGGACTAAGGAGCCTGGTAGGCTACAGTCCATGGGATTGCAAAGAGTCCAACACAACTGAGTATGCACACACACAATATATGTTTATATCTTTTAGAAATCTCTCTTTCAGCCTGGGCATTAGCATTCTTTCATTGTTCCAATATTCCTGCTGGTTTATTCTTATATTTTCATTTATTCTGCCTTTTCAGTGGAATTTTAAGAGAGAGAAATAACTTGCAGATTTATTTAGTCAACTTCGCTACGTCCATCTGATTAGATTCTCTTTAATCCCACTGGAGTTAGAAATATGCACCATAAGAAGGTCTCCTAGAAAAGGAGGACAGCTCATTTGCAGGAAGGTTTGTGTGTGTCTGTGCTATGTGTTAAGTCGTGTCTGATGCTTTGCAACCCCATGGACTGCAGGCCACCAGGCTCCTCTGTTCATGGGATTCTCCAGGCACAGACACGAGTGGGTTGCCATGTCCTCCTCCAGGGGATCTTTCCAACCCAGGGATTGAACACTGGTCTCCTGCACTGCAGGCAGATTCTTTACCATCTGAGGCACCAGGGAAGTCCTTTCTTCATATAACTGCTCCTAAAAATTCTTTGGTCTTTTCTAAGATGATTGGTCATCTCTACAGCTTTTAATTGTTTGCCTGACATGGGACAGGCAATCTTTTCTGCACGTGTCTCAATGACAAGAGCACAGAGCTTTGCCTACTAGTTGGTGTCTTCTCTTTGTTTTTCCTGTCATGTACACTTTTATAGCTTGAATTTACACCATGAAGATGCTTCTCTGCTCCTCTGCATATACAGTGACTTACATCTTAAGGCATCATCTCTGCACATCATATGTGCCATTTTTCTGAAAACACTTTAAACATTAGAAATCCAAATGTAAAACTCAATTAATTTTTTGGTTCTATTAGTGCAAATATTGAAATAAGATGATAATTAGGTAAAGAGAAGCATGCTATCCTTATATAAGTTTATAAATACAAACAAGAGTTCTATCAAAATGCACTTCTTATAAGAATATTAAAATTTTAATGAAATATGTTCTGAATTGAGGGATTNAACAAATCATAGGATACAAAACGGTTTAACACAAATGTCAGCTCCAGAGATTCTTGAGATATCTACTAACTACTAATGTCTGGTTTTACTCATTTTAGAGGTAGACCATATCTCTATTCAGAAGCCTTTGGCATTGCCTGGAGTCTCCCAGACCAGCTGACATGCTTCTGAGGCTCCACTTCTGTTTTCATTCTTAGTGTGTGCCCCTTCTTAGCAGCAGGGACATGTCTATGACTGACGTGCTCATCTCCGGGCAACCATTGAGACCTTGAGTTGTAAGCAGGGCATCAAGATCCATGAGATCAATGCCATCCAAAGAAAGAGAACAGATGCTTCAGAGTGCTCTGAATTTTCCGTCTTGTTTCAAAGGCACATAACTGACGCCCACAGTTGTAACCCACTGAAATTTGCTCATGGAGATACTGTTACTGGAGGTTCAACAGCCTTTTCTTATCTGTGAATTTACTAATTGACCTCAGGGGTGGAAAAGATGCTTCCAAAGCCAAACGGGAGGATGGGAAGTGCCCTAGGAGTGGTGCTCTGTGTGCTCACCTGTGTTTAGGAATCCAGGAGCTGGGGAGAGCCTGTAGCGACCCGGCTTGGTGGAGCGAGCCGGGCAGCTCCCTGAAGGCGCTGCCGACGTTGAGTGCGCTGTGTGAATGTGCATGTCTCCTCCCACAGCTATTGACCTGCTGTACTGGAGGGACATCAAGCAGACGGGGATAGTGTTTGGGAGCTTCCTGCTGCTGCTCTTCTCCCTGACGCAGTTCAGCGTTGTGAGCGTCGTGGCCTACCTGGCCCTCGCTGCGCTCTCAGCCACCATCAGTTTCCGCATCTACAAGTCTGTTTTACAAGCTGTGCAGAAAACCGACGAGGGTCACCCTTTCAAGTGAGTGCCCAACCCAACCAGCTCTTGCCCCACCTCTCACGTGGCTCTCTCCTCGGCCTCTATTTCACCGCCTGTGCACTTTGGGTCCTGCTTATTTTGACCTTTAACAAGCCTCTTAGAGTCTCCTTTAACGCTGTCTTTTAATACCAAATATTTCTGTTAAATTTCTAAAGCAGACTCATCCCTAGTCTAATGCTTACTGCTTTATTGAGCTTTTTAAAACTTTAATCACTTCTAATTAAATATTAAATATTTATCTTTAATATACATTTCTATAATTTATATAATATAAATCCTTGTGGGCAAATTTATGAAATGTGAAAACATTCAATGTATATTTGATATTATTTTTGTATTTAATTCTCATAGTAATCATCATTCACTTATATGCAAACAGTGTTTTATGATTTAAAGTGTTTCAACAATTATTCTCCCAACTCTGTGATGAAGGCAGAACATTATAATCCCTTTTCACAGATGGAAAAATAGAGGTTCTAAGAAGTAAAGTGACTTGCTCAAAGTAAATAGCACAGAACCAGGACCAAAGTGTTTGGATTTTTATTTCTGTGCTGTTTTCAAAAGTTTAATGTCAAAGGCCCAAGTTCTGTGGGATGTAAAGTTCATCCCTCAGAATCTCAGTATTATGTACTCACAATTGAATAGTATTTATGTACCCTCTTCTGAATTTTAATATAGGGGAAATCTGACTCGAATGAGCACTGAGGAGGAGGATTTCTTTAAGGCAGTGTATTAAGAGGCTACATGATACGAAGCAGAGGGAGATATTAGCACTGCCAGCTGCACGCTCCCCAACTCCACCCCAGTTTACTCCAGATTTTAGCTTGTAAGCCCTGGGCATTTTGGCACTGACCATCAGAGTCATACCATCACCTGCTGCAGGCCCCACTGCAGGTGTCCTCACATCCTATAACCAAGGGATATTTCTGCATCCTGGATGAGACCTGTAGATACTGCTACATAATGGCTTCTGAGCCAACCTCAGTGATTCCCTGGGGATGCCTCTGAATCCTCCCTGGCTCAGCCTCATCAGCCAGCTGAATCAAGGTCTCAGGGCACCAGGCTCTTAAAAGAAGGAGAAGATGCCAGGGCCTTGTC
>SJYW01036889.1:4544-14681 GCA_006410735.1 Raphicerus campestris
CTTTCTAAGGCCCACTTGACTTCACATTCCAGGATGCCTGGCTCTAAATGAGTGACAACACCATCGTGATTATCTTGGTCATGAAGATCTTTTTTGTAGAGTTCTTCTTTGTATCCTTGCCACCTCTTCTTAACCTCTTCTGCTGCTGTTAGGTCCATACCATTTCTGTCCTTTATCGAGCCCATCTTTGCATGAAATGTTCCCTTAGATCTCTAATTATCTTGAAGAGATCTCTAGTCTTTCCCATTCTATTGTTTTCCTCTATTTCTTTTTATTGATCACTGAGGAAGGCTTTCTTATCTCTCTTGGCTATTCTTTGAAATTCTGCATTCAAATGGGTATATCTTTCCTTTTCTCTTTTCTTGTCTCTTCCTTTCTTTTTACAGCTATTTGTAAGGCTTTCTCAGACAGCCATTTTGCTTTTTTCATTTATTTTTCTTGGGGATGGCCTTGGTTCCTGTCTCATCTGCTGGATCATCAAACAAGCAAGAGGGTTCGGGGAAAACACCTGTTTCTGCTTTATTGACTATGCCAAAGTCTTTGACTGTGTTGATCGCAAGAAACTGTGGAAAATTCTGAAATAGATGGGAATATCAGACCACCTGATCTGCCTCTTGAGAAACCTGTGTGCAAGTCAAGAAGCAACAGTTAGAACTGAACATGAATCAACAGACTGGTTCCAAATAAGAAATGGAGCTGGAATCAAGATTGCCGGAAGAAATATCAATAACATCAGATATGCAGATTGACACCACCCTTATAGCAGAAAGTGAAGAAGAATTACAGAGCCCCTTGATGAAAGTGAAAGAGGAGAGTGAAAAAGTTGGCCTAAAGCTCAACATTCAGAAAACTAAGATCATGGCAACTGGTCCCATCATTTCATGGTAAATAGATGGGGAAACAGTGGAAACAGTGGCTGACTTTATTTTTCTGGGCTCCAAAGTCACTGCAGATGGTGATTGCAGCTATGAAATTAAAAGACACTTACTCCTTGCAAGGAAAGTTATGACCAACCTAGACAGCATATTAAAAAGCAGAGACATTACTTTGTCAACCAAGGTCCATCTAGTCAAGGCTATGGATTTTCCAGTGGTCATGTGTGGATGTGAGAGTTGGACTATAAAGAAAGCTGAATGCAGAAGAATTGATGCTTTTGAACTGTGATGTTGAAGAAGACTCTTGAGAGTCCCTTGGACTGAAAGGATATCCAACCAGTCCATCCTAAAGGAGATCAGTCCTGGATGTTCCTTGGTAGGACTGATCTTGAAGCTGAAACTCCAATACTTTGGCCACCTGATGCAAAGAGCTAACTCATTTGAAAAGACCTTGATGCTGGGAAAGATTGAGGGCAGGAGGAGAAGGGGATGACAGAGGATGAGATGGTTGGATGACATTACTGACTCAATGTACATGGGTTTGGGTGGACTCCAGGAATTGTTGAAGGACAGGGCGTCCTGGTGTGCTGCGATTCATGGGGTTACAAAGAGTTGGACACAACTGAGTGGCTGAACTGAACTGAACTGACAGTATTCTTGCCTAGGAAATCCTATGGAGAGAGGAACCTGGCAGGCTGTAGTCCGTGGAGTTGCCAAAAGAGTTAGGCACAACTTAGTGACCAAATAGGAAAAAACATATAAGGTACAAGTAATTTTATCATATCTAAATTATAATTTCCCTATTCCTTTTCATTTTCTTAATGGTGTAACTATAAAGAAAGCTTTTAATTCTTATGAAGTTTAATTTTCATATTTATTTTATGGGTCATGCCTTTAACTACATTTTAGAAATCTTTGACTAATTCAGAGTCATGAAAATTTCTTCTGTGTTTTCTTATAAAATGTTTACAGTTTAGCTCTTGCATTTAAATCTGTTATCCATTTTAAGCTAATGTTTGCATGATGTGAGAAGGGATAAATATCTGTGTGGTTAAATCTTACTGACGTTGTGGTGAAAAGTCCAGCTTTTTCCTATCAAACTCCCTTGATGCCTTTGTGAAAAATCAATGTACCACAAATGTAAGAATTTATTTTTGGATTATCAAATCTGTTCTATTGATCTACTTGTGTATTCTCATGATATTACCAGATGGTCTATGTTACTGTAGCTTTATTTATTTATTTTGAATTTTATTTTATTTATATATTTTTATTTTTTTACTTTACAATACTGTATTGGTTTTGCCATACATTGACATGAATCCACCACAGGTGTACATGAGTTCCCAACCCTGAATCCCCCTCCTACCTCTCTCCCCATATCATCTCTCTGGGTCATCCCAGTGCACCACCCCCAAGCATCCTGTATCCTGTATCGAGCCTAGACTGGTGATTCATTTCTTACATGATAGTATACATGTTTCAGTGCCATTCTCCCAAATCATCCCACCCTCTCCCTCTCCCACAGAGTCCAAAAGTCTGTTCTTTGCATCTGTGTCTCTTTTGCTGTCTCGCATACAGGGTTATCATTACCATCTTTCTAAATTCCATATATATGTATTAGTATACTGTATTGGTGTTTTTTCTTTCTGGCTTACTTCACTCTGTATAATCGGCTCCAGTTTCATCCATCTCATTGGAACTGATTCAAATGTATTCTTTTTGATGGCTGACTAATACTCCATTGTATATATGTACTGTATATGTATATGTACTGTAGCTTTAGATTGAGCAAGTTTTCAAAGTGGATGAATAACTTAACACAGGTGTACAGTTAAGTAACTAACCACAAGATGATTTCTTCTACTACTGGAAGAAATGCAAATTAAAATAATGTTAAGATTCAAATAAATTCTTATTAAACTAGAACAATGAATTAACAAGTTATAAAACCAAATATCAGACTGTGAATTTATGTTTGAGTCTACACCCTGGAAATATATATGAAGGAAAAAAAGCTTTTAAAAATCTTTTAGCAAAGAACACTGTACAGTATACTGCATAAAAGTAAGAAAAAAAAAACATACTCTCCCAAGCAACCAAGAAAATGAGGAGAAGATATATTTTAAATGATAATCTCAATAAACAGAAGAATGTGCACTCTGTCAGATATGAAAATACAGTACAAGAAATATATTAAGTTGCATGAACAAAACTGAAAATAAAAGAGAAATAGTGACAAAAGCATTATAATTCATTGCTTTGGATAAATGATAAAGGTCAGATATAATCTGGTGTGATTAAATAACTTATATGCAGAGTATATCATGCAAAATACTTGGCTAGATGATACATAAGCTGGAATCAAGATTTCTGGGAGAAATATCAATCAATACAGATATGCAGATGATACCACCCTTATAGCAGAAAGCAAAGAACTAAAGAGCCTCTTGATGAAAGTGAAACAGAAGAATGAAAAATCTGGCTTGAAGCTCAACAATCAGAAAACTAAGATCATGGCATCTGGTCCAATCACCTCATGGCAAATAGATGGGGAAACAGTGGAAACAGTGACAGACTATTTTCTTGGGCTGTAAAATCACTGTAGATGGTGACTGCAGCCATGGAATTAGAAGAGGCTTGCTCCTTGGAAGAAAAGCTATGACCAACCTAGATAGCATATTAAAAAACAGAGACATTACTCTGCCAACAAATGTCCATCTAGTCAAAGCTAATATTTTTCCAGTAGTCATGTATGGATGTGAGAGTTGGACTATAAAGAAAGCTGAGCACCAAAGAATTGATGCTTTTGAACTGTGGTGTTGGAGAAGACTCTTGGGAGTCCACTGGACTGCAAGGGGATCCAACCGGTCCATCCTAAAGTAACTCAGTCCTGGATATTCATTGGAAGGCTGATGCTACAGCTGAAACTCCAAAACTCTGGCCACCTGATGTGAAGAACTGACTCATTTGAAAAGACATTGATGCTGGGAAAGATTGAAGGCAGGAGGAAAAGGGAACCACAAAGGATTAAATGTTGGGATGGCATCACCGTCTCAATGGACATGAGTTTGAGTAAATTCTGGGAGTTGGTGATGGACAGGGAAGCCTGGCAAATTGCAGTCCATGGGGCTGCAAAGAGTTAGACATGACTGACTGAACGAACTGAACTGAAAGAGCTTCATTAATCATATGTTTGTCTTGTAAATTTACCTTACATTGAATGTATTTCTTCTGCATAGTTGCCTAGGTCAAAATTATACACAAATGCCTATTGTAAAATACTAACATAACTTCATGAAAAATGCTCCTTTTCTGTGAGTATGTGTGTGTGTTTGCACGTGTGTACATGTGCACATGTGTCATGACTAACAGTAAATGTGAAGAATGGAAACAACAAAGAGCATACGCCCTTGTCTTATTGTCTTATTGGAGAACAGACTTACTGACCTCAGCATTTTCAGAAAAAAAGTTTTGGGAAAGGAGAACAGATTTCCAGTGACAGTTCAGATTTGTTGAGTGAGGAAGACTAACTGACAGCCTCAAGGTCCTTGAGAATATTTTCTCAATAGTGGCCCTTACATTTTTAATGCTTTCATTACTTTTCAATCTTCAATTTCTTACTCATTGTGTCACTTAATTTCTTTGCCTCCCATTTTACTCTCATTTATACCTCACTTTCATTACACCTATGTGCCATTTCTTCTGTTCCCATCTCTTTTATTATCTCCAGATTATTATTGTTGACTCCATCTTTGAAATGAAAAATGTTACCATAGGTTAGGGTCTCAGCACTACAGAGCATTTATTGGCAAGAAGCCCAAGGGATAAATAGCAAATGAGTGGGTGTGTCCTTGTGGCCCCTGAGGCAAAGATAGTGGAGTTAGTATTAATATTTTCCCTACTGTGAAAAGAAAGACCAAGAGCTAAGCTGAGACCTGGAACAAGAGATTCCTATAAAGATGCCCATAGCAGTTCAGTTTACATTCCTGTATCCCAACACACAGAGCACTGACATGCTTTGTGCAAAAATTCGATATCAGGAGATATTAGAAAATAGGCATTGAGATATAAAGTCAGACATTCTTTACTAACCCAGGTGATTATCTGTATTGTTCTCTTAAAAATGAATTACTGTTGTGAAAGGAGGAACAGAAACATTTATTTTCCATTCCTGAGGTGGCTGTTATTTAAACAGTTTCATACGAACACATGCTATATTTGTTGTAATTTGACTCAGGTAATTTTGGTGTGTTTTATTTATTTATTTTTTAAATTTAAATTTATTTATTTTAATTGGAAGCTAAATACTTTACAATATTGTATTGGTTTTGCCATAAATCAACATGTGTGTGTGTGTGTGTGTGTGTGTGTGTGTGTGTTTAATATCTTCCTTTATCCCTCCTATAATCATCTTTGGGCTTCCCTGGTGTCTCAGGCAGTAAAGAATCTGCCCACAGTGCAAAAGATCCCGGTTCAATCCCTGGGTCAGGAAGATCCCCTGGAGAAGGGAATGGCTACTCACTCCAGTATTCTTGTTTGGAGAATTCCATGGAAAGAGGAGCCTGGCAGGCTATAGTCTAGGGGGTCACAAAGCATGGGACATGACTGAGTTACTAACACTATTATTACCACTATAATCATCCTATGGCTGGACATATTAGCACAGTCCTTTGCATTGTTCTAACAGCCCAATGTAACCTGTATACCTTTTCCATTTAGGTCACAGAGATTAGCTGGCACTGTGCCTACTGAGTTATTAATGATAGCTAGCTTGCAGAAGACTTTTAAAATAAACCATACTGCATTCAATTCATGATACTTGTGGCTCATTATGACTTTATAATAATGTTATAACTTTAAGAAAGTTATTTATGATTTTTGATTAAGAAATGAAAAAATCTTTGCTTTGCCTTGCAATGTCAATACAAAAGAACAAGAAAAGCATAATGAGTCTTCCAAATGTATTTTTCACAGCATAGTTGTAAACAATTTGATCTCTAAAACAATGCTTCTTTTCAAGAGAAAACGTAATTGCCTTCTACTAGTAAAGTTAACAATAACCAATAATTTTAACTTTTGGTTGTTAAACCACAAAGTATAGTGAAATCTTTTAAGACAGGGGTCCCCAACCCCCTGCTCTGAACAGGGCTGCAGAGCAGGAGGGGAGTGGCCAGTGAACGAGTAGAGCTTCATCTTTATCTGTAGCTGGAGGGGAGTGGCCAGTGAACGAGTAAAACTTCATCTTTATCTGTAGCTCCCCGTCACTCTCCATTATAGAGGAAAACAACAGAATGGGAAAGACTAGAGATCTCTTCAAGAAAATTAGAGGTACCGAAGGAACATTTCATGCAAAGATGGGCTCAATAAAGGACAGAAACGGTATGGACCTAACAGAAGCAGAAGATATCAAATATAGACATTGCTAAAATTATTTAATTATAGCTCTATGAGATCGTAGAGGTCTGCCCTGAATGTATCTGAATGAGAGGATGACAGGTCTCTTCTGCATGTGTACATAAACACTTGGTTCTGTTTATGTTTCCATTCCATTCCCATGAATAATACAAGAAGAGGGTCACTTGTATTTAGAGAAGCAGAGTGAAAATAAGGGTTCAACAATAATGTGAAGAAAGAGAAGAATAAGGAAGATTAAAGGAAAAAGGAAGAAAAAGGGAAAATACTGTCCAAAAATAAAAGCGACTTGGTATGTGGTTACAGTTTTTCATTCAAGTACATTTAAATATATATGATAATATACATAAAAATAAAATACTTTTATTTAAAAGCTAAAATCAATCAATCAAAAGCACAAATTAAAGCCTTGATGAGAGACAATTTCTTTGTAAATAATTGAGAGCCAGTGGAATTCTTCTTTGCAAAGTGACACATATGGGTTTGTACTATGCAT
The DNA here is from genome assembly GCA_006410735.1 of Raphicerus campestris. Taxonomy (NCBI): domain Eukaryota; kingdom Metazoa; phylum Chordata; class Mammalia; order Artiodactyla; family Bovidae; genus Raphicerus; species Raphicerus campestris. The sequence continues at coordinate 11,331 of SJYW01036889.1, forward strand.
TCATTTGACAATTAAGATTGATGATTTGGTTAAAAAAATTATTTGGACTATTGCCACAAGAGAATCTATGAAGAAGGAATTTTTACAAATTTACTTATTGTTTCTAATTTGAGAGACATACTTTGATCAACTATGCTGGGAGGGCAAGTCTGGGCCTTTGATGAATTATTCTGTACAAAACAGAGAAATATAGCCATACTGTTATCATAAAAGACTGATAGGGAATTTGTAATTTGCTGTAAGAGGTGAGAAATTGGAGTTTGGGAAGGGAAGTAGGCAGGCAACAGGCACATAAGGCTGGGCTCTCTGGGGAAGAGGGGCCAGACAAAAATGATCATCTATGAGGAGGCCAAAGAACTTTTAAGGATAACAGGACATGCAAGCATTTCTGACATATAAAAGTTTTTCACCATGCAAAATCTTCACTGAAATTTGCCATGCATTACTAACTTTGGATACAATAGTTTAGGAAAAAATGAGCAAAAGTGATTCCATTGTCTGTCTAGGTTAGAACTGTAAGGTAGAAAGTAAGTGCTCATGGAAAGAATTAGTACATCAGAGTCCAGAATTGGTAACATATAACTGCCATGAAAATATTAACTGTCAAAATTTTGCTAACGTTTTAAGGAAAACTTCTCACTGTTTCTGAATAACACTGGAAATTGAAATCAACTCAAAGATTCAAGCAGATGATGTGGGGTTTGTTTGTTACTTTGTGAACAAGCTGCCTATCCCTTAACAATGCCACAGGTGTAACCAAGTGCGTTAAAGTTTTAGAAGCCTGACCCTACATTACTAACAGGTCAAATCCACGCTGTGCCCAATAGAGAAGTGAGATAAATGCTAATCCATGATTTCTCATCTGGACATCTGAGAGCTATTTATACCTTGTGCCTGGTGTAAAAACAGCTTTTTATTTTGTAGCCTAGAGCTTCTCCCTCCTTAGGCCCTCAAGCACAAGTTCATTGCCCATGCTGGGGAATTATTATTCAAGGCAGGCACCATGCTATCTGAAACACAGAAATTTTTCCCCTAATTTTATTTTTAGGTTTTAAAACTACCCATCTTGCAAATAATTCCTGGTGGACTCTACAAATGTTTATCAAACAAGACTAGAAACAGGCTGGATCAAAATCTTGTAACATTATATCCAATTATAAAGGTATACAGTGGTATGGTTGGGAGAGAGGTCGCTAAAGATACATTGTCTGGGTTTGAATTCTTGCTTTTCCATTTACTTTCTGTAGGATCTTAGGCAAACCACAAAATGTTCCCTCAATTTCCTCATCTATAAAATAGAGCTAATTGTAGCACCTATACATTACTGAGTTAACCTGCGTGTGTGAGTGATAACTTGCTTCATTGGTGTCTGACTCTGTGGACACCTGGACAGTAGCCTGCGAGGCTCCCCTCTGTCCATGGGATGTTTCAGGCAAGAATACTGGAGAGTGTTTCTATTTCCTCTTCCTGGGAAATCAGGGGATTTTCCTGATCCAGGGATCAAATCTGTGTCTCTTCTGTCTCCTGCATTGGCAAGTGGGTTCTTTAGTGCCATCTGAGAATATGTGAATGTATTTTTTTTTATCTTGTTTTGTTTTAGAAAATTTCCCAGTATAGAAAGCACTGAAGTGAAATGAAGTGAAGTGAAGTGAAGTTGCTCAGTCGTGTCCGACTCTTTGGGAGCCCATGAACTGTAGCCTACCAGGCTCCTCTGTCCATGGAATTCCCCAGGCAAGAATACTGGAGGGGGTTGCCATTTCCAGGGGATCTTCCCGACTCAGGGATCAAACCCAGGTTTCCTGCATTGCAGGCAGACACTTTACCATCTGAGCTACCAGGGAAGCCATAGAAAGCATTCAGTTCAGTTCAGTTCAGTTCAGTCGCTCAGTCGTGTCCGATTCTTTGCCAGGCCATGAACCACAGCATGCCAGGCCTCCCTGTCCATCACCAACTCCCAGAGTTCACTCAGACTCACGTCATCTGAGTCCGTGATGCCATCCAGCCATCTCATCCTCTGTCGTCCCCTTCAACTCCTGCCCCCAATCCCTCCCAGCATCAGAGTCTTTTCCAATGAGTCAATTCTTCGCATGAGGTGGCCAAAGTACTGAAGTTTCAGCTTTAGCATCATTCCTTCCAAAGAAATCCTAGGGTTGATCTCCTTCAGAATGGACTGGTTGGATCTCCTTGCAGCCCAAGGGACTCTCGAGTCTTCTCCAACACCACAGTTCAAAAGCATCAATTCTTTGGTACTCAGCCTTCTTCACAGTCCAACTCTCACAACCATACATGACTACAGGAAAAACCATAGCCTTGACTAGACGGACCTTAGTCAGCAATGTCTCTGCTTTTGAATATACTATCTAGGCTGGTCATAACTTTTCTTTCAAGGAGTAAGCGTCTTTTAATTTCATGGCTGCAGTCACCATCTGCAGTAATTTTGGAGCCCCCCCAAAATAAAGTCTGCCACTGTTTCCACTGTTTCCCCATCTAATTCCCATGAAGTGATGGGACCAGATGCCATGATCTTCGTTTTCTGAATTTTTAGCTTTAGGCCACCTTTTTCACTTTCCTCTTTCACTTTTATCAAGAGACTTTTTAGTTCTTCACTTTCTGCCACAAAGGTGGTATCATCTGCATATCTGAGGTTATTGATATTTCTCCCAGCAATCTTGATTCCAGCTTGTGTTTCTTGCAGTCCAGCGTTTCTCATGATGTACTCTGCATATATAAATTAAATAAGCAGGATGACAATATACAGCCTTGATGCACTCCTTTTCCTACTTGGAATCAGTCTGTTGTTCCATGTCCAGTTCTAATTATTGCTTCCTGACCTGCATACAGATTTCTCAAGAGGCAGGTCAGGTGGTCTGGTATTCCCATCTCTTTCAGAATTTTACACAGTTTATTGTGATCCACACAGTCATTAGACAATATTAAATATTAGAAACATTATATATTAGGTAATGTTGAATGACAAATATTATATACTATTGATCCCTAGATAGCAATATAATTTAGTCACTGTTATGCCCGAAGTCCGAGTCCCCAAAACTGAGAAAATGAGATGTCCACAGCAATGCAAAAGCATAAAGAGGTTTTATTTCTAGCTCGAGCTAGGGCTCCTGTCTCATCCAGCACAATGGAGTCTTGACGAGAGTCCCGAGACCTGGATTACAGTAGTATTTATAGGTTTAGGACAAAGACAGGGAGTTGGCAAGGGCGGATTTGTTGCAAGGGGTTCTTGGCATCTATTAATTGGCTAAATTTTGCCCATGCGGGCTCGCTTAAGGGACTTTTCGTGTTATCTGGGCTAGCTCTAATCAGGCTACAGGGAATATGCTGACTGTCTGA
>SJYW01036893.1:0-11957 GCA_006410735.1 Raphicerus campestris
CTGAAACTCCAGTACTTTGGCCACCTCATACGAAGAGTTGACTCATTGGAAAAGACTCTGATGCTGGGAGGGATTGGGTACAGGAGGAGAAGGGGATGACAGAGGATGAAATGGCTGGATGGCATCACGGACTCGATGGACATGAACTCCGGGAGTTGGCGATGGACAGGGAGGCCTGGCGTGCTGTGGTTCATGGGGTGGCAAAGAGGCAGACACGACTGAACGACTGAACTGAACTGAACTGAACTGATCTTTTAAAAAAATCTTGGACAGCCCTACCACAGTATGGCGTGTGTGTGTTAGTCTCTCAGTAATGTCCAACTTCTTATGACCCCATGGACTGTATCCCACTAGGCTTCCCTGTCCATGGAATTCTCTGGGCAAAATCAGTGCAGTGGATTGCCATTCCCTTTTCCAGAGGATCTTCCCAATCCAGGGATCAAACCCTGGTCTCCTGCATTGCAGGTAGATTCTTTACCATTTGAGCTACAGGGAAGTCCTTACCACAGTGTGGAACAGTTTATTAATTAGACATAGGAAGCCTACTCTGGTGCCAAGAACATCTGTGGGAATCAGAAGCTCTGCAGAAAACACTGACAGCCTTAGTATTTGCCTGAGTACTCAGTCATATGGACTGTAGCCTGCCAGGTGCACTTGTCCATGGGATTCTCCAGGAAGAATACTGGAGTGGATTGCCATTTCTTCCTCCAGGGGATCTTCCTGACCAGGGATCAAACCAGCACCCCATGTACCTCTGGCATTGGCAAGCAGATTCTTTACCACTGAATCAAAAGAGAAGCCCACCCAAGTATTTACTTCTGAGATATTTCCTTAATTTTCAAAGAAGACTTCTCTAGGCCTAAAATTATATATTATCTTGTTAGCACCAAATACCCTCATTAAAGCTAGGTTTTTTCTTTTTTAAAGCAAAATAGACTTCCCCATGGTACTAAAACAAAGCAAAACTATTGCCTAGCTATTCAGGCTTACCAAAATTCCCTAGGCTTTCTACTAGGTTTCACAGTGACACTGGTATATATTTTCACAAGCAATCCACTTTTTTTCTGGGTACATAATCTAGTCAGTGAGAGAAAATGAACCACCAATTTCTAGAGCATAACATGTGATTCAATGGAAAAATTGGAAAACCCTGTCACCTGCCATTTAATTGAACTTAACTCCACCTGCACGTTCACCCAAAGCATGCCTTTTTCACCTATGGTTTTTGCCTCCCATGTCAATACCGACCTTTTTTCTTATCATTTATAATTAACTTTACAAATTATATGCAACCGGGCAGGACTTAGAGCACTCACCAACTGGACAAGCTCAAGGATCAATAATTGGTAATATTCCAGAGGAGTGCTCCAGGCTTTCTTTAACTTTATCTGCCATTTCAATCAGTCACTTCAAGAAATTATATAGCATTTACATTAGATCTATTCACAGTTATCTATAAAGGTGACCTTGTAAGTGGAAGGAACACTCATTTATGAAATGGACCTAGAAAAAGAAATATTGACTGCCTCAAAACTCTTTCCTTGATAATCTTTCATTTTGTATATAACTTGAAATTATTGTCTAATATAATAGAAGAGCAGGAAAAATTAAGAGAGGAATTAATCAAAGGAACATTGCTTCACAAACCAACTATCCAGCTCATTCACCTGATGCTAAAGGAATTAATCAAAGGAAGGATTTAATGAGTAAATTGTCATCTGCAAAAATTAGATCCTAGATCCAATTTCAGAAAATTTCTACAATACCATTTCCATTTTACTCCTTGATTACTATGCTTATTTAACTACTTTTTTTACACTCTTGTTCACAGATGCTGTAACCCAAGTATATTCTAATTACCAGATTTTATATTTGGCCCTAAGCTTTGTCTCTCTGTCTTGCCTACTTTCAGAATAATGTTTGTCAACTTTCCAAGTCCTTTATAGACTTGGATTCCACAACTTTATTTTTTTGTTCTTATTGTTTGTTCCAAATACTTAGTTCTACCTCTGTTTTCTCATTTTGACAAAAGCATTCCTAGTGGAAAAGAACATGACTTAGAAAGCAATGATTTGAGGGCATCTACCCTATGAGAAATAAATGACATTAGCTAAATTATTTCTGTTTAGTTATATTTAGTAGATATATGTGATTGAAACAGTTGCTTCAAAATTAAAGATTGTTTCACTTATTTTCATTCTATAGCTTACAGAGGTAGCCTCATAACTGAGAAATTTTTAAAATATCCAGAGAGGACCTTTTGAAACTACTGTATCCATTCTTAAGCTATAAGATCTCTTAGCTTTGATTCCACCATTTTACAGGCTTCTTTGTGTTACTAGGGCTGAGACTCTGAAAATTATGTTTATCCTTTTGTCATCTGATCCCCTTTTAGAGTCTTCAAAGGGGCTATACAAGAGGTTGACTGGAAATGTCTTTTCCATTTTCTTCCTCTTTCATGTTTTTGCCTTCTTGGTCTTTTTAAGTGTCACCCAAACACCAAACATTTTGCTCAAGTAGCCACAGTTGATTCCAGTGAGCAGTCTTTCCAACACTTGCAGATCCAATGTCATGGTGCCCTCTTGAGACACCAGTACCATCTGCTGGTGTTCTTCCTCTGAGTCTGGGGGTAACCCCCTGGGATATCATCCAGCTCAGCAACAGGAGATCCAACTGAACAATATCTTATTGTTTTTGCCTTTTTACTTCCTAAATGTCCAGTAAACAATTAAAAATTCTGCCTTATATGTTTTCTGTTTCTTGACTGGGTCTGTACCAGATAAAATGATCCATAAGAAGAAATATACTATATATTGCTGTTCAGTATATGCACATACATACACACACTACACACACATCTAAATGTTTTAAAATAGTATTCTGGATCTATTCACCTTTATTATGTGTGAAACAGTTTATTTTCTATTACTTTTGTCCTATATTGTTTTTGAAACTTCTACTCTAAATCTATTATTTTTATTTAACAAACGATTATCAATTCTTAGAGTTTCTCAGGTGACGCTAGTGGTAAAAAGCTTGCCTGCCAATACAGGAGACATAATTTTAGGAGAGGTAGGTCCACCAGGACTTCACTGGTGGCTCAGATGGTAAAGCATCTGCCTACAATGCAGGAGATCTGGGTTCAATCTCTGATTCAGAAAGATCATCTGGAGAAGGAAATGGAAACCCCTCCAGTACTCTTGCCTGGAAAATCCCATGTATGGAGGAGCCTGATAAGCTACAGTCCATGGGGTCACAAAGTGTTATACATGACTGAGCAACTTTACTTTACTTCAGGTCCAATATGGGGCTTTCCAGGTGGCTCAGTAGTGAAGAATCTGTCTGTCAATGCAGGAGACACAGGAGACATGGGCTTCATCCCTAGAGTGGGAAGATCTTGAGGAGGACATAGCAACTCATTTCAATATACTTACCTGGATAATACTATGGGCAGAGGAGCCTGGCGGGAGTCCATAGTTTCATAAAGAGTCAGACACAACTAAAGCAACTTAGCACACATACATTAATTCATAATGTGAAAATACTGATATAAATGAAACAAAAATGTGTACCCTAACACTAATATCTTTGCTTATGTGATGGCTTAAGCCATATATTTGATTTGTACACATAAAGTTTTATGGAATTTTCTAATATTAAACATATTCAGAAATTGGAAACAAAGCTCAACAAAAAGTACAAGGAAAAAAAGAAGAAAAGTTTTTAAATAAAATTAAAAGTAAAAATTCAGATTATATAAATAAATTCTATAGATGTAATCTGGATTAACTGCCTAAACTTTGCAATGGCCATACTAAAAGGTGACAAGAACCAAAGCATGATTCATACATATATTCACACACAAGAATGGAAGAGGGGCAAATTTGATTTCTCTGCTCCAACTGATACACCCATTTTCTCCTTTCCTCAAATATCAGCATTCCTGGTTCTGGGGATTTCAGATGCAGGTCTCTCAGATTCTTAGGCCATTACCAGCTTTCTCGATTCTCTAGCTTGCAGATAGCGGATGATATGATTTCTAGGCCTCTACAATGGTGTTCTTATAATAAATTAAATTGAAATAGTAACTCAATTTTAATAATAAATATACTCATATGTCTTTGTTGTTTTGTTCAGTCCCTCAGTCATATCTTATTCTTTGCAATCCTATGGACTGTAGCATGCCAGGATTCCCTGTCCTTCACTATGCCCTAAAGCTTGCTCAACTTCATGTCCATTGAGTCAATGATACCATCCAACCATCTCATCCTCTGTAGCCCTCCTTCTCCTTCTGCCTTCAATATTTCCCAGCCTCAGGCTCTTTTCCAATGAGTAGGCTCTTCCCATCAGGTGGGCAAGGTATTGCAGTATCAGCTTTAGCATCAGTCCTTCCAATGAATAATCAGGGTTGATTCTTATATGTCTATATATAACATATTGTTTTTTTCCAGAAAATTCTGACTAAAGCATTTCTTATCATGTTTGCCCTTCATATTCAGTTCAGGTACTATCTCTTCTAGACAACATCCTCCAAAGTTTCTGGTCACTATGCTCCCACAAGACATACAATTCTATGAGTGCTGTCATTTAGTAGCTCAGTCATGTCCAGCTCTTTGCAACCCACAAGACTCCTCTGTCCCTGGGAGTCCCCAGGCAAGAATACTGGAGTGGGTTGCCATTTCCTTCTCCAGGGGATCTTCTTGACCCAGGGATCGAACCAGTGTCTCCTGCATTGAAAGCAGATTCTTTACCACTGAGCCCCCAGAGAAGTGAATATACTTCATAAATTCCCTTGGAATTGCCTGTTTGGGTTACCTGGCTCCCTCATGATGCTATGAGTACCTCAAGGATACAGAGCATATCATACTCATCTGAGTATCACTGTTACTTAATCCACTGCCTTGCTAATTATTTATATTCAATATTTTTGCTGTTGAACTGAGGTCTCTAAGGACAAGTAATCACTAATTTGTACCTCTTCATGTTGTTAGTATTGTGAGTTCAGAAGAGATTTCAAAAAGTAAGATAAACATAAACTAATTTATCCATCAATGTCTTGGGCGCGTGGCCAAGCAGGTGAGGGAGTACCATTCTGAGTGGCGGGTAGCTGGGGGGGCCTTCTGTTTATTTATTTATTTATTTTCCTTAAAATATCCCTAAAATTTGTCCTTAAGAAAGTTTGCTCAATCTCTAGTCCTGGCCTTTGCCTTCTGGCCTAGTTTCCCAGGGTCAGTGTTCTTTCTAACTCTGGTGAGCTGCGAACAGCTGGAATCATGATGACACAACACTGACTGCCTCCACCTGCCTCCTGACAGCAATCTTCAAAACAAAATTTAAATTGAAGCTATTCTAGAAACATACCCATGACCCCACAAAGATCATCAGTTCTCCTGGTGTATGTAGTAAATGAAAAATTATTATTCTCTTCCCACGTAAATTCTGTCTGACAGATGGTATTTTGCTGTTTTAGGAAAGCAGTAGTCCACTGAGTCTTTAAGGATTTTTTTTAATAGTCTCACTGTGACTTTTCCTTGAAACTTTTGCTTCTCTCTAAGAGAACACATACAATAAATTTTTCCAAAGTGTAACTACAGAGAAACTGGCATCTCTTAGGGTTATAAATGTGAGATTTTAAAATTGATGTGAAAGATCTCTGTAAGTCATCAATTCTTTACAAATATGTGTGTAAACAAGGAAATGAAATCAATTTCCTGCAGGATATTTCTTCATAGTATCTCCATGGAACTAGCAATTTAAAATTGTTTGTATCATTCATGCATCTCTGTTTTCTCAAAGTGATGTGCTGCTTGTAATTTTCAAATGCTAGGTGATACAATTGAGTTTTTTAGTTATCACAACCCTTAATTTCACATGAAAGCCAATTGAGATCATCAGAGATATTCTCATCTAGGAAACTAAAAGTCTGTCTTAAAAGTTGCCCCAAGGAAATTTTATTGCTTTATAAATAAATCCCAGAAAGAGCAATCATGTATTGTTATTGATACATTAAGCAAGGGGCAGGCAATATGATCTGAAGTTAGAGATGATTTCCAATGAGGAATACAATTCAGATCATTAGAGAATGATAGTGCTCAAAGGAAAACACTTGAGTTTAGCAAACTAAAGAATATGCAGGCAGTAGAAATTTATACTTCCAAAAAAGGAGATACTGAGCACAGCTTTTATTTGTTGAACATAAGATACCCAATTTTTAATTTAAGTAGATTAAAATAAAAGCATATAATGTTGAATTAAAACATAAATTCAAGTAAGTAACTGTGTGTTCAATATACATCCATGTTTTAAATAATAAGTAAAATGAATGTCAATAAGCTAGACTGGATTGATCTATTTCATACACATTTAGGTCTAAGTTAACATCAGTGGTCTTAAAACTAGGAGTAGGAAAAAAAGAAAAAGAAGAAGAAATAAAAACTAGGAGTAGAAGTCAGTGCAACACTTTTGGTGGGAAGTTTTTAAATATCTAACAATAGGGATTTTTAAGTGCCCCACATTTTTTTTTTTTTTTTTTGATCCTGTATTTCTACTGCTAAAAGCTGACTTCAATATGGAGCTACAAAATAATACTATAACATGATTATTGAAGTATGGCTTAAGCATGACAAGAATAATTCAATAACAGACTAAAGACACAGTTGCTCTGCATTCACAGTAGTCATCNACTGCTAAAAGCTGACTTCAATATGGAGCTACAAAATAATACTATAACATGATTATTGAAGTATGGCTTAAGCATGACAAGAATAATTCAATAACAGACTAAAGACACAGTTGCTCTGCATTCACAGTAGTCATCAAAATGCTTAGTCATTTAACGCTCTTTTTTTTCCCCCTCCAAAGGAATTCTAAATGCACTAATCTCCCTGACAATTTCTACTGAAATGATTACATCTTTGAGCTCTATTGATGTCACATAAATGTCAGTTCCCATAGTTAGATGCATTATACTTTTGCAGTGTATTTTGGAAAAATTTTTTCATGATATTCATGTATAGTTCTGAGGTAGTTTTCTTCCTTCCTTGCTTTCTTTTTTCCTCTTTTTGTTTTTCCCTTTCTTTTAGCTAGTTAGTTTGCAGCATAGGCTGTTACTAAATCAGGTGTAAGCTATATTTATTTTTTAAAATAAACTTTTGTTTTGGAGTAATTTTAGGTTTACAGAACAATTACAAAAATAGAAGAGCAAGCTCCCATATATTCCACACAGAATTCTAGTTTTTTCTGTTATCATCTTACATTGCTATTGTACATGTGTCAAAACTAAGAAATTGATTTATTACTATTTATCAAAACGTAGGTTTAATTTAGATTTCACCAGTTTTTCCAGTTTTTTTTTTTTTTTTTTTTTTTTCTGTTCCAGGGTCCAATCCAGGGATCCATATTCCATTAGTCCTCATATAGCCTTTATTCTCCTCCAATCTGTGTCAGTTTTTCTATGGTCTTCAAGACCTTGACAGCTTTGAGGAGTGCCGTTAGCATTTTGTAGTCTCTTACTTACCTGGAATTTGTCTTTTTTTTTTTTTTTTAATAATCAGGTTAGGGTTGTAGGATTTCGGAAAGAAGATCATAGAGGATCTGTGCCCTTCTTATCAAATCCTATCATTGATCTCACTCCTCCCTGGTGATCAGAAAGAATAAGGAAACTTCATATAATAAAATACTTCATAAATTGTGAGACTGATGGTGGGTGTTTTGAAAATATACAAGATCGATTTTAATTGTCATCAAACTAGGGGCATCCAATGGGCAAAGGTCAGACAGTCTAGATTCTCTGCAATATGCAGGATTTCTTTGTATAAAGACCCCATACTGTAGTTCATATATACATGTGACTGTCCTCCCAGACATTCTTGTAGAAGGAAATCTATTTATAAATATCACAGCCCAAATCCTGACTCTGTTGTAAAATAAACAGAAAATATTTTTCATGTATTTAATATATGTGAAAATTTTCATGACTACATTATAAACATTAAGGTAAGATTTTTCCTTATGTTTAGGAATATTATCAAAGTTTTGTTCATTAATCTGGAAAATCATTTCATTAATTATAGCACTACTAGTGATACTGCTTCCCTGGTGGCTCAGATGGTAAAGCGTCTGTCTGCAATGTAGGAGACCCTGATTCAGTCCCTGGGTTGGGAAGATTTCCCTGGAGAAGGAAATAACAGCCCACTCCAGTACTCTTGCCTGGAAAACCCCATGGAAGAAGGAGCCTGGTAGGCTACAGTCCATGGAGTCGCAAAGAGTCTGACACGACAGAGCAAATTCACCTTCACTTTCACTAATGATATTTGATTTGCCAAGCAATTAATCTCATTATATGATTTTATGTGTNTCCCATGGAAGAAGGAGCCTGGTAGGCTACAGTCCATGGAGGCACAAAGAGTCTGACACGACAGAGCAATTTCACCTTCACTTTCACTAATGATATTTGATTTGCCAAGCAATTAATCTCATTATATGATTTTATGTGTAGGAAAAAAAATACACTTATTTGGCCATAATTTTAAAATGTCAGTCAAAAATGTAATGGTATCCAGTTGAATATTTTCTTACAGTTCTTAAATTTAAATTTTTTTGTTCAAATATCTTACTCCTTCACCTTACTTTGTAGTAAATATATTCCAAACATTTACTTATGGCATACTTATTTTATTATGAATTACTTTCTTTTATTCTTCTCTCATAATTCAGTAAGAACATTACACTTATTTTCAAAACAACTTGCATAGACTAGTTATAGTTTTTAATATATATTAAGATTATAAAGTAGTATTAAAATAATTATTGTAAAGTACATTTTATATCTGATGAGGTCAAAAATTATGAAATTATAGTAGCATGCTCTCATATTTCATCCATCCCAGTTAAATTCATTATAACTGACAAGGAAGTAAACCTGAAATCTTCAAGCTCAAGTCTCATAATCATCCACTGCAGTGGTGCCCAGGAAAGTAGGGTAGCTCTACAGAATATGCCTCAAACAGTCCAGATTTGGGAGCATTATCATGATGTAATTACTAACAGCACTCCCTCTGTTCTCACAAGTTTCCCATGTTAGATGATAAAAGGTTTATTCTTACTAGTAAACACAAGTGAAGCATAACTGGCTGGCCTCCAGGTCACTGGGAAGAACAAAGATTTACTTTACAACTTGTCTTTTGTCAAACACAAATAGCTGAACTCACAACATAACACAAAATAAGAAGTGTATCTTTTTTTTTTCATCACCTGTTAACACTGCTCAGGTTCGTCTCCAGCGCCTCCCTGGAAGCTGACATCCTGCCTGCATCCATATCAAATTAGGCTCATGTTAGATTGAATTATATGGAATTTGTAGATCAATTGTGTAGGTCACAAACGTAAACAATTGCAAATTCATATTCTTGTCTGGGAAGTTTGTAATTTCCTCGGTTCTGTCTCATTGCAACAAAAATTTGAAGTGATAGACAAGTGTTACAAACCTCAGACAGACCAGTGTTACAGCCCTTGGATGGACTAGTGTTACAGATCCATGTTACAGCTTAGTTTATTTAGAAAGTAAAGGAAACTACATCCTTGAGACATGAGGGCATGCCGACCCAAAAGATGTGAAGAGAAGAGAGGGCCCCAGTCCAATTTTGGCTCTTCTTTTTATGTTTGTTTTTTTTTTGCCTCCCCCTGAGCCTTCCCTATATAAACTGGGCTAGCCAGGAGTGCTGTGTGTTTTACCTGAGGTCCTCACTATGGTCCTCAGACCTTCCTTTGTTCTATTTTCATGAGCTTTTCCCTTCATTATCTTTTAGTCACCACCATTCTGGACTCCTTTTCCCTATTCTAACTACCTAACATTCTTAAGTACATATTTCCACTTCTCAATATTTCCCTGCCATCATCTACATCAGGAGTGGTTTTCTTCCCCACCCCACCCCCCTTGGTTTATATACAAAGCACATCATGCTCCTGAATTACAAATTATCAAAAATGAAAGCAAAGCAAATAAAAATAAAAGACAGAGCTAAGTTAATAGCTAAATGAGCAACATACTAATACTTTAAGATATTTTTTCCTCTTCTTTTAAGCTTTTTTTTAAACATAAATTAGATCTTCTTTTCAGAAACAGTAATTAAGCTTAACTTTATTTTCTAATTGTACATCTCAATTCTATGTTCAATTCAGTGGACATGAATTTGAGCAAGCTCCAGGAGATGGTGAAGGACAGGGAAGCCTGGCCTGCTGCAGACCATGGGGTCACAAAGAGTCAGTCACGACTGAGCACTGAACAAGCAAAGCATAATTCTAGTCCTATTAAGAAGGGCTAATTCACAAAGGGCCTTTATAGTCCTCATAAGATATTGGTAATAGGGAGCCACTGAGAACATCATATATGCTTGAAATAAATACTTGTCTCAACTACTGTTAACAAACCAAACTTGGATACACTTGCTCCCTTGCTATGAAGCCAATCTACTGACACTAGATTGTGGTGAAGGAAAGTATAGCAATTATTATAAGGCATCAGACAAGGAGGCCAGGGTCACTCACGTTCTAAAAATCTAAACTCCTTGATAAGTTTCAGAGAAGACATTTTCTGCAGGCAAAATCTGAGGTGGAGGTGGGTGGGTTGGAAGACTGCAGGGGATATAATACTCCTCTGATTGGTTGGTGGTAAGATAATGAGGTGGTGTTCCAGGAATCCCAATCATCAACTTTTTAGTTCTAATCAGTCTGGGTCTCAGCTTGCAGTCACCATCCTCCACTTGGGTAGGGGCCTTTATTCCTGTAGAAGAGCTCAGATATATGCATCAAATTGTTATGTGAATCCTCCTAGAAGAATCCGGCCTAGGCCCCAGGCTGTGCTATTGTGTTTGTTTGTTTGTTTGTTTGTTTTCATTCCAGCACTCCTCTAATTATTAGCTGTTTGAATCTACCCTTTGGAACTCAGGGAAGGTCTAAAAGGCTGAAACCTTTTTCTTACAAACAAGAAATAGGGGGCACAGAAAGGCCTTCATACGTGGAAGACATGGGAGGTCCTCATGGAGTCCTGCTTGACTTCAAGTCCCCCTTTCATTTGATTTTCCTCTAACTTGAGGAGGACATGTATTAGAGAGGTCAATTATAAATGTGGCCGAAAACTTGGTTTTAGGGGAATTCAGTTTCACTAGAAATTCCCAAGAATTCCTCTCTAAAGGACATGGACACTCTCTTCCCTAAATTATAGGAAATCAAGTGCTTGCTCTACTTATATTTTCAGGGTTTTTCAATATTGTTAGGTAGTTAGAATAGGAAAAAGGAGTCCAAAATGGTGGTGGCTCAAAGATAAAGAAGGGAAAAGCCTGAGAAAATAGAACAAAGGAAGGTCTGAAGACTGGAGTGAGGACCTCAGGTAAAACAGAGCTCTCCTGGCTAGCTCAATTTACATAGGGCAGGCTCAGGGGGAAGAGAAAAAACGTATAAAAAGAGGAGCCAAAATTGAGCCCAGGGCTTCTCTTCATATCTTTTGGGTTGGCCTGCCCTCATACTTAAATGATGTATTTTTCTTTCCTTTCTAAATAAAACTGAGCTACAACACAGAGNAGGCTCAGGGGGAAGAGAAAAAACGTATGAAAAGAGGAGCCAAAATTGAGCCCAGGGCTTCTCTTCATATCTTTTGGGTTGGCCTGCCCTCATACTTAAATGATGTATTTTTCTTTCCTTTCTAAATAAAACTGAGCTACAACACAGAGTTGTAACACTGGTCCATTTGAGGAAATTACACAGGGTTATAGCACTGGTCTGTCTGTGGTTTCAATTTTTTTTTTTTTTTTTTGGCAACAAGACAAAATTAAGGAAATTGCAAACTCCCTCAACTATTATCATGAAGAAGGGGTAGCACCTGAGTGAGGAAGCTGTTAAGAGAGGGAATCTTTGCCTGACCACCATAAAGGCCAAAACTGAGGTTATTAAATAAAGGTAAG
>SJYW01036898.1:0-61192 GCA_006410735.1 Raphicerus campestris
CTGAAACTCCAATACTTTGGCCACCTGATGTGAAGAGCTGACTCATTTGAAAAGACCCTGATACTGGGAAAGATTGAGGCAGGAGGAGAAAGGGACAACAGAGGATGAGATGGTTGGATGGAGTCACTGACTCAATGGGCATGGGTTTGGGTGGACTCCAGGAGTTGGTGATGGACAGGGAGGCCTGGCGTGCTGTGGTTCATGGAGTTGCAGAGTCGGACACGACTGAGTGACTGAACTGATAAGGGAAAAGAATCTGAAAAAGAGTAGATATAGAAGTGTATAACTGAATCACTTTGCTGTACACCTGAAACAACATATTGTAAATAAACTATACTTCAATAAAAAATAAAAAGTTTAATATCAAGATTCTTTGTGGAAATTTCTGGCAGGTCCAGATTAAAGGAGCCTATATGATAACTATGAGGTCATAACCCCCAGAATAAATGCTAAACCCCTGTCAAACTTCTTTGCCTTTTTTTTCCCATTTCTGGTTGGTAACTCCTTTAAACATCTGAAACTAACATTGGCTAAGTCAAGGAGGGCTAATGTGATTTCCCCAAATAGTGCNGAGTTGCAGAGTCGGACACGACTGAGTGACTGAACTGATAAGGGAAAAGAATCTGAAAAAGAGTAGATATAGAAGTGTATAACTGAATCACTTTGCTGTACACCTGAAACAACATATTGTAAATAAACTATACTTCAATAAAAAATAAAAAGTTTAATATCAAGATTCTTTGTGGAAATTTCTGGCAGGTCCAGATTAAAGGAGCCTATATGATAACTATGAGGTCATAACCCCCAGAATAAATGCTAAACCCCTGTCAAACTTCTTTGCCTTTTTTTTCCCATTTCTGGTTGGTAACTCCTTTAAACATCTGAAACTAACATTGGCTGAGTCAAGGAGGGCTAATGTGATTTTCCCAAATAGTGCTTTGCTGTTTAAAATAAAGAAATCAGAAAGAGCACTTAAAAAAAAAATAAAACAAACAATAAAAGAGCCTATGTGATAAAGAACCAGAGCTCATTTTGAAAGAAAAAAAAAAAAAGCTTAATCTTTATTTGGCTGTATTTGGTAGAAGTGTAATTTTAGAGAGAAAAAGAACATTTCAGAAGGTATTAAATTCTAGTTTTGTTAATTGAGGTGTATTGACTAAGGCTCAGTTCCCAGACAGTTCTTTGCTGTTATGTTATACTGTTTCAATGTTTAACTAATTTATTAAAAGGATACTCCGAGTTTCTAATGCTTATTTCAGTAATCACTGGATAGAGATCAGATGCCCCATGACCTACAGCCAGAAGATCATGCATAATTAAAAAGCCTGTCTCCAATTAAGATGGGAGGACCTTTATTAGCTACTCTGAACTATCTCCTCTACAGCAAAAGCGACAGGAATTGACTCTTGGATTAATATTTCCACGTAGGGCACAGCACTTGTCTATATAGAAGACTATTGACCTCAAAATCATCTTAAAACACTACTCAGAGAAAAAGCTACCAGATCAGGTTAAGGAGAAGATGACATCTGAAGTGGAGAGCTGACCCAAGATGCTGGACCAGACACGCATACCAATCACTTTGATAACCGCTTACATGTGTGCTTAGGAACCAACTGTATTTCATGCTCTTATGCAGAGTTATGTTAACCCAACTGCTTGGTTCATGGTCAGTTACCAATACACAGTGGGCTTCCCTGATGGCTCAGACAGTAAAGAATCTGCCTGCAATGTGAGAGACCTGGGTTCAATCCCTGGGTTGGGAAGATCCCCTGGAGAAGGGAATGGCTACCCACTCCAGGATTCTTGCCTGGAGAATTCCATCGATAGAAGAGGCTGGTGGGCTACAGTCCATGGCATCACAAAGAGTCGAACACAGCTGAGCTACTGATACACACACCTATACCCAACATTCTTGTGTTACTTTGGTGGATTTCTCCACTCCGTGGCCTTTATTGGTTGGCTCTTAGGACATTTATTCTAGAGGAAAGAAATTATTGTCTGTTTTGGAGACTACTGACATTACTAGGTGGATTTCCCTCATCTAGCCAATCAGTAATATTGCTCCGACCTTGATCATAAATATGAATTTTCCTCTAAAGTTACTCAAGCTCAATCAAGGAAACAAGAAAAAATTCAGCCAAAATTTTATGGATGGATTCTTGTGATTAACATCAGGCTATTGGTCATTTAAGCTTAAAAACTCCCTTTTATGGGGGAACAATTAAATACTAAGCCTAGTAACACTAGGAAATTGGGCTGGGTGTCTTATGGACAATGCCAATAGACAATTTCCCTTGAAAATAAGAATTGGTATAGACTAAGTCAGATGACCTGGGGTATACTGGGCTGCACCTAGTGGAACTTTATAACTTGTTACTTATGACCTTACTGGGGCCTCCCAGGTGGCTCATGGCAAAGAACCCACCTGCCAGTGCAGGAGGTGCAAGTTCGATCCCTGGGTTGGGAAGATCCACTAGAGAAGGAAAAGGCAACTTACTCCAGTATTCTTTCCTGGAAAATCCAATGGACAGAGGAGCCTGGCAGGCTACAATCTATGGGGTCTCATCGGACATGACTGAGCAACTAAGTGAACACACATATGACCTTACTAATCCTGCTACTAATAGCTGTATTACTTCTAGATCCCCTTTCAGTAATCTCATGAACAAACTGTGTTAACAAGATAGTATCTAAAGAAAAAAGATCACCAGACACTCAGAAGACTGCATAGAGCCTACACACAGTTCTGGTCTTTTCATCGACCTTCAGCGGGGATGGACCTGTGTCTCCTTGGCTGGGGTGTTCATGAACACCATCTGCAGGCTGAAATCATCTTCTGGTGAAAAACTTCAGGGTAAGGTCTATGAGAAAGTTCACCAGCTCATTCCCCCCACTGTCACCTTTCACCTGGCTTCCTGTGGGGATTTAGGCACCTCAGATCTGTGGGAGCCCCGGGACTCCCTGTTCACTCTTCTTTCTACCATGATAGAGGCTCTCCTCTTTTGCTGTGTCCACTACAAATTGGCACTTGCCATCTTCCTCTACAAGGATTAAATCAGGTACTGATTTTCAACACTCCCCAAAAGGAGTTCAGGGTGGAGAGCAGAAATGCAGCATTCTGTGCTCGGGTGAGGAGGGGGAGCCCAAATTCCTCCTATCTGTTGTAGCTTAGTCACTCAGTTCAGTTCAGTTGTTCAGTCGTGTCTGACTCTTTGCAACCCCATGAATCGCAGCATACCAGGCCTCCCTGTCCATCATCAGCTCCCGGAGTTCACTCAGACTCACGTCCATCGAGTCACTGATGCCATCCAGCCATCTCATCCTCTGTCATCCCCTTCTCCTCCTGCCCCTAATCCCTGCCAGCATCAGAGTTCTTTTCCAATGAGTCAACACTTCGCATGAGGTGGCCAAAGTACCGGAGTTTCAGCTTTAGCATCATTCCTTCCAAAGAAATCCCAGGGCTGATCTCCTTCAGAATGGACTGGTTGGATCTCCTTGCAGTCCAAGGGACTCTCCAGAGTCTTCTCCAACACCACAGTTCAAAAGCATCAATTCTTCGGCGCTCAGCCTTCTTCACAGTCCAACTCTCACATCCATACATGACCACAGGAAAAACCATAGCCTTGACTAGATAGACCTTAGTCAGCAAAGTAACTCAGTCGTGTCTGACTCTTTACAACCCCATGGACTGTAGCCAGCCAGGCGCCTGTGTCCATGGGATTCCCAAGGCAAGGATACTGGAGGGGGTTGCTATTTCCTTCTTCAAGGGATCTTCCCTACCCAGGGATCAAACCTGAGCCTCCTGCATTGGCAGGCAGGTTCTTTACTGACTGAGCCACCAGGGAAGCCCCTCCTATTTAGAAAAACACTAAAATCCTTCATGGTGACAACTGCTCCTCTTGACTAATAGAAATCTTATGTGAAAATATATGTGCAGACTGCATGCACTTCTTCACCAAAATCACATATATACTGACGTTCCCCTGCATCTTTGGAATATTTTCAGAACTATCTGAGATGCTGTCCCTTGGACCATAGAATCTTCATTTTGCTCCAAATAAAACATAATTCACAACTCTCACATTGTGCATTTAGAAAAAATTTTCCTCTTAAGTTTTAGCTTAGTGCAACCTGTTTTCCTTGGACTGCAAGGAGATCAAAACAGTCAACCCTAAAGGAAATCAACCCTGAATATTCATTGGAAGGACTGATGCTGAAACTTCAATACTTTGGCCACCTGATGCAAAGAACTGACTCATTGGAAAAGACCTTGATGCTGGGAAAGACTGAAAGCAGGAGAGGAAGAGGATGACAGAGGGTGAGATGGTTGGATAGCATCACTCAGTCAATGAACGTGATTTGAGCAAGTTGGGGAGTTGGTGATGGACAAGTCTGGTGTGCTGCAGTCCATGGGGTCGCAAAGAGTTGGACACGACTTAGAGACTGAACAACAACATTCTGTGTTCCAGTGTTATTCCTCCTGACAGTAGGGCTTGTTCCTTCCCCAATGGTGGCTTAATTTCTTCGGGTTACTTGCCTTCCAGGAATCCAATGCCACTGCCAAAAAAATGGCATTTTTGTTTTGCATATTTATCTTCTGTGTTTGTTCTCCCAAATTGAACACTTTAAGAGCAACATCTACCAATTCAGAAAGTGCATTAGGTTCATTCCAAATGCACTCATTTTGGCAATTTTTCTCCTAATATGAGGCACTTTGTACCGTCTCTTCAAAAATGGCCAAATTTACCATTCTAATATTTTCAGGGGACTTTGGACCTGCATTATGTCTGTAGGCCCAATAAAGCTTTTCCAAGAATTCAAAGGAGTATTAGTTATGAATTTCTTGTATTTTGTTCAAGTTGCTTTGCTTTCATTNTCTGTGTTTGTTCTCCCAAATTGAACACTTTAAGAGCAACATCTACCAATTCAGAAAGTGCATTAGGTTCATTCCAAATGTACTCATTTTGGCAATTTTTCTCCTAATATGAGGCACTTTGTACCGTCTCTTCAAAAAAGGCCAAATTTACCATTCTAATATTTTCAGGGGACTTTGGACCTGCATTAATATGTCTGTAGGCCCAATAAAGCTTTTCCAAGAATTCAAAGGAGTATTAGTTATGAATTTCTTGTATTTTGTTCAGGTTGCTTTGCTTTAATNAAATTTACCATTCTAATATTTTCAGGGGACTTTGGACCTGCATTATGTCTGTAGGCCCAATAAAGCTTTTCCAAGAATTCAAAGGAGTATTAGTTATGAATTTCTTGTATTTTGTTCAAGTTGCTTTGCTTTCATTCCCTTTTTCAAAGATCCCCATCAGCTTGCACCTTTGGGAGTGCTCTGATAAGGGCATCCCTCCGTCACCAGGGTCCCAGTGTGGTGCAGCTGCGGGTGCTGCCAAGAGGGCCTGATGTGGAACAGATCCTCTCTGTAAGGAGGGTTGCAATCTTTCCAATTAAAGGAGTCTGAGAAACCCACCTGGCTGGTTTTTTGCGTTTAGGTCTCCTAAAAGCTGACTGTGGGGCAAGTGGTAAAGAACCCACCTGCCAATGAAGGAAACATAAGAGACGCACGTTCGATCCCTGGGTTAAGAAGATCCCCTGGAGGAAGGTATGGCAACCCGCTCGAATATTCTCTCCTGGAGAATCCCATGCACAGAGGAGCCTCCTGGGTTACAGTCCACAGGGACACAGAAAGTCAGACATGACAGAAGCAACAGTACATAGCTGATTACATAAGAGAAATTGCCTGCATTGGGAGTGATTTCTGACTCAAATTGGGGGCCCTGTTGGGTCTTAGATGGCAATACCAGGTCAAAGTCCTCTGCCCCAGGAACTAACACTGGATTTTCTAATTGATTCCCATGAGGAGGGATAGTCCCGGGCTTCCCTGCTGGCTCAGTGGGTACAGAATCCACCTACCAATGCAGGAGACACAGGTTTGATTCCTGGTCCTGGAAGATCCCACATGCCGTGGCACCACTAAGGACAATGGCTAAGCTTGTGCTCTAGCGCCTAGGAGCCACAACTTTTATAGCCAATGCCCTGGGAAGCAAACTCACTTAGAAGGACAGTGTGGATAGTGGAGTGCAGTTTATTACACTGGTGGGTCCGAGGCAGAGCTTCCTCTCTAGCCAGGGACCCTAACTGATTTTTGTGACAACCTTTTATACCCAAAGCATACATGTCCAAGCCCACAACCCCCAAATTCTTTAAAGGCCACCCTGGACAATGTTAGTACAAGATACAATCAGGTAACAGCCATAAATTTACATTCTTGGTCTTGCAGTCTAACATCAATGGGTATTATTAAGATTACAGATAGTGAATGATTACATAGAGGTCACTGCATTCCTTTTGGCTCTGGGAGGTCTAGGTATGGGGTCAGCTTGGTCTGGTTTCCAGGTTCCCAGGAGGCCTGCTGGTTGTCGGTGTTTTATCTCCATGGTCTCCCAGATATATAGTCCAAAGTTCACCGTTTACCGAGACTGTAAGATGGAATTCCCTTTCTTTTAAAATGGAGTCACTCCAGTCACCGCAACCTGCTTCTTTCCTTCCTCACAGTTACTGAATCCTGTGTACCCTAGTGCCTGCGCTCCACAGCATGAGAAGCTGCAAGGAGACTAGAGGGTAGCCCCTGCTCACTGCTAGAGAAAGCCCTCGATGCAAAAAAGACGCAGCACAGCCAAATGAATACATCTTTAAAAAGGAGGGGTAGTCCTAAGCACGTCAGGAATTGGGGCTGGATAGACACAGAAACTGGGTAAAGAAATGCCTAGCAATTCTTCCCTCTAACAGGGTGCTCCATTCACAAAACAAACACAAAACAAACTGGCTTACTTCACAGAAGAAAAAACAAAAAAGCTCCAAACAAAAGGAAATAAAGTTTCTGGCTGTACACACCAGTGGGACTACCTTATCTATGGGGGCAGCACTTCAGCTCCTAAATTTTGATTCCTTGCTTCAGCCGCCCAGTGCTGAGGCAGCCAGAACTCTGAAGAGAAGCTCCTTGGCCAAGTGGTCCTGGAAACTGTCAGTGCCTTTTCCGAATATTCCTCAACCAGGATCGGCTGGCCGTGAGCCCGAAGGCTCCTGGCAGGTTTCATCAAAACTTGTTACCAAGTCTAATTTTATACGCCTCGCCACATAATAGACCAGTAAGCCCAGAGGCGAGTTGCTGGGAAAAAGAATAAGGACTTTATTGAGAAAGCCAGCAGACCAAAAATATAACACACTACCACCCCCTCAGGGAGCCATCTTGCCTGAGTTAGAATTCTGGCTTCTTTTCTACTAAAAGAGGAAGGAGTAAAGTCAAACATTTCCTGGTTTAGTCAGCTTCCTAAGGGGAAGTATTAATTTCTTCCTTCCTGCAGTCTTTCAGAGGTGGGCCTGTTCAGGAGTTTTCCTGTGAGCTAAACAGAGGAATTTTAGCTTACGACTCATTACCTGGGAGGCAGGATTCCCAGAGATGGGCCATTACATATAATTTAATTTTATAGGCAACATCCCTTTAGTGATTACCAGGTAATAAAATAAAAAAGGTTCATCCCTATTACAGAGAGGGAGGGAAGGGAGCAAAGAGCTAAAGTAGGTGTCTGGAGAGGCTTTTCAGGAAAGAAAGACTGGAGTGATACCTTGTATCATAATTGCCTTTGTGTTTGCATAGAGAAACTCAGTTTCCTGGCTGGCCCTCTAGCCCAAGTCGACTATATCATGAGTCTCAGTGGCTAGTTAGAATGCGCTTTGTGTTGAGGTGACAGTTTGGGTCATTGTCCTCATAAGCCAGTTCATTTCAGCTGCTTATTTTCTGTGCACCTACTGTGCCAGGGCCTATGCTAGTGACAAGGCGCTTCACCTCGGAGAGTTTATAGCCTAGCCTACCGCTGTGCACCAGGACCTGCTCGCTTGGCACATCCATGTACCAAAACCTCTAGTCCTCAGCCTTATATCTGGTTATCACAGTTACCTGGCTGCCTATAAGAAATACCCTGGAAGCAGTCTAGATAAAGCACTCAAAGTCAGAGGAGGGAGAGAGTCCATCTGGCTGGGAATGAAAAAAGCTTTCAGAAGGAGGGAGCTTTTGAACTGGCCTTTTAGGGCTTGGATTTTGATACATAGAAAGAGGGCATTCCTGAGTGAAAAGCTCAAGCAAAGATCTCTGGATGGGGTGGGGCAAGGAATAGGGCAAAGTCACATTGGCTAGCACCACGGTATAAGCAAAAGCTTGCAGTATGGGAGCAAAGGCTGGCAAATTGGTTGGGAAGTAACTCCTATAGACCTTGAATGTTAATCTAGAGAGTCAGGATGGTTTTAGTCTGTGGTTGATGGGCCCCCTGGAAAGTTAAAAAAAAGTAGCCACCTCCCACCTCATGTATGAGCATGATTATCACGAGGAGTGCTTCTGTTTCTCTGTCTTCTGTCTTTGCACCATAGTTCCTGGACCTTTCCTTCAACAGCCTGACGGCGGAGGCCATCTGTGACCTGGGGATTCTGCCACACCTCCGTGTCCTGCTCCTCACAGGCAATGGCCTCACCTCTCTGCCACCCAGTTTGGCTGTTGCAGAGCAGTAAGTCCCAGAGTGCAAGTATCCAAAGAAATAGTCCAAAGCAGTTCTAAAGGGCTGTAAGGACAGACTCTGAGTATTCAAAGCGGGGAGAATGCCACCTACTAAAGTTCCCAGTAAAGATACCAGCAGAAGCAAAGCCCCAAGAGTTGGGGAAGCTTCAGCTAGGGAGTCCACACCCCTCCCCAGTAGGGAGTGACACTGGGTTCTGCACGTCACTGTCGTTTCCTCTGATTGCTCATTCGTAAGCTGTGGCTATTGCTCTTGCCAGATTATTCCCCTTCATGAACCCTCTAAATAAGCTTTGCATATTTCCATTCTGCACATTTGCTGAGGCTGTGCCTTCTGGCCAGAATGTACTAGCCCCTTCTCTCTTAATAATAGTAATACATGTGTAATGCTTTATGTGTCAGATACTATTCTGACACTCTTCAGTTCAGTTCAGTTCAGTTCAGTCGCTCAGTCGTGTCCAACTCTTTGCGACCCCATGAATCACAGCACGCCAGGCCTCCCTGTCCATCACCAACTCCCGGAGTTCACTCAGATTCATGTCCATCGAGTCAGGGATGGCCATCCAGCCATCTCATCCTCTGTCGTCCCCTTCTCCTCCTGCCCCCAACCCCTCCCAGCATCAGAGTCTTTTCCAATGAGTCAACTCTTCGCATGAGGTGGCTAAAGTACTGGAGTTTCAGCTTTAGTATCATTCCTTCCAAAGAAATCCCAGGGCTGATCTCCTTCAGAATGGACTGGTTGGATCTCCTGGCAGTCCAAGNCGGGGTAGGGGGCGGGGCAGGGAGGGCGGAAATAAGTCAAACACTTCCTGGTTCACCTCAGCCTCTGGATGGGACCTGTGAATTTCTTCCTCTCTGCAGTCAGTCACAGGTGAACCTCATCTGGCTCTCTCCTGGGAGCTAATCTGAGGTCGTTTTGGCTTAATGATCATTACCTGAGCTGCAGGGTTCTCAGAGATGGGCCATTATGTCGAATTAAAGCTTATAGGCAACATCCCTTTAGTGAGTAGCTTGTAACAGAATTCAAAGTTTTTCCCTACTACAAAAAGTTTTTGTCAGTATCTGAGATGGAATCCAATAAGCTTTGTATGTGTGTCCTAATTAAAACACTTCTGCAGACCTAATTTTGGCTGAGGGTCCCATTTTGTTATCCTCTTTTGCCAACAGGCTAGAGAAGGCAATGGCACCCCACTCCAGTACTCTTGCCTGGAAAATCCCATGGACGGAGGAGCCTGGTAGGCTGCAGTCCATGGGGTCGTGAAGAGTCGGACACGACTGAGCGACTTCACTTTCACTTTTCACTTTCATGCATTGAAGAAGGAAATGGCAACCCACTCCAGTGTTCTTGCCTGGAGAATCCCAGGGATAGGGGAGCCTGGTGGGCTGCCATCTATGGGGTCGCACATAGTCGGACACGACTGAAGCGACTTAGCAACACCGGAGATGGAGTCTCAAAATATATGTTCTTAACTATATCTCGATCTGTACAAATAAAAGAACACATTTACTTAATCAAGAATTAATCTTTTTCAAATTCTGAGGTTTGGAAGAGTGAAGGAAAAGGAGGGTATATAATTTTGGTGTCAGCTGCTTAAAATGATAATATGTTGTTGTTTGTTGTTTAGGTGCTAAGTTGTGTCCCACTCTTTGCTCTTAATACAGAGGAACCTCACTTAATGCTGATGCCAGGGGAAAAGTAATAAAGATCTCCACTTCTGTCTTACCTAGGGGACCTTGGAGCAGAGAGCCCCAGGGCATCCCCAAGAGCCTTTAAAAAGATCTCTGAAGTCAGTCATTTGCATTGTAATATTAAGACTTTCTTTGTCATTTTATACTTGTTCTCTGACTTGTGGACAGTGGACATTCTCAGCGGTTATATGACTTGTTACATCATAAGAGACTGGATATGAGAATTCAACTCTCTCGTTAAGTTAGACATTTCCAAACTCTAACTATGGATATGTAGTGCTATGTAGAATAATACCACTGTTCTCAATATGTCTGTTTGTTTTGGAAAGTAGAGTTATTTTCCATAAAATATATGGTATTTATATTAATACACAGACAGTTTATTGTCATTATTTAAAGTAAGAAGGGACACTTTGACTTCCAAGGCAGGGAGGTGCGAATTAGATCCCTGGTTGGGGAGCTGGTATCCCATGTGCCTTGCAGCCAAAATAACAAAAAATAAAACAGAAACAATATTATAACAGGTTCAATAGGCTTTTAAAAAATGGTCCACATGAAATCTTTAACAAGAAAATAAACAAGAAAATAAATGTTTAAAACACTCGCCATCTTAATTTCTAGTAAATACCGACAGACATAACTAAAGCATTTGGAATCCTTAATCACTTTTAAAGAATGTAGACATTTGCAAACTGCTGGCTCCCAGTTTATCACAGAAAGCTTTGCTGGCATCTCCCTTTGCTACTGTGGCATCTGTCTCACTGGAATGGCAAAAGGACCACCAAAACTGGCTAGGCCAGTTCTGAAAGGAGATTACGTTTTATATATTTTTTTCTAAGTCGCAGCGCCCTCAGGGATATGTCTGGGCATCTCCCGATGGTCAAGGCAACGAGTCCCTGTGGATATCATTATTTGTTGTTCAGTCCCTAAGTTGTATCCGACTCTTTGCAACCCCATGGACTGCAGCACACCAGGCACTCCTCTCCTTCACTATCTCCTGGAGTTTGTTCAAACTCATGTCCATTTAGTCTATGATGCTATCTAACCATCTCATCCTCATATCATCATAGTTGGAATTTCAGACTGGAGCAGTCTAACTTGCTTGTGGTATCTAGAATTCTGGAGGTGTTGCAGGGAAAAGCCACTTCTGACTCCACCTTGGAACTGTTTCTTTGACTTGCTTTCCATTGCTTTTGTTACACATAATTATACATAAATGCATATTGATGATATATATCCCATCACAAACAGAGCTTGCTCAAACTCATATCCATTGAGTCGATCCCATCCAACCATTTTGTCCTCTGTTGCCCAGTTTTTCTCCTGCCCTCAATCTTTTGCAGCATCAAGATCTTTTCCAATGAGTTGGCTCTTCCCCTACCCATCTCCCTGAGTGTTAAAGTGCCTTATTTCAGGATTCTGCCCACCTATAGATGGCAGGAAGGAAGGAATAAACACACCCCCCTGCCTGAGTCAGGTCGTTCTANCTCTCGTTAAGTTAGACATTTCCAAACTCTAACTATGGATATGTAGTGCTATGTAGAATAATACCACTGTTCTCAATATGTCTGTTTGTTTTGGAAAGTAGAGTTATTTTCCATAAAATATATGGTATTTATATTAATACACAGACAGTTTATTGTCATTATTTAAAGTAAGAAGGGACACTTTGACTTCCAAGGCAGGGAGGTGCGAATTAGATCCCTGGTTGGGGAGCTGGTATCCCATGTGCCTTGCAGCCAAAATAACAAAAAATAAAACAGAAACAATATTATAACAGGTTCAATAGGCTTTTAAAAAATGGTCCACATGAAATCTTTAACAAGAAAATAAACAAGAAAATAAATGTTTAAAACACTCGCCATCTTAATTTCTAGTAAATACCGACAGACATAACTAAAGCATTTGGAATCCTTAATCACTTTTAAAGAATGTAGACATTTGCAAACTGCTGGCTCCCAGTTTATCACAGAAAGCTTTGCTGGCATCTCCCTTTGCTACTGTGGCATCTGTCTCACTGGAATGGCAAAAGGACCACCAAAACTGGCTAGGCCAGTTCTGAAAGGAGATTACGTTTTATATATTTTTTTCTAAGTCGCAGCGCCCTCAGGGATATGTCTGGGCATCTCCCGATGGTCAAGGCAACGAGTCCCTGTGGATATCATTATTTGTTGTTCAGTCCCTAAGTTGTATCCGACTCTTTGCAACCCCATGGACTGCAGCACACCAGGCACTCCTCTCCTTCACTATCTCCTGGAGTTTGTTCAAACTCATGTCCATTTAGTCTATGATGCTATCTAACCATCTCATCCTCATATCATCATAGTTGGAATTTCAGACTGGAGCAGTCTAACTTGCTTGTGGTATCTAGAATTCTGGAGGTGTTGCAGGGAAAAGCCACTTCTGACTCCACCTTGGAACTGTTTCTTTGACTTGCTTTCCATTGCTTTTGTTACACATAATTATACATAAATGCATATTGATGATATATATCCCATCACAAACAGAGCTTGCTCAAACTCATATCCATTGAGTCGATCCCATCCAACCATTTTGTCCTCTGTTGCCCAGTTTTTCTCCTGCCCTCAATCTTTTGCAGCATCAAGATCTTTTCCAATGAGTTGGCTCTTCCCCTACCCATCTCCCTGAGTGTTAAAGTGCCTTATTTCAGGATTCTGCCCACCTATAGATGGCAGGAAGGAAGGAATAAACGCACCCCCCTGCCTGAGTCAGGTCGTTCTAGGAAGTATGTGCAAGATTAATGTCCTTTTTACTTTGTTTCCTGACCTCCCCTGCCCATTTCTGAGCCATAAAATAACCTGGCATCCAGACCCCAAACAAGATGATTATTTCAAGACATTAATCTGCCATTTTCTCAGTCAGTCAGCTTTCCAAATAAAGTCGTATTCCTTGTCTCGGCACCTTGTGTCTCAGATTCATTCACCTGTCCTGCACCTATCAGATCAGCCTGAACTAGGCAACAGTGGGATGTCTGCTTTACAAAAGCTAACCAACGTGACTCAGAAAGATACTAATAAATGATATTCCTTAAAAGCCATCCGAGTTGGCTTCCACTTTGGGAACATCCCACAC
Source organism: Raphicerus campestris (assembly GCA_006410735.1). Taxonomy (NCBI): domain Eukaryota; kingdom Metazoa; phylum Chordata; class Mammalia; order Artiodactyla; family Bovidae; genus Raphicerus; species Raphicerus campestris. The sequence goes on from SJYW01036898.1 coordinate 13,358, forward strand.
AGGCCAATGCATGTATAATTGCTCAAATGGAGCTTGGAAAGGAAGGAATAGTTTGCTGGAGTAATTTAGAATAGATTTCAGCAGACATTTCCAGGGATTCTTCCCTGGTGTCTCAAATGGTGAAGAATCCACCTGTAATGCTGGAGACCTGGGTTTGGTCCCTGGGTCAGGAAGATCCCCTGGAGAAGAGAATGGCTACCCATTCCAGTGTTCTTGCTTGGAGAATCCCACAGACAGAGGAACCTGGTGGACTACAGTCCATGGGGTCACAGAGAGTCAGACACGACTGAGCGACTAACACTACTGGGTATGGAGGACTTTTCAGCTGCCAGACAATCTGGCCAAAACCCTTCAAAGCCACTTCCTAGTGTGATGGCAATCTCCTCCTTAAGCTCCCACTGGGAAGGCAGGCCTGCCCCGCCCACGGTGGTGCGGAACTAGCCTGGTATGGAAATGCCACACAGGGCTCAATCCGGGCTGTCAGTCTGCACTTTCTGTGTGATCCTGCGCGCCCATCCAGTCGGGCAGGTACACACCCAGTTGAGGTCGGCGGCGAGCAGCGGGCGGGCGGGGCGCCAGGCACTGGAAAGGTGCTCAGGGAAGAGGGTGGCGAAAATGCGCTCGACTGGGGCGGGGGACGGCGATCTGCACTCCCGGGCGGCCCCTGTCCGGCTGGGCGACCTTGGGGAAGACAACTCCGTCTCTGGACGAAGGTGTGGAGCACCCGTCCACTGCCCGTGCGTCTTCCTGCCTTTGTTCCTGCCGGCCTTTGCCAAGTAGGCCTAAGCTGGCTTCTCCGGAGTGAGTGGGTGTCTGGAGTTTCCGTGTAGACTGCCGGGCCCAGAAGGATCCCCGGGGTCAAGGGCCCGCAGGGGAGTCTTCGCGCGACGCGCGGGTGGGGACCCGGGTGCCACCACGGGGAGCAGGGGCGAGGGCTGGGTGACAGAGGGGATGTCGCTGAGCCCCCAAGGGAGGACTGGGCAGCCTGGAAGAAGGGACCCGCCCCGAGCGCCCCACGGCTCTTCTCGGGGCGTGGAGGCTCCCACTGACGCCGGATTCTGGAGATGGGCGCTCAGAGCAGAACGGGGCCGGGGAGGGAGCAGTCTTGGGTGACACGTCCGGGTACACTGGGGTGCCACAGTTGGAGGGCTCCGAGTGAGGAAGGAAGGTGGGTGGCCCGGCTGGGATCTCTGAGATTCAGAGGTCTCACTACCCAGGCTCTGTGCCAGAGGAGCGCGCGCCGTGCCCGCTGCGCCCCTTCCCATGCCATCTTCTTTCTTTCTCGCAGCTGATAGGGGAATGCTGTCCTTGCTCCTCTGCGTCGTGTCCATCGCTCTTCCGCGCTTTATCGGAGCAGGTACGTCCGGTTAGTTCGGGTCTCAGCGGCTGCCCTCCCTCCTGATCTCCCCGCCGCTCTGCGCGAGCCCCCTCTCGAACCCTGGCGCACCGCGAGCGGTGACTCTTGCCCCAGTGGTCCAGGCAGAATCCCGCGGGATGGGGAAACTGCAGGTTTCAGCTCCCAGTGTCTGATGCCCTGCGCAGAATGTCACCTTTGAGCTTTGAAATGACTTGAAGCGGGGAGGAATTGGGCAAAGTTGCAAGTCAAGACTCGAGTTAAAACGCACAGATTATGACGCCTCTGTTTTATATGTCAAAGGGACGTTTTAGACCAAGGTAAAAAGCAAAGAAACTAGCAATGGAACAAATTACTTCTAAGAAAACTAAGCAACGTGTTAGAAACAAACTTTAATGTGAGGGAATTGTTTAACAATCCTTTGTGGGACAAAATATTTACAGGTTTTATTTGGGACAGATTGAATTAACTGGAAGGCAGTGCTGAAGAAAAACAGGTCAAATGGGGCTCAGAATACAAACGTTTTCTCTGAAGGAGGAGGATGAAGGAGTTAGGGTCTTAGAATAGAAGAAAGTGTGAAGAAAGTGAAAGTTGCTCAGTCGTGTCCTACTCTTTGAGACCCCATGAACTATACAGTCCATGGACTTCTCCAGGCCAGAATACTGGAGTGGGTAGCCTTTTCCTTCTCCAGGGGATCCTCCCAACCCAGGGATTGAACCCAGGTTTCCCACATTGCAGGCGGATTCTTTACCAGCTGAGCCGCAAGGCAATAGTAGGGAAAGAGAAAATCATTCCAAATGGGAAAGATGATTTGGGGGTGGGGGGAGGATTGGACTCAGTAAATTCCCTCTTACGGACAGATGGAAGGAGTTTGGGTTATACTTCCACATCAGTAGACTGTTTTTAGGAAACTCTCATGCTAAGAAAATTTATAAATAAAATTTCAAATCAGCAAGAAAATCGTGGTGTTTGTTCAAACAAATAAAAACCAACACCAGCACTCTCAGTGGTGATTATTTTTTCCCTTTCCTTCCCTAGATGCTTGCGAGGACTTGACTCTGCAAGAGATGGCATCAGTAGACCAGCCTACAGCTTTTAATTGCATCTACCCTCTGCCAACATCTGGGAAAGTAGATGCAACATGGTATAAANAGGTACGTCCGGTTAGTTCGGGTCTCAGCGGCTGCCCTCCCTCCTGATCTCCCCGCCGCTCTGCGCGAGCCCCCTCTCGAACCCTGGCGCACCGCGAGCGGTGACTCTTGCCCCAGTGGTCCAGGCAGAATCCCGCGGGATGGGGAAACTGCAGGTTTCAGCTCCCAGTGTCTGATGCCCTGCGCAGAATGTCACCTTTGAGCTTTGAAATGACTTGAAGCGGGGAGGAATTGGGCAAAGTTGCAAGTCAAGACTCGAGTTAAAACGCACAGATTATGACGCCTCTGTTTTATATGTCAAAGGGACGTTTTAGACCAAGGTAAAAAGCAAAGAAACTAGCAATGGAACAAATTACTTCTAAGAAAACTAAGCAACGTGTTAGAAACAAACTTTAATGTGAGGGAATTGTTTAACAATCCTTTGTGGGACAAAATATTTACAGGTTTTATTTGGGACAGATTGAATTAACTGGAAGGCAGTGCTGAAGAAAAACAGGTCAAATGGGGCTCAGAATACAAACGTTTTCTCTGAAGGAGGAGGATGAAGGAGTTAGGGTCTTAGAATAGAAGAAAGTGTGAAGAAAGTGAAAGTTGCTCAGTCGTGTCCTACTCTTTGAGACCCCATGAACTATACAGTCCATGGACTTCTCCAGGCCAGAATACTGGAGTGGGTAGCCTTTTCCTTCTCCAGGGGATCCTCCCAACCCAGGGATTGAACCCAGGTTTCCCACATTGCAGGCGGATTCTTTACCAGCTGAGCCGCAAGGCAATAGTAGGGAAAGAGAAAATCATTCCAAATGGGAAAGATGATTTGGGGGTGGGGGGAGGATTGGACTCAGTAAATTCCCTCTTACGGACAGATGGAAGGAGTTTGGGTTATACTTCCACATCAGTAGACTGTTTTTAGGAAACTCTCATGCTAAGAAAATTTATAAATAAAATTTCAAATCAGCAAGAAAATCGTGGTGTTTGTTCAAACAAATAAAAACCAACACCAGCACTCTCAGTGGTGATTATTTTTTCCCTTTCCTTCCCTAGATGCTTGCGAGGACTTGACTCTGCAAGAGATGGCATCAGTAGACCAGCCTACAGCTTTTAATTGCATCTACCCTCTGCCAACATCTGGGAAAGTAGATGCAACATGGTATAAATATCCTAGCAAAATCCCAATATCCAAAACCACACAGTCTAGAATTTACCAGAACCAAAATTGGATTTTGTTTCTCCCCGTGAAAGGGGAGGACTCTGGGATCTACCAGTGTTATACAAAGTAAGTTCTTCACTCAAAATAGAGCTCTCTCTTGCTCATATATGTATGTGTATATATGCTGTTGTTGTTGTGTAGTCGCTAAGTTGTGTACAACTCTTTTGCAACTTCATGAGCTGTAGCCCACAAGACTCCTCTGTCCATGGGATTTCCTAGGCAAGAATACTGCAGTGGGTAGCCATCTCCTTCTCCAGGAGATCTTCCTGACCCAGGGATGGAACCCAAGTGTCCTGCATTGGCAGACCTATTCCTTACCACTGAGCCATGGGGGAAACCCTGTGTATATATGTGTGTATACATATGGGTATAATTTTTTTTAGAAAAATTCTTGATAAACTCTTAGTCAATGTAGAAAACTCAATGAGAACAATATAGTTTTTGTGATTGTTATGAGATGGTTTCAGTGAACAGGCTTTTAAACAGAAGAGATTTGTAAATCAGCTGCTGAAACAGGAAATGCATCTTTTCTCATTGAAATGCTGCCCAAGATCAGCCCACCTTACAAAGCCTATTTATCCAATATGATTGCTGCCTTCTTGCTTGAAATAAAAGTTTTGGTGACTGGAAGCTCATCCAGATAGGCATATGCCTCCTTTAAGCCCTTTTTCTGTAAGCAATCTGTTGTAGGAATTTAAGTGTCCAAGCATCAGGTGTGTTCCAGACCTCATGCTAAGGCTCTTGCTCGGAAGTAACGTGAGTGAGTGATACAGGTCTGGTGGGAGGTAGAGTCTGGCAGGGACTGCAGTGAACAGGAAAACATATGCCTCACCAAAATCGGCAATCTGTTCAGTTTAGTGGTGGCACAGGCAGTAAAGAATCTACTTGCAATGCAGGAGACCCAGATCCCTGAATTGGGAAGATCACTTGGAGAAGGGAATGGCAATCCACTCCAGTATTCTTGCCTGGAGGATCCCATGGACAGAGAAGCCTGGCAGGCTATAGTCCTTGGGGTCGCAAAGAGTCAGACACAACTGAGTGACTAACACACATACTCATTCAGTTCAAGGACATCTTCCAAATTGTCAAGATAACCTGGAAATTAGAATGAGTGTGTATGTGGTTACCTTTCCAATAAGCTTTGTGTGTGTGTGTCCTAATTAAAACACTTCGCAGACCTAATTTTGGCTGAGGGTCCCATTTTGTTATCCTCCTTTGCCAACAGGCCAGAGAAGGCAATGGCACCCCACTCCAGTACTCTTGCCTGGAGAATCCCATGGACGGAGGAGCCCACTTTCACTTTTAACTTTCATGCATTGGAGAAGGAAATGGCAACCCACTCCAGTGTTCTTGCCTGAAGAATCCCAGGGACGGGGCAGCCTGGTGGGCCCCCGTCTATGGGGTCCCACAGAGTCGGACACGGCNAGATGTGTATAAGAGACAGGTTCTTGCCTGAAGAATCCCAGGGACGGGGCAGCCTGGTGGGCCCCCGTCTATGGGGTCCCACAGAGTCGGACACGGCTGAAGTGACTTAGCAGCAGCAGCAGCAGCAGCCAATGGGCATGACCTGCATGAATTATTTGACCTCCACGAGCCTGGCTTTCTTATCTGTAAAGTGGAAATCAGGCTAGTCAGATAGAATTGAAGTAAAAATTACCCCAGATCCCATGTGAAGTACCCCAGAAATGCAGTTGCATCTTTCCTCTCTCATGGTCCCTAGGGTCTCTAGGTCCTTTTCTGTGTTTCCAGATGACCTCATGCTTCTCTGATTCCTGCCAGATTCGTCACTTCCATGTGATTGACTCAGGGTACGCTGGTACTCAGTGACACACGTGCAAGCGCCGGTAGTCCCATCCCCACAATTTCACTCTCTGCAGACCAGCCACCCATGTCTTATGGGGTCTGATTTCCCGTTTCCTCTAGGTTATTAACTGGAGTTGGAGATCTTATGTCACGTGAATCTGCCTGGCTGTCCAGTCTGGATTTATTCATTTTCTACTCTAACTGGGGCTTTATTTGTCTTTATTTTTGTTGGAGGATAACTGATTCACAGTGTTGTGTTAGTTTCAGGTATAGAGCAAGGTGATTCAGTGATACATATGAAAAGCGAAAGTTTCATTGGCTCAGCCGTTTTGCGACCCCATGGACTGTGACCCATCGGGTTCCTCTGGCAAGAATACTGGAGTGGGTGGCCATTCCCTTTTCCAGGGGATCTTCCTAACCCAGGGATCAAATCCTGGTCTCCTGCATTATAGGCAGATTCTTTACCTTCTGAGACATCAGGGACCCTGATGTATTTCTCTCATTTCAATATGTGTTTTCTCTCAACAAGAATATTCTCTTACATCATCACCAAATAGTTATCACATTCAGGAAATTTAACCAACACAATACTTTTATCTACTCCCCGACTCATATAGTAGTTTTATCTATCTTCTACAGGATGACTTTTATAAGTGTTTTTCTTCCTTTTCCTGTAGAGGATCCAATTCATTGCATTTAGCTGTATTTTTTTTTTAAATTGGAGGATAATTGGTTTACAGTGTTGTGTTGGGCTTCCTTGCTGGCTCAGTGGATAAAGAATCCACCCACAATGCAGGAGACGACTGCAGGCAGACACAGGTTCAATCCCTGGGAAGGGAAAATTCCCAAGAGGAGAGCATGGCAACCCGCTCCAGTATTTTTGCCTGCAGAATCCCACGGACAGAGAAGCCTGACGGGCTACAGTCTGTGGGGTCATGAAGAGTCAGACATGACTGAAGCAACTGCGCACGCACACACACCATGTTGGTTTTTGCTGTACAGTGTGAATCAGCTATAAGTATGCGTGTGTCCCCTCCTGATAAGCCTCGCTCCCACAACCCCACATCCCACCCCTCTTGATCATCACAGACCCCCAAGCTGAGCTCCTGGTGCTATAGAGCTGCTTCATGCTAGCTGTCTATTTCACACATGGTAGTGTGAATATGTCAATGTTACTCTTTCAATTCATCCCACCCTCTCCTTCTCGCTATGTCCAGAAGTGAAGTCAGAAAAAGAAAAATGAATATTGTATATTAATGCATGCATATGGAATCTAGTCGGAGAAGGCACTGGCGACCCACTCCAGTACTCTTGCCTGGAAAATCCCATGAACAGAGGAGCCTGGTGGGCTGCCGTCCATGGGGTCACTAAGAGCAATGGAGAAGGAAATGGCAACCCACTCCAGTGTTCTTGCCTGGAGAACCCCAGGGACGAGGAAGCCTCATGAGCTGCCGTCTATGGGGTCCCACAGAGTCAGACACGACTGAAATGACTTAGCAGCAGCAGCAGCATGGAATCTATAAAAATGGTACTGATGAATCTATTTGTGGAATAGAGACTTAGATGAATAGAATGGACTTGTTTATTTTTAATCTCTTTTCACTGGGAAAAGATCTTCAGCTTGTTGTGTGTATGTGTGTGAGTGTGTGTGACGTTGACATTCTTAAGGAGTATAGGCAATTATTTTATATTGCATCTCTTAATTTGGGTTTGCCAGATATTTCTTCCTCAGTCGGTTCAGGCTGAGCCTCCTCGGCTGGAACGCTATGGAAGAGGTTTGCGTTCTTTTCAGACAGCATACTCAGAGGTACCTCTTGTTCACATGCTTGCTCTTGGGGAAGTTCATTTTGACTATTTGAATAAGATGTCCTCCCATGTTTCCACAATCCAAATACTTTTTTTTTTTTCCATGTTTCCACAATCCAAATTCCTTTTTTCTGTAATGAATGACTTGTGAGATGTATGTTGTCTTATTGAGGTAAAGGGTTGGGCACAGTGCCTGGAAGAGGATCAGGAAATTTTGGGAGATGGATGGAATCATTTGGTTCTGTGACTGTTTGAGTTTCTTAAGTTACAATCTGTTGTTTTCTTACAGTGATACGGACATCTGTCCCAGATTGCAAGTCAACCTCACTGTGTTTGAAAATTATTGGTGTGGTGCTTCCGGAAACAGTCAACTGAACTTGCCTCATGAGTACAAGCAGATTCTGCAGGTCGGAAGAGATGATATCCTTATATGTCATCTCAACTTCCCAAACAGTTTTTATTTGGATTCAATAAAGTGGTATAAGGTAAAAAAAAAAAAATCCTAATATTTTCCTTCCTGTTTTTTAAAACCTTGGGTTGTTTTTGTTTTTTAAAGTTACCTTTTTTTTAAAAAAATAACTTTATTCATTGGCTATACTGGGTCTTTGCCGCTGCGTGGGCTTTTCTCTGGTTGTGGCTACAGGAGATACACTCCCAGTGTGGTCCTCAGGCTTCTCATTGTGGTGGCTCCTCTTACTGAAGAGCATGGACTCTTGGCTGTGTGGGCTCAGTAGTTGGGGTGCTCTGGCTTGGTTGCTCTGTGGCATGTGGGGTCTTCCCAGACCAGGGATTGCGTCTCCTGCATTGGCAGGTGAATTCTTTACCACTGAGCCACCAGGGAAGCCCTGTGTTGAGCAGTACTTAGTCGCTAAGTCGTGTCTGACTCTTGTCGACCCCATAAACTGTAGCCACCAGGCTCCTCTGTCCATGGGGTTCTCCAAGAAAGAATACTGGAGTGGATTGCTGTGCCTTCCTCCAGGTCTTCCCAACCTGGGGATCGAACCTAGGTCTTCCCACCAGGGAAACCCTACGTTGTACCTTCTAAAGCAAAATTGCTAAAGAGAGAGATTTGTGACCTAACTGCAACTGATAATTTAACCCTGCAGATTACTTAATTTTAATTTATAGTTATTAGAGCTTTGTAATTGCTTATTTGTATCCACCCCTCCCCCAGTTATTCTTGCTTTTCAGACTATCCTTCATTATTCTTTTTCATTAAGATTAATTTAGTAGTTTCATTGAGTGTATAATGGTTTCTTTGCATGCACAGTCCATGCACAGGATTCAAGAATCACAAAGTATCGGAAGGCACGCCCTGGAAAGTCTCCTTCTCAGTTCTGATCCATATTTCCTGGGCCCATTGGCTGCTATCATTAGTTCCTTGCAGGCTTTGCATCATCCTTGTGTACTTCCATACAAGCATACTGGTAACAGCCATCCTGGGAGGCTCAGCATGCTGGCATAAGTCCTTTTGGAGAAAGTCGCCATATGTCCTAGTCCTTCCTTTTTTATGGAAATGGGGCATCATATACTCACCCTTCTACACCTTGTGTTTTTACCTTCAGACTTTCTCCTTTCTTGACCGTATCAGCAGATAATAATGTATAAGGCATAATCCTGGGAAAGCAGGAGAACAGGCTAGCATAGTATTTAATATTTGAACTAGTTTTTCCCCACCTCTGCCCGTTAGCCCTTGCCAGTACAACCATCTGGGTCATAAGTTCTCTTTGTGAGAATGTTTCCATCTACTGACTCCATTTATTTAATGGCCNATAGTACCTGAGTTTCCTTCCCATGAGGCAGTCTCTGGTGTTTTTCCTGCAAAAGGCCACAAGCAGGATCTTCTCACCTGCAGGTTAATATTTTGTTTCTTCCTCTGGATATTGATTATAGCATGGCACTTTCTTTATGAAAGTTCATCTTGCTACACATTTGTGGAGACTGAACTTTTCAGGATGCATATTATGCTATTAAATGTTTATTTTTAAAATATACATATACAACACCAATGTGATTTTGTCCACTGCCAGTAAACATGGAGCTTTGAATGCGTACACCATCACAGTCTGCCAGGGAAAGTTTAATTTTAAGGACTCCTATATGTTGTTTTCTGTTTCTCAAGGGCCTTCTGTTCCTTATCAGTGTCTGGAGCAAGCAGAGCTTCCCGAAGTTCTCAGGACTGAGGTCATGAGGCAGAATGCACACACGGGTTCCTTTCAGTAACCTTTTTACTTTTCTGTACAACTACTTAGTCACCTTCCTATTTCCAATACATGGATTCTCTTCTGGCCCTGTGACGACTGCTATTCCCCTAGTTACTGTTGCTATGGACCTGTGAGTATTGTTATCCCCTTAGTTACTGTTGTTAAGCATCTGGTTTCAGTGGTTTCTACTCAACTTTATTTTTCTGCCTAAAGCTTCCTTGTATAACAATATATAAGCGCACGCTGCTATGAATAAAGTACCCTTGTTCCACTAGAGACTTAGGTCCCCCACGTCCTTCTTTTCTTCGCCTTCTTTTTGTTGACTCCCGTCCCCAGGCTCCGGTCTGTCAAGAAGACCATAATAACAGTCCCCAGACTCAAAGTGTCCCTTGAACCAGAAGATAAGTCCAGTGCCTGGAGGGATTCCACACAGCATCGATGTCCTGGGGTTACAGGATGTTTTTGTAAAACACCAGGGATGTTTTTGTCAAGTCTGAGAACTGGAGGCTGGTGGCTGTGGCTCATTGTTCCCCACCAGGCTGTGTCGGATTCCATATCCAAAGTATATGACAAATCCTAGTAGGGAAATGAGATGGTGAGAAGAGAAAGGAGGAGCTCTCATCACTTACAAATACTCAATAGACCTCCTAGTATGGTGTCTGACAAACTTTTGTGGACAAGATGGTAGGAAGAGTATTGGGTTCAGTCACACCTCTTTACCCCAGAAAGTCACTTACCAATTGCATTCCAGACGCCAAACTGGACCCAGGCCCAAGAGGTGACGTGCATCATCAGGTAAATGTTCACAAAGATGCTGACCAGTGGGAGGACAGGCAGAGCAGGGACCTGTGGGCAGAGTCAGTTCACCCCTGAACACAGCCCAGACGTCTGAGAGGGAGACCCGACCCGACGTGGGTGAGAGGACTCAAGTCCTTTCCAGGCTGTGTGTTCAGCGGCTGCTGAGATTGTGTATGTAAAGCACTCTGTGTGGGACCGGGAAAGGTCCATTAGTTCCAGCAACTTCTCTTCTTCTCTGGACCAGGAGAGGATGTTTAGACTTCAAAGCAAGCAGACTTCATTCACTGAAGGTGGACACTTTGGACACATAAGGCCACCTACCTTGAAGTAAACAGGAGAGGGGCTCTGGGGCTGCCTCCAGATGATGACCGTGACCCCAGTGATGAGCAGCAGCAGCAGCACGGCCGCTGCTGTGAGCCCGGGGTCCCCAGAGAACACCTGGCTGGGCCACCGGGCCAGGACCAGGCTCAGGATGGTCAGCAGGAGAACTGCAAGGGTCAAGGTGGAGAACAGGCTGGACAAATGTATCAGTGCCTTGGGTCACACCCCATTCCAAAGCTCCTCACCCCAGGAAGGGACATCGTATCTCCGAAGCTTTTCAATTTCCAAAATACACATTCCCACCACCTCCTGTCACTTTCAGAATATGATCAAAGAGAAATCCCACTGCTCACCAAGCAGGAAGGCACATCTATAGACAATCTGGCCAGATTTCTGGGTGGGGATGGTGCTGGCAGGGAACCACAGACTCTTTAGAAAATTTGACATTCCTGCTTCAGGTATAGATCCTGAAGGACTTTCTTCAATTACAGGCCCCATCTCAGTTTCTTCCTCTGCTTTCTTATTTGTGCTGAAATTCTGATCTGCCTGGTACCTGAATTAGAGGTATTAAAGCAATATTAAGAGTAGCCCCTACTGATCCAACATCACACAATCTATTCCCCATCTGTGCTGCCTTAAGCAGAGCAGGATTTTAGAAGGCAGCATATGAGCTGAAGATGACAACCTCCCTATAATTCCCACAAGTCCAAGACCCGCCGTCAAAGTGCAGTGGAGTCTCACCTGAGCACGAGCACAGACAAAGCCACAAGGGTGTAAGCAAGCATGATCCCAATTAACATGAATTCCACAATATCACGGAGCTCGAAGAGTAACGCCATGATTGCTAGAATGAGGGTGGGAGAAGGGAATGAGAAACCACTAGAAAAGTCCAGATGAGGGGAACTGATAGAGAAGGAGTGGGTTTTGCTTATTCACCTGCAAGAATTCCAGAAGCCAGGCTGGCATGGATCCAGCCAAGTCCCCGGAACAGGAGCCCGTCATCTGCCATTTCACAGATCAACTGAGACAAGACAGACATGGGTCGATGGAGGCTGGATAAGAAAATGGAACATGTGGAGAAGCAGGACAGACCGGCCATCTGCCCCCTAGTCCATCTTCTTGAGGTGTCCTTCCCTCTTGTCTCTCAATCCCAAGGAACAGGATTCCTGAGCATCTACCAGTAGATGGGGAGAAACCCATGACACTGACCTGTATAGAAGGGTACATAGGAAGACAACAGCCATGACATATCCGGCAGGAGCCCACCCGACATGGAAAAAAGCCTGTGGCAAAGGATTGTAGTGATGAATCTGGTAGTAGGGTACCATGAGGGTGAGTGACACTGACACACCCGAGTACGCCAAAAAGCAGATGAAGATGGAGATGGCCATGCTCCAGGGGACGGAGCGCTGAGGATGGCGAGCTTCTCTCCCTGCAGGAAGGGTGGAAGTACTGGGTCGGGAAACACACCAGGGTGAAAGCACAAACCCCCTCCCTCACGCACCTCCACAAGCAGGCTCACCTTCTACCCGTCCCTAAGCCCAAGGGGAGCCCAAACCATTTCCAAACCCCTGACGGGACATACAGTGACCTTGTTACCTTTCGTGACAATGACATCAAAACCAAAATATGATCTGAAAAATACAGCTGCTCCGCGGAGAATCCCTTCAAAGCCAAAAGGCACAAACCCTCCAGAACCCAGAGGGCCCAAGCTATGGTGAGAGAAGGAACAGGGACGAACATGGGTGAGGTGAGTTCAGCCATCTCTACTGGACTTCTCTGTTAACACCACAATTCCTAGGCTCCAGGACCACCATCAGCCCAGGTCTCTCGAGTCCCCACCATGTTGTCAACCCGGCACACCCTCACCCCTCACACGTGTTACTAAGGTCAAGGATACCCTCCAGCCCTATAGATGTCACTGGGTCCAGATGTGTTTTTGTAGTCCTGTTCCGTGAGCTGCCAGTTGTACGGGTCACCCTTGATGAAGCCAGAGATGATCATGAAGATTAGAATCAAAATATTCAAACTTGTGAACACTTTGATAATCCACAAGGCTGACACAGGAACTCCAAGAACCAGTACTCCTTGGATAAAATGGAATAGGAAGCATCCAAAATAAGTAAATATATAAAGACAGAGAGCAGACTAGGGGTCACCAGGGTCTGGGGGTTTTTGGACCGGGATCAAGGTGGCAGATGGACAGTGACTGCGCAATGGGTACCGGGATTCCTTTCCAGGTGATGAAAATCTCTGGAACTAGGTGGAGGGGATGGTTGCACACACTGTGAATTTACTAGATGTCACTGAGTGTGTCCTTTATGGTGGTTAATTTCTTACTGCAATCATCTCACAACAGGGGGGATCTAAAAAAATCATGACATTGTGTACCTTGAATTTAGACAATTGTTTATGTCAAACATATCTCAATAAAGGTGGGATAGTATGAAAATCGTTAATTTTACACCATGAGAATTTCATCTCCATTGAAAAACCATCTTTGGTCTCAATAGAGAAGAAGAAACTTTTCTGGTCTAAGGAAATGATTCTGAGCAAGCATAATTTTGCCTTCCAAGGGACATTTGGCACTGTCCAGGGACATTCTCAGTATCTCGGTTTGGGGGAATGGGCATCAGGGGTAACTAGTGGGTAAAGGCCAGGGATGTTGCTCAAAACTCTATAATGACTTGGAAAAAAAAAAAATTAACCACCTTACAATGCACAGGACAACCCCACACCAAAGAATAATCCAGCCCAGAATCGCTACTGCCAAGGGGAGGAAACGACCGGCTGTGTCCTCCTTTTCTGTCTCTCATATCCCACACTCTTCTTCCCGTTCTAAGCCCCCCACCATTCCAGCACTCCAAGCCTTCCACCCTACTTCCCCCTCCACACCTCACTCTTCTATCACTGACCCCTTCTCACCAGTAATCAGCAGCAGCGGGCCCAGCGCGACAAAGTCAGGGAACACGTCCAGGGCAGAGGGCATATACGGAGAGAAGGTTTCTTCTAACGCCTGAGAGATGTGGTTCCCAGTGAGGCTGTCGAAGGCGATGCCCCAGGCCTTGGCCACACCGGCAGCGCCTGCAGTGGTGAGAGGAATATCCGGTAACACATATAAACACACATCCCCTGCTATGTGCCTTGCGATGAATTAAAAAAAAAAAAAAAAAAGTAAGCAAAAACCCTAATCTCAAAGTTTCTCTTCATGGGGGGAGGGGAGAGAGGCAAGGGGAAAGCAGACCCAAATGATTCACAAAAGGCATCAGCTGGTTAATACACTGAGAGGAGACCAATGTTATATAAGAAAAGAACACGGGGAAGTGGGACCGGGAGGGCAGGGAGATGAGGGTGAAATGTAAAATCTAGAGATGATGGAAAATCCCACAAAGACAACAGCTGAGCAGAGACTTCAACATGAGGAGGCGGCGAGCCTGTGGACCATGTCTCCTTCTCATCTACCTTCTACAGTTCCCTTTCCTCTGAGTTCTTGGTCCATCATTTAAGCAAAACAGGACAGAGCTGAGTAGAGAGAAGTTGAAAAGGGTTTGGCCACTATTACCAGCTTCCCGCTGCAAGGTCAATACCAAGGGGTTTATGAATGAGTAAGACCCCAATATCACCTCCCTGTTTCTAGATCTTCGGCCCACATCTTCCCCCTACCCATCATCTCACCAACAAATAAGGACAAAATGAGGTTCCAGCCAGTGACAAAGGCGCACAGTTGTCCCATGATGACATAGCTATGGAGATACACAGAACCAAGGTGGGGTATCCGGGCCCCCACCTCAGCATAGCAGAGCCCGAACAACAGAGAAGACAGGGAGTCCACCAAGAAGCAGATGATAACTGATGGTCCAGTTAGGAGCTTGGCAATGAGGCCAATCAAGACGTACACACCAGCTCCCAGGCTTTTGCCCACACCCAAGACAACCAGATGTAGGATGTCCAGATGGGCCTTGGGACTCTCAGATTCTTCTATGGGCTTCAGAGGCCGCCTGCGTACCAGCTTCTGACCAAACTGGCGAACATACTGACACAGCATCCTAGACATAGCTGAGGAGACCACGATCTGCTGAGAAAACAAGACACAGAGCCATCAGGAGTGTCCATCCTAGACAAGGTCCTGCTGTCTAACCCAGGAAACTCTATTCAATGTCCTGTGATAAGCCATAATGGAAAAGAGTATCAAAAAGCCCCAAAACACATATGTGTAACTGAATCCCTTTGCCGTACAGCCAAAGTTAATACATTATAAATCAACTTTACTTCAATAAAATGAATTTTAGAAGAAAGAATGTCCATCTGCCCTTGGCCCTGGGAGTCCCATTCCACAAAGCAATGGAGTGATGGGGAAAAGTGAGTGAATAGTGAGTCACTCAGTCGTGTCTAACTCTTTGCGACCCCATGGGCTGTAGCCCACCAGGGCCCGGCTCCTCTGTCCATGGAATTCTCCAGGCAAGAATACTGGACTGGGTTGCCATTTCCTTCTCCAGGGATTGAACACAGATCTCTTATGTCTCCTGAACTGCAGGTAGATTCTTTACCATCTGAACCACCAGGAGAGTGACGGGGAGCAGGTGGTAAAAGNACAAAACAGGAGCAAAACTGAGTTGAGGGGAAGTGACACATTTCTCCACGAAGGTACAAAATTGCCTAGAGAAAGTCACTGTCAGTGCAAGCCAGCTGCCAGGCAGAGCCGTTCCTGGGCATCCCTCTTCCATGCGCCCTTTCAATCCAGCAAGGCCCGGGGGGCCCACATGGGGCGCAGGTCCCCCCCAGGTGGGAAGGAGAAGCCTTCAGCCCTTGCCCAGGGTGGGGGAAGGAGCAAGCAACTGAGACTGCACAGAGACAAGGAAGAGGAGGGGGTGCCTCCTGTGGGCCTGGGGCCTGGGGACGCAGGCAAGGGACACCCAGGCAGAGGCCCAGGGCTCTCCAGGCACAAAGCCGACTGGGGAGGTAGGCGGCTCTAGCCAGAGTCCTTCCAGCTCCTTGGAGCTGCTCCTCAGAATGGCAGCAGAGGTGCCCCCAGAAGGTGAGGGCAGTTCCTGGAGGCTGCAGGGGCACCCCCTGGGGCTTGAAGCTGGTTGTCTCGGTTCAGCTGCCAGGCCTCAAGCATGTGGGTCCAGGTCAATTTCCTGGCAGAGCATCTGGCCCAGATTGCTTCCCTTTTGGTAAAAAGTAGCCCGAGTTATTTCTCTACTGCCGAGAACAGGCTGAGCTTCAGGAATTCTGTGATGATGGTGGGGACTGAGTCTCCCCTTCAGAGGACCTGGGCCACTTCCTCCCTGGATTCCAGCGCAGGACGAGGGGTGCTGACACCACCCGGGTGGAAGGGGTGCTCCAGCCCCAGAAAGCCCAGATTGGGAGCAGAGGCCGCCCACCCACGCCCTGCCTGGGCTGGCTGGCGCCAAGGTGGGCTGCCAGCCCGGCTGCCAGCAGGAGGACGGCGAGAGCCAGGATGGCTATGAGCCCGGGCCGGTCCCCTAAGCCTCTTCGACAAGAGGTGGCCTCTGTAGTCCTGGCCCACACACAGGCCAACTGGGTGTGGGCATCCGCGAAGGCCACCTGCAGGCAGGCCCAGTACTCCGTGGCCTGAAGGAGGCGCGTGATATTGTAGCTGTGGGTGCCCCGTGGCAGGCGGGCCAGTGTGGTGGCCCTGTGGCCCTGGAGGGTGGAGGCGCTGGCCCAGGTGAGGTTGGTGGAGACTGTGTTGGGTGGGGAGACCCAAGACAGCAGGATGTGGTAGGGGTGGGTCTCCTGAACCCGGAGCTCCAGCCCCCACCCCTTGTCTCTGCCGTGTTGCAGGGGGGCCCGGCCGACAACCACACTAACCGTCTTCGTGTCGGCCCCGACCAGGTTCTGGGCCACACAGGTGTACAGCCCTGCTTCTTGCGCTGTCACCCTCCGCAGCTCCAGCGTCCCCTCGGGGTACACCCGGTACTTGCGGCCTGCCCAGGCGGCCGTCAGCCTAACCCCAGCGGGAGTCACCCAGTAGATCTCGGGCTCGGGCTCCGCCAGCGCCCGGCAGTGCAGCAGCAGGCTGTCTCCGCTGGCCACCTGGAGGCGCGGGGGGAAGCTGCGGGGGGAGATGAGGGGCAGGCAGTGGTCCGTCATCTCCCGGAAGGCCACCTCCCGCACTGGGAGGCGCTGAAGGTCCGGAGGCTCAGCACACAGCGTGGATTGGGGCTCGATGAAGCGGACACGGGTGCTGGTGGCGTTAGCCCAGCGGATGACACAGTCGCAGCGGATGGGGTTGCCATGGAGACCCACCTCCTGCAGGTTGGGCAGGGACTCCACGGTCTGCTGGTGCAAGGCACTGAGAGCATTGTTGTTGAGCATGAGGGTCTCCATCTGGGGCAGGTGGCGGAAGGCTCGGGGGTGGATGAACGAGAGCCGAGGGTTGTTGGTGATGTCCAGCTTGGTCAGCTCAGGCAGGTTGACCAGGGCAAATTTGTCAATAGAGACCAGCTCCTCCATGTTGTTCAGCCCCAGCTCCTTGAGGTGCAGCATGTTGACAAAGTCCCCGGGCCCCACCCGCTGGAGTGGGTTCTTGTTCAGGTCTAGGAACTTGAGCCCCGGCACCTGCTCCAGTGCCCGCCGGGGCACACGGGCCAGCCGGTTGTCATAGAAGGAGAGGCTCTCAAGGCTTTGCAGCCCCTCCAGGGCATAGTCAGAGATCTCCCGCAGGTTCATGCCCGCCAGCACCAGGCTGCGCAGGTTGGCCAGGGGCCGGAAGTTCATGTCCAAGATGGCATCCACCTTGTTGCCGCCAATCATGAGGATCTCCAGGCTGGGCAGCATCTCGAACCAGCGGTTGTCAACGGCCCGCAGCAGGTTGGAGTTGAGGTGTAGCCGTAGGAGGTTGCTGAGCCCTGCGAAGGCCCTGGGGGCGATGCGGTAGAGCTGGTTGTGGTTGAGATAGAGTTCCTGCAGGCTGGCCAGCCCCGCGAAGCTGTGGTCCTCCAGCCGGGTCAGCTGGTTCTCCTCCAGGTGCAGGCTCAGCAGCTGGGGCAGGGCACGGAGATCACAGTCTCGGGGGTCTGAAAAGCTGTTCTGGGACAGGTCCAGCTCTGTGAGATTGGCCAGGTAGCCCAGTTCACCCTGGTCCACGCGGACGATGCTGTTGCTCTGCAGAAGCAGGGTCTGCGTGCCTGCAGGCAGCGCTGGGGGGACAGCCGTCAGGAATAGGTCATTGCAGTCCACGGTGGTGGCCTCGCGGTAGGACGATCGGGGGGTATACCAGGGCCGGATCTGGCAGGCACACCCAGGGGGGCAGGGCACGTGCCAGGCTACCACGGGCACAGTGGCAGTGGCACCAGCCACCCATGCTAGCAAAAGGGGGGCCACGAGGAGCCTCATGGTGGAGCTGCAGGGCAGGGGACCATCCACAAGAAGAGTCTGGTGTCCCAGTGCTCTTGGCGGTTCAGCAGCCCCGCCAGGACCCAGGGAACCACCCCTCCAGGGCAGTCATTCTAGGCGGGGACGGGAGGGCACCATTTCCTGCCCTCCTGGGAACAGCACTCCATCCTGGTCTACAGGTGCCGGGTCTGCTCACTCGTCAGGGCAGCCTGGAAGGGGAGGATGCAGAGTTAAGGAGGGTGCAAAGGATCCGAATCCACCCCCTCCTCCCGCGTCTCCCCCGTTAGACCACAGGACAAGACGAGCCTGGGCTCCTGAGTTCCATCTTACAACCCTTTAGCTTTGTTGTCCTTTTCTCCCATCTGCTGGGGGAGCGACTGGGAGTCTTCAGGGAAGGAGCAAGAGATTGAGCCTTGGAAGCTTCCGGGATAACTCGGGGAAGGGGTGTGTGTGTGTGTGTGTGTGTGTGTGTGTGTAGGAGAGGAGGTGGCTGGAATTGCTGTCATGTTCAGAGTCCTTATGAGCCCAGAGAGACGAGAAGTAGATTTTCCAGCCTGCCTCTCTTCTCTCCTCACTCCCTCCTCGGCTCACTGAGTAAATGGGAAATAAAGTGATAGTTTTCAGACATCTCTCTGAACAGTGTGGGTAGAGGGTCACAGAGCCAAATGTAGCTTCTCAATTCCAGGGTAAGCTCTTAAGACTTTGAAAGTTGAAAGGCAGTGGGCCCCAACCCTGTTGCCCAGGCTAGCTGGGGCAGTGGGGTGGTCGTCTGGGATCTGCTTAGGCTCTCCTGGGATGGAGACCGGCTTTGTTTTTTGCCAGCTTTCCTACCTGGAGGTAGAGGTTTTCCCTTCTCCAGCAGCCTGGCCAAGCTGCTAGGAGGAGGAGGTGAGTTTAAGCCTGGGTCTGAGTTCTTCAGTCCTACAGGTAAGACCTTAGGTGATCTGGCCTCTGTGCATTCTCCTAGCTTTGGCCACCGTACTGACTCACTGCAGCCAATATTCTGGGCCAAAGCTACCCTCGACATTCACCTGTCTCCTCCTCATGGTCTCCCAGACAACTTCTACTTGTTCTTGAAAACTCAACCTAAGGCCAGTCACCTCCTACAGAAAGCTGCTTCTCACCCTCTGCACCCAAGGCTATGGATGCTTTCTTCCATCATAGCCCTGATCACACCGTGTGGAAATGTCTCTCCAGCTGGGGACCTGTCTCACTCATCATCATGCTTACAGCCCAGGGCAGGGGCCCAGGGAGGGTTTATCATATGTCAGTCTCTGTAGTCCCTGGAGAAGGAAATGGCAACCCACTCCAGTGTTCTTGCCTGGAGAATCCCAGGGACGGCAGAGCCTGAAGCGACTTAGCAGCAGCAGCAACAGCAGCTGTGGTCCCAGGGCTTCTTTCCCCAGAAGGCTGGGTCCTTACCCCTACCCCCATCTAGAATCCCAGCCACTGCTGTTCCTCCTTTGAAGGCAGGGACAATCCAGTCTAGATTCTCTGGAACCCAGGGCCCGGCTGCATCACCCTTGATGCAAGTCCAGCCTTGGCCTAGAACCAAGATGGGGAACTAGAGGACGCCTCCAAGCCTCATCTGACTCCCAAGTGAAGGTCTGATTGGGTAGTTTTCCAGCTGCAGGCGTCAGGGGAGCACACGGTTACTAAACACCTGCAATTTGCCAGGACCCAAGATTGTGCATGTCTTATCTCACTTAACCATCATAAAGATTCTATAAGGTATGCATTTATACTTCCAGTTTCCAGATGAAGAAACTGAGGATCAGAGATGGTTAAAGAGTTTGGCTCAAGACACACCGCTGCCAGGTGGGAAGAGCCAGGAATCCAGAGGGTGTGCCTCTTACACCGTCCTTCTCTGCCCCACATCTGGCCCGACCCAATCCTGGGCACCCTGAGCTGCCCTGACCGCTGCAGCAGCAGGCTGGGTGCCCATCTGTGTCCCCCGAGGAGATGACTACTTGCCAGGGAGCTATAGGAAGCTGGGAGCTGTGTCTCCCGTCACCTTCCAGGCAGGTGCCTCTCAGTTGGCCAGAGGCGTTCTTTGCCTTCCTCCTCCCACTTCCAGGATGCTGGGGCTGGGAGGGGAGCAGTTGGAGGCCTCCTCCGAGCAGGGGAGCAGCATGCCTGTTTACATTTGACTACTTCCCACCTTCCTCTGCAGCTATTTCTGAAGGTGGGAAAAACAACATGACTTAAAATGCACAGAGGTTTTGCGTGGGGGGGTGTGTGTACACTGACACGTAAAACTCAGGGCAAACAAACACACGTGTACAAAAACATGCACACCTCCATCCACGTGCAGAGGGGAGCCAGGGGAACTCAGCCGCCCAGGCCGGTGAGTGGAGGTCGGGAGGAGGGGTGAGGACTCTGCAGTGTGCTGTGTGGGTGCAAAGGGAGCAGAGCTGCTCCTGTCGTGGGGCTAGGACTGCGATCGTGCTCCACAGGCACCCCAGAGGCCTCTGCTTCTTGCCCAGGCCTGACCTGAGAGAGCACTACCTACCAGCAAACACATCTTACTGTTACTTACCACTTCTACCAGAGCACTTTGGGAAAAGCTGTTGACTTTTCTGAGCATCTGTTCCTTAATGCAGAATGAGCTCGTCATTAGGATGGAATGAGCTGGGTGCGGTGCACACAGAGCTCAGTAAGTCCTAGTTCTCTGCATCCCCCAGGATGGGGAGGCACCCCAGCTCCAGGACTTCTTAGAGGGGATAGAAGTTGGATCCTAGGACTTAACCAGTCCCTATGAAGCTTGCCCATTGTTGGCCCGGTGTCATCCCCAGGTGGGATGGGGAGCTGGGGGCAGAACTAAATGCCACACCTTTAAGAGTACCACTATGGCAGGACCAAAAATGCAAAATGATTCGGAGAGCCCAAGACAGCTCTGAGGGAAGAGAAGGCTGCAGTGAGTGGAGAGGGCCCTGAGGCCCTGACTGAGTCCCAGGCTCCTCCTCCAGCGCCTCTGTCCTGGTGCCTCTTTCTGCTGATGCACAACGGTGTGAAGCCACTTAAAAGCTCGTTTAAAATGTTCAGAGACATGCCTTTCCCTCTACCCCAGGCTCACCCTCCTCCTTGCCCCTGTGGCTGGGCTTGGGGGTGAGCCGGCATCTAGAGAGGGGCAGTGGCTGGATGCCTCACCTTCACATGAACCTCTTGCCCCAATGCTTGGCAAAGACAAGTCCTCCCCATCGCTGCTGAGCTCACAGCCCCTTCCGGGATAGAACTCAGAGCTGCCCACTCACTTGCCATCACTACTTAAGGCTGTCTTGCACATGGCCCACTCATGCAGGCTTGATTAGCAGTTTTTGCCGGGAGCTGCAGAGAAAGCTAATTGTCTTTTATCTATAATCTCCCCGGGTGAGCAAGAGTTCAGATTATCGCGTGTATGCTTTCCCCAAGAGCTGGGTTTCAAGCTTTTGGTGGCAGGGGCCGTGTTGTGCATGTTTTTGCGTCCCCATGGTGCCAAGTGTAGGACTGAGTGTGCAGAGGGTACTGGTGAGTGGATACAAAGAGTGAAGTATATAATTCTATCAATCCTGTGTGCAGGCAGAGAAGGAAGAGATTATTTAGTCTCTGCAGCAGAAGCAACTGAGGCACCTAGAGGTTAAGTGACATGTCGGAGGTTACCTGGCTTCTGATGTGGTGGGGTCAGAATTCAAACCCAGGTCTCTGACTCCATAACCTGCCTCCCTGGCCCATGGCTCACTGCCTGGCAGAGTGATGCTGGCCGGACAGGAGCAGAACGCAGGCCTGGTGGCCCAGCAAGCCTGCCTCAGTGGCCAGCCCCTCAGGGACGACCTGACCCTCTGCCCGTCCTCCCTAATGGTGACCTGAGGGATCCTCGGGCACCATGCCTTGCTTCCTAGCTACAGGAACTCCCCTGGGGACACACAGAGAAGCCCCTGCTCCTCTGTGTGGTGGCACAGACCTCAGGCTGCCTCTGGCCCGGGGGCTGGGGGTTGCCGTGTGCAAACCGCTGCAGCCTTGGCCTTCAGTGAGGGGAACGTGTGTGTGGGGTTCAAGCCCAAGAAAAGAGAGGAGCAAAGCTTCTTTTGGAAAAGCTGGTTCTGTGAGCCCTGACGGACGCCCTCTTCCAGGCACCTGCTCTGGACCTAGCAGAAATTATGGAATGGACTCCACACACTTCCCACTGAACCCCGATCCTTGGCAAAGCACTGAATGAAGAATTCTGGAGAAGCTGGCATCAGGGGCAGAGCGGACCTTCTCCTGTTTCTCTGGCTAAGCACAGCCGAGGCCTCCTGCCAGCAGACAGCGCCGCTCCTCCAGATGGCCGTGGGTGCAGAGCGGCTCTGTCCCCGCCCCACCCCCACCTCCTTGCAGCCCAGCCCCCCTGGGCTGGGAGCCCTCAGGAGGGAGGAGCAGCAGGCAGTGATCGATGGCCTGGCCTTCACTGCAGCTTCAGTTCCAGGGCCCCCTGAGCTGCGGAGACAGATGGGCAGCATAATTGAGTGTAGCATTGATAAACTCCAGCCTCCTCACCAGCAGATAAGCACTGGGTAGGAGGACAAGAGGGGCCGGGGCGGGGGCAGTGCTCCATCTGTACACCTGGCCCCTGAGAGCGCCTCCTGGGAGGGAAGCATGGCCCTCGCGCCCGCCTCCCATTTAATCACAGACAACCAGGACCTCAGGGCTGCAGGAGGCCTCAGCGTTTATCTGGTTTCCAGAGTCTGAATTCCATAAATAACTTATGCAAAGGAGGAGTGGTGAAGCAGAAGGAAGCCTGCCTCTGCGATCAGTTTTGAGTTTGGCTCTGTCACTCACCGTGCAACCTTGGGCAAAGTCAGTGACCCGACCAGGGAAGTGAGGATGAGACCCTCTCACAGAGCTGCTGTGAGGAGCCCGGATCAAGGTCTAGGACCTGCCTGTTCGTGGCCCTCATGGCCCTCACCCCCATTGTCCCTCCTCCCATCTTACCTCCTACTTCTCAACTCTTACCTTTTGTAGTAAACTTTTCCTTTCTCTTATTCAGGTATAATAAGAGAGTACATAAATGGCACAAATCCCAAGTGTGCAGCTTGATGAATTTCTACATTAGTAGATACCAATATAACCACCCCCTGAACAAGAAACAAATACTTCGAAGCCCCCCTGAGGTTCCTGGGTGATGCTTCCCAGTCAGTGTCCAGCTCTCACCTGGAGTAGCCATTGTCCTGCCTGACTTTGTCACCATCAGTCGACTTCATCTTTTAAGCACAGAATTCCCCTTCCTTCCCCATCACAACTCAAAACCACGGCTCTGGAAATAGTTGACCCTGGCTCCAGGGAACTCCAGAACCTCAGAGTTGAAGTTCACTTAATTCATCCTCCTGCTTCACAGTGACTATAGCTTCCCAGGGTCTCATTCTTAATCAGTGATCTCCCAGAAGGGAGATTCCTCTTTCTCTTTCTTGATCTACAGTTCTACATCTTAGAGTCCCCTCTAGGGTTGGAACCCTATGACCTGAACCCATGAGTGCTATGCTGCCTCGAGGCAAAGGCAAGATGACCTCCTGGCCACACACATCCCTGGCAGCCCTTCCCCAAAGCCCTGCTGGGTCTTGGCCTCCTCTTGGGACAGAACTGCTAGCCCCTTCTGCTGCCAAATCTATAGATATTCTGATGACAGAGTCTGCGGCACCAGGCAAGGGGATAATCCGGGGAGCGGCCAGAGAGGAGAGCCTCAAACCAGACTCCCTCTTGCTGCCCCAGGCCCCTCCACCTACCCATTTCAGAGGCTCCTCGCACTCAACGGGCCCCAAGCCCAACACCTCCCACCAAACCTGCTCAGGCACCCACCAGTCTCCAGGACTGGAAATCACCACCTTGACCCTCTCCCACCTCACATGTGCCCACTGCAATGCGCATGCTTACGATCCGTTCTCATCACTTGTCTTGACTCTTTTGGTGTCTCCTTCTCAGCCCTGAGTGACCCTCTTCTTCCCAAACACGTCATGCTCCCCTCAAACTAGACCTGCTATTTCCTTCCCTTCCTCAGGCCTCGCATTCAACCGGCAAAACCTCTCCCCAACTTCAACTGTCAAACTCCTCTCCAGTCATAAAAACCCATCCCAAGTGCCACTTCCTTGTGACATGTTCCCAGAGTCCCCCCGAGAAAGGTGGTCATGCCCACTGCAGCCCCTGGAACCCAGAACAAATCTCCACTGTAACAGCTTCTGTCTTACTGCCCGTTCAGTGAGCCTGTTTTCTCAACCAGGATGCAAGTTCCTGGAGGAAGGGATGGTTTGGTACTGATTTTTGTCTTCTCAGAATCTAGGGCAGTGTAGAGGGTGGGAGGTGTTTACAACCATGAACTATGAGCGGCAACCCATTAGTGGGTCATGAAAACAGTCTAAAGTGGATAACAGTGTGCATTAAAAAATGAAATAGACAATAGCATGCGTGGTGTGTAGCTAGAGGAAGCATGTTTTAAGAAATGTTTTTCTTTCTGTTTTACACACACACACACACACACACACACTTGCACACAGTCAGAAATCATACGTTTGTATGCAAAATCATACATTTTTGCCCTTGAGTCGCAGCTATAAAAGCTTGGAAATGATGAATCTGCAGGGCTTCTCTGACTGAGGTGAGTCCCTTCAACTCTCGTTGATGCCGCAGGAAGGATGATATATATCAGTGTCAGAGGGAAGATACAACATTCCTGAGTGCTTGGTATATGCTGGATTTATATTTGTTGGCCCATTAGATACCTCATCCCACCCTTCCAACATCCCTCTAAGTGGGTACTTTTTAGAAGAGAAACCTCAACTCAGTGGAGCCCACGCATCAGACCCAGGTCCCACAGCTCGGATGTGGAAGAGCCCGAGTGGAATCCGGCTGTGCCTCACACACCAGCCCTTTCTGCTTCCATGATTCTGGTGCCAGAAGCTGTTCCAAGAGTGGAAGATGCTGGGGAGACTGGAGGAGAGCAGGGATAAAAATGGGGGGCATCCTTGGGAAAAGGATGAGGTCCTCCTGTCCACCTTTGCCCTCTCTTCCACTTTGCAGTGAGAGGAGTCACTGTTCCAGTAAAAATCTTTTCCTGACTTGGGAGGGAAGGGATTTGTTTCCAGAAAGAAATATCTGCATCTCCAGGTCTCTGGACTGGCCTTGGACTCTCGGGGACCTTAGATTAGGTCAGCCATTCAAAAGAGGGCTTTGGAGTCAGTCTGCACCTGAATCCTGGTGACCTTAAGTATCCCTACTCAGGTTCCTCCTGGGTAACTGGGGAGAGACCTCCCTCATGGGGGAAATCTGCAAGAGATGATGCCTGCCAAGCGCCCGGCATTCAGTGGAGCCCTCTTCCACTTCCATCTCCCTGGGTTTGTCTGGGCCACAGTCTCCCACAGTCTCCAGCTTCCAGTTTCCCCATGCACCAGGCCTGCCCCAGACGGCCTGCCCATGGCTGTGTGCTCCCTAGTGCACGCAGCCCTTCCCAGGAGCTCTTCCATCTCAGGCTGACACTCCTTCTTGGTGGAGCTGCCCTCTCCTAGGTCAACTCTAAGCACTCCCTTGTGGCTTCCAATCAGGGTTCTGTTTCTAGTCTTCAGGACTCTAGAAGGCTCTGGAACTCAGTCCACTTATAGATCACCAGTGTCTGACACTCTCACCCAACAAATAGNACACACACACACACACACACACACACTTGCACACAGTCAGAAATCATACGTTTGTATGCAAAATCATACATTTTTGCCCTTGAGTCGCAGCTATAAAAGCTTGGAAATGATGAATCTGCAGGGCTTCTCTGACTGAGGTGAGTCCCTTCAACTCTCGTTGATGCCGCAGGAAGGATGATATATATCAGTGTCAGAGGGAAGATACAACATTCCTGAGTGCTTGGTATATGCTGGATTTATATTTGTTGGCCCATTAGATACCTCATCCCACCCTTCCAACATCCCTCTAAGTGGGTACTTTTTAGAAGAGAAACCTCAACTCAGTGGAGCCCACGCATCAGACCCAGGTCCCACAGCTCGGATGTGGAAGAGCCCGAGTGGAATCCGGCTGTGCCTCACACACCAGCCCTTTCTGCTTCCATGATTCTGGTGCCAGAAGCTGTTCCAAGAGTGGAAGATGCTGGGGAGACTGGAGGAGAGCAGGGATAAAAATGGGGGGCATCCTTGGGAAAAGGATGAGGTCCTCCTGTCCACCTTTGCCCTCTCTTCCACTTTGCAGTGAGAGGAGTCACTGTTCCAGTAAAAATCTTTTCCTGACTTGGGAGGGAAGGGATTTGTTTCCAGAAAGAAATATCTGCATCTCCAGGTCTCTGGACTGGCCTTGGACTCTCGGGGACCTTAGATTAGGTCAGCCATTCAAAAGAGGGCTTTGGAGTCAGTCTGCACCTGAATCCTGGTGACCTTAAGTATCCCTACTCAGGTTCCTCCTGGGTAACTGGGGAGAGACCTCTCTCATGGGGGAAATCTGCAAGAGATGATGCCTGCCAAGCGCCCGGCATTCAGTGGAGCCCTCTTCCACTTCCATCTCCCTGGGTTTGTCTGGGCCACAGTCTCCCACAGTCTCCAGCTTCCAGTTTCCCCATGCACCAGGCCTGCCCCAGACGGCCTGCCCATGGCTGTGTGCTCCCTAGTGCACGCAGCCCTTCCCAGGAGCTCTTCCATCTCAGGCTGACACTCCTTCTTGGTGGAGCTGCCCTCTCCTAGGTCAACTCTAAGCACTCCCTTGTGGCTTCCAATCAGGGTTCTGTTTCTAGTCTTCAGGACTCTAGAAGGCTCTGGAACTCAGTCCACTTATAGATCACCAGTGTCTGACACTCTCACCCAACAAATAGCTCACTCTTCTCGGCTTGGGTGAGCAGCTCCTCCATTGCCCAGGTGCTCCTTGGAAGGGTCGAGAGGGCCCTTGCTAGCAGCGCTGCAAATGTCCCAGGGTGACTGCAGCTTACAGACATTTTGCACTGGCCACCAGCCCAAGGGGCAGCCAAGGCCAAGCGCCAACCTTCAGCCTCTCCTGCTCCCTCCCTGTAACTGCCCCTGTGGCAGCATGTCAGCAGCCCTTAAGACACAGTGGGTCCCTGGGAGAAAGGTGCAGGCGGAAGGAGGGGAAGGCTTCAGAGAGAGGCAGGCAATGCTCTTTCCTGCCCCCCTGCTTCTGCACATGCAGGGGCCTTGCCCAGAAGTCCCTCTCACTGCTCCTGTACCTTGGGAATTCTCTGGGGTCTCAGTTCACACTGTCCTTCTTTGAAGTCTTCCATTACCACCCTCACCCCCAGCTAATTAATCACTTGCTCTTTTTCTCATCGAGGAACCCACATCCAGTACGGTGCTCAGCTCCTGTGTCAGACTGTGAGCCTCTTGAGGACAACTCTGTGACTCAGTGTGCCGAGAACTAAGGGAGAGAGAAGCACCAAGGTGTGCACAGTGGGGGTGCGCTGGGAGGGGTGCCTGGGGGGCGGGCTCGGGGCTGAGGAGAAAGACGCAGAGCCGATGGGGAACAGACCAGTTACACAAGGAGAAAGGCCAAAGCTCTTCTAACAGAAAAAGAAAATGAAATCAGAATGAAAATTGATGAGGCGGAGAGAAAAGGAGACTCGTTTCATCAGCAGGTTTGCCAGATGAAGCTCTGAGATAAATGGTGCGTCGGAAGGAGCCTCGGCCCCGGTGGGGCTCACCGCCTCCCCTCCCTGTCAGCTGTCTCGGGCAGGCCTGTGAGACAGATGGCTGCAGCCAAGCCCCGCGGTGGGCCCCCCGAAACCGACCACAGGGATCGCGGCCTGTCCACGTGGCCTGCTCCAGGCCCACCCTGTCCAGCCTGGGCCTGCCCCCTCCTGGGGCCCTCCCCATCCCCTGCTCCCCCGCTCAGTCAGCACCCCCTCGTCCCGCCCCGACTGGAGTCGGCCCATGTGGCCTGTGCCCACGTCCAGCTTCTCTGCAGTCAGGGTGGGAGCAGAGGTCAGAGCCCGGGAAGTGGCAGAGGAATTGGGGTGGGACGGGACTGGGTTCGCGGCCTGGCCTAGACCGACCTGAGGAGTGTCCTCTTACTGCTCCAGACCTCGGGCCCCTCACCTGTGAACTGGGGGCTGGGCTACAGAGCACTTCTAAAGCTGGGATCCCTGGACCGGCACCGTCGGCATCACCTGGAAAGTTGTTAGCTCTGCAGATTCTCAAGCCCACCGCAGACCTCCAGGATAAGAGGGTGGGGCCTAGTTACCTGTGTTTGAGCAAACCCTCCAAGTGCCTCCGATGGGCTCCATGTTGGAGAACTGCTGGGCTGGATAATCTCTAAGGTCCCCTGCCCCCCGCCGCCACCCCCCACCCCCAGCTGAGCCTAGAATTCTGTAAACAAGAACAGTGCCAGCTAGGAATGCTTAATTAAAACTCCAGGTATGATGAACCAACAGGTGTTATGCTGACAGGTAAGGGTTGAGTATTCCAGACCCCTTGCACCTCTGTTCTGGCCACAAAGAAACTCTCTACCCAATGGGCATTAATAGAATTGCAACTGTATGCTGGCACCATGGGCAGCTAGGGGTACAAGGTCATGGGGAGGGCAGGTGGGATCACAGATTAAAAAACACCCCACTCTACTAAAGCATGATAAGAGTTGTTACAGAAGCACCAACAAGGGCAACAGGGACATGATCCAGAGGAGAAACACAATTCTGCCTCATGAGGGACACGGGCAAAAATTCAGAGGAAATTTCCCAAAGTCGTTCAATTATGCACAAAAAATGGGTAGATCTGAAGGTATGAAATGTACTTCGATAAAGTTTTTGTTTCTTTAAAACACAAACCTCCCAGGGAAATGTAGTCTAAATCAACAGGTCAACAGATGCACAGCCGAGGAAAGATAATCTTTACATACTGGGGACACCAGGAACAAAGGTCCTGGGACAAAAATGATGAAGAGAACTTCAAGAACTGGGTGGTTCCCCTTAGTTTCCAAAAGTGCAGGTGGTATGAAGAGACCGGAACAGCAGGCTGGAGCCAGAAGGGACATGGTTCGCAGACAGAGGGCATGGAAGGCAGTGCCTGCTGTTGCCATCAACAACAATACCCCTTATGACCGCTTGCAGTTTAAATTCTTCCGCCTCCATGATCCTGTGTGTCTCACAATAGGCTGGCAAGGTCATAGATGTCATCACTCCCATTTTAATGGAAAGGATATTAAGTGACTTACCCAAGATCATATAGCAAGCAAGTAAAAGCCACGGCTTTTAACTAAAAGACACTGTGTGGTTCCAAACCCAGATTTATTATCCCAGAGGGACAGCAATGTTGATAATGGTAGCCATTGACTGAGGACTTTATAAGCCAGGCCTTGGGCGGGGCTCTGACATGAGCGCTCACACTCAGTGCTCAAAACCGCAGCAAGATAAGGGGATTACTAGCCCCATTTCACTGATGTGAGAGGATATGTCCCTCGCCCAAGAACATCCACCTGGTGAAGCTGGGAGTCAAACAAGGTCCAGCGGCTGCCAATGCCCTCGCTCTAAACCCTGATCCCACAGCACCCTCCTCCAGCTGCTCCTGCCCAGCTCTCTTCAGGCCCAGAAAAGAATGGGAGGTTTCCAGCTGATCAAATTCCCCCAAGTGTGGGCCAGCCCGAGAGAAAGAAACTGGCCCCTGGCCTAAGCTGAATAGCCCTTCTTACCCCTTCTGGGAGAGGAAGGCCCTATCCAACCTGGCAGGGGCTTCTTGCCTCTAAGCCCGTCAATGCCTTCTGAGCCCCACAGATCCGCTGGGGAACCACGGCCTTCTAGGGCCCAGGGCCTGGTGAAGGGAAACGCTTCCATCCCATGATCAATATCAGGCATAATTCAGTGACTGCAGCAAGTACAAAGGAGTGTAGGTTAAATCAATATTTAGAAGCTTCGAAATGAAACTAATTAAGAGCAAGCCTTAATGATTTTTACTGTCTGGGAATAAAAAAGACAAAAAGCCTGCCTCTGTTTCATGATTCCACCTTAGTAGCCTGTAATCGTTTGGGAAGAGCGGAAGGTGAAAAGCGATCCGAGTCAGCCCCACTTTCTGCATTGCAGGAGAGGGGAGAGACTCGTCTTTGGTGGAGGAAGCCACGGAGGAGAAGATGGGTGGGAAGCACAGGACTCAAACTGCATTGCAGAAGCCCACTGGACCCTTATGGATTGAACTGTGCCCCCACAAAAGACACAACGCAGACCGACTCCTGGATCCCGGGGCTACGACCTTAATTTGGAAACAGGGTCTTTGCAGAGGTAATCAAGTGAAGATGAGCTTACATTAGGTTAGGGTGGGCCCTAATCCAGTACTGGTGTCCTTGTAAGAAGAGGTAAACTTGGACACAGACATGGAGACACAGGGAGAATTCAATGAGGTGAGGAAGAATTCAACTGAAGCGCTGCAGCTCTGAGCCGCCAAAGACAGCACCAGGGGCTGGGAAGGAACCTCCCTTTCAGGCTGCAGAAAGACTACGCCCTGCCGCCCTGCCAACCTACCAATTTCAGATTTCCAGCCTCCAGAACTCGAGGCGACTGTTACTTTTGGTTAAGCTATCCAGTCTACTTTGTAGTACTTTGATATGGCAGCCTCAGCAAACTGAGGCTGGGATCCTAGATTCTGGCTGTCACTCTACCACTCACTAACTGTACAAGCTTGGCAAAATGCTTAATCTCCATGAGCCTCAGTTTCACTTCTGAAAAATGGGGATAAGACTAGTGCCTTCTGTTGTTTGTCCAGAGATCCGGTTTAGATCTAATGAAAACATGAGTGTGAAATATGCTATGGGCTGTGATATACTATCTAAGCTTAACTGCTAGTGGAAAAAAATCTGGGAATGACTCAGGAACCCTCTGTCAAATGGGCAGGAAGGTCCTTGCCAGCTCACAGGGCTGGTTTAAAAATCCAATCAGATCACAGGTGTGAGGTGTCTTTGCCTCATTAGAAATATTATATACATGAAAGGGATTTTTATTGTTCTCAACGGGGATTTTATTTGTTGCCCACTTGGCCCTAGTTTTCTTATCTGTAAAATGAAAGGGTGGGACAACAGTAAGATATTTTTCTAAATCAATTCCTTATACATATATATGTTGATATATATTTGATATCTATGTATATATTTAAAGTACTACACCTTAGCATCCTAACTTCATTCTCATCCCAGCAGCCCAAGAAAATGCAGGGGGGGCCAGCTAAGTGCTGTGGTGAGAGACAGGAGTGCTGGGCTTTGCACCCTTTTGCCCCCTATTGTCTCAGGGAGGAACCCGAGCCCTTTTCCTCTGTCCTCACTCAAGCTTACCAGGCATCAGAGGAACAGGAAACCACGCAGGCAGCAAATAAAATCTCTATCGATCAAGAGATGGCTGGCATCCCAAGTCCAGCTGGCTCAGAGCTGGTCAACTTAAACAAATGTTCCTAACGATCCACTCGTACTTAACGCTAGAGCTGTGTCTTTAAAGCACAATGGAAGAGGGTGGCCGACTGGGCTTCTGCTCTGTCAGGGCCTCGTCCAGGCCTCCAGANATGTTGGAGAACTGCTGGGCTGGATAATCTCTAAGGTCCCCCGCCCCCCGCCGCCACCCCCCACCCCCAGCTGAGCCTAGAATTCTGTAAACAAGAACAGTGCCAGCTAGGAATGCTTAATTAAAACTCCAGGTATGATGAACCAACAGGTGTTATGCTGACAGGTAAGGGTTGAGTATTCCAGACCCCTTGCACCTCTGTTCTGGCCACAAAGAAACTCTCTACCCAATGGGCATTAATAGAATTGCAACTGTATGCTGGCACCATGGGCAGCTAGGGGTACAAGGTCATGGGGAGGGCAGGTGGGATCACAGATTAAAAAACACCCCACTCTACTAAAGCATGATAAGAGTTGTTACAGAAGCACCAACAAGGGCAACAGGGACATGATCCAGAGGAGAAACACAATTCTGCCTCATGAGGGACACGGGCAAAAATTCAGAGGAAATTTCCCAAAGTCGTTCAATTATGCACAAAAAATGGGTAGATCTGAAGGTATGAAATGTACTTCGATAAAGTTTTTGTTTCTTTAAAACACAAACCTCCCAGGGAAATGTAGTCTAAATCAACAGGTCAACAGATGCACAGCCGAGGAAAGATAATCTTTACATACTGGGGACACCAGGAACAAAGGTCCTGGGACAAAAATGATGAAGAGAACTTCAAGAACTGGGTGGTTCCCCTTAGTTTCCAAAAGTGCAGGTGGTATGAAGAGACCGGAACAGCAGGCTGGAGCCAGAAGGGACATGGTTCGCAGACAGAGGGCATGGAAGGCAGTGCCTGCTGTTGCCATCAACAACAATACCCCTTATGACCGCTTGCAGTTTAAATTCTTCCGCCTCCATGATCCTGTGTGTCTCACAATAGGCTGGCAAGGTCATAGATGTCATCACTCCCATTTTAATGGAAAGGATATTAAGTGACTTACCCAAGATCATATAGCAAGCAAGTAAAAGCCACGGCTTTTAACTAAAAGACACTGTGTGGTTCCAAACCCAGATTTATTATCCCAGAGGGACAGCAATGTTGATAATGGTAGCCATTGACTGAGGACTTTATAAGCCAGGCCTTGGGCGGGGCTCTGACATGAGCGCTCACACTCAGTGCTCAAAACCGCAGCAAGATAAGGGGATTACTAGCCCCATTTCACTGATGTGAGAGGATATGTCCCTCGCCCAAGAACATCCACCTGGTGAAGCTGGGAGTCAAACAAGGTCCAGCGGCTGCCAATGCCCTCGCTCTAAACCCTGATCCCACAGCACCCTCCTCCAGCTGCTCCTGCCCAGCTCTCTTCAGGCCCAGAAAAGAATGGGAGGTTTCCAGCTGATCAAATTCCCCCAAGTGTGGGCCAGCCCGAGAGAAAGAAACTGGCCCCTGGCCTAAGCTGAATAGCCCTTCTTACCCCTTCTGGGAGAGGAAGGCCCTATCCAACCTGGCAGGGGCTTCTTGCCTCTAAGCCCGTCAATGCCTTCTGAGCCCCACAGATCCGCTGGGGAACCACGGCCTTCTAGGGCCCAGGGCCTGGTGAAGGGAAACGCTTCCATCCCATGATCAATATCAGGCATAATTCAGTGACTGCAGCAAGTACAAAGGAGTGTAGGTTAAATCAATATTTAGAAGCTTCGAAATGAAACTAATTAAGAGCAAGCCTTAATGATTTTTACTGTCTGGGAATAAAAAAGACAAAAAGCCTGCCTCTGTTTCATGATTCCACCTTAGTAGCCTGTAATCGTTTGGGAAGAGCGGAAGGTGAAAAGCGATCCGAGTCAGCCCCACTTTCTGCATTGCAGGAGAGGGGAGAGACTCGTCTTTGGTGGAGGAAGCCACGGAGGAGAAGATGGGTGGGAAGCACAGGACTCAAACTGCATTGCAGAAGCCCACTGGACCCTTATGGATTGAACTGTGCCCCCACAAAAGACACAACGCAGACCGACTCCTGGATCCCGGGGCTACGACCTTAATTTGGAAACAGGGTCTTTGCAGAGGTAATCAAGTGAAGATGAGCTTACATTAGGTTAGGGTGGGCCCTAATCCAGTACTGGTGTCCTTGTAAGAAGAGGTAAACTTGGACACAGACATGGAGACACAGGGAGAATTCAATGAGGTGAGGAAGAATTCAACTGAAGCGCTGCAGCTCTGAGCCGCCAAAGACAGCACCAGGGGCTGGGAAGGAACCTCCCTTTCAGGCTGCAGAAAGACTACGCCCTGCCGCCCTGCCAACCTACCAATTTCAGATTTCCAGCCTCCAGAACTCGAGGCGACTGTTACTTTTGGTTAAGCTATCCAGTCTACTTTGTAGTACTTTGATATGGCAGCCTCAGCAAACTGAGGCTGGGATCCTAGATTCTGGCTGTCACTCTACCACTCACTAACTGTACAAGCTTGGCAAAATGCTTAATCTCCATGAGCCTCAGTTTCACTTCTGAAAAATGGGGATAAGACTAGTGCCTTCTGTTGTTTGTCCAGAGATCCGGTTTAGATCTAATGAAAACATGAGTGTGAAATATGCTATGGGCTGTGATATACTATCTAAGCTTAACTGCTAGTGGAAAAAAATCTGGGAATGACTCAGGAACCCTCTGTCAAATGGGCAGGAAGGTCCTTGCCAGCTCACAGGGCTGGTTTAAAAATCCAATCAGATCACAGGTGTGAGGTGTCTTTGCCTCATTAGAAATATTATATACATGAAAGGGATTTTTATTGTTCTCAACGGGGATTTTATTTGTTGCCCACTTGGCCCTAGTTTTCTTATCTGTAAAATGAAAGGGTGGGACAACAGTAAGATATTTTTCTAAATCAATTCCTTATACATATATATGTTGATATATATTTGATATCTATGTATATATTTAAAGTACTACACCTTAGCATCCTAACTTCATTCTCATCCCAGCAGCCCAAGAAAATGCAGGGGGGGCCAGCTAAGTGCTGTGGTGAGAGACAGGAGTGCTGGGCTTTGCACCCTTTTGCCCCCTATTGTCTCAGGGAGGAACCCAAGCCCTTTTCCTCTGTCCTCACTCAAGCTTACCAGGCATCAGAGGAACAGGAAACCACGCAGGCAGCAAATAAAATCTCTATCGATCAAGAGATGGCTGGCATCCCAAGTCCAGCTGGCTCAGAGCTGGTCAACTTAAACAAATGTTCCTAACGATCCACTCGTACTTAACGCTAGAGCTGTGTCTTTAAAGCACAATGGAAGAGGGTGGCCGACTGGGCTTCTGCTCTGTCAGGGCCTCGTCCAGGCCTCCAGAGGGTACAGCTCTCAGGTGACCTCTCAGCATTTTGGAAGGAGCTGCAATTTGCAGCAGCGGGGTTCTCAAATGGCGGGACCAACCTTCCTGCCATATGACGACCAATATTCTTCCCACATGGGCATCAGTGTGGTGAGTGAGCATCTGTTTGCACGCCCTCACAGGAAGGGAAACATTAGCGGCACCACATGAGAATCGCCACTACGAGGCAGTCCCCTGGGATTGACCCCACGCTGGTGGTCACCCCACCTGCAGCACACCGTCTCCATCAATATCACCCCTTGTTGTCGTCCTTGTCCTCGGCTGTGATTCCAGGACCCCCTCACTCACTGTCATCACCACGCATCACCGTGAGCACCTTTCACTAGCATCATCATCCCTGCAGCCGCTGCCTCAGTCGTAAGTACCTGATCAGCCTAAGATCTGTTCAGGTTCATCTCTGTGACTTGTACACCATCTGAAAGAGACATGGATTTTGCCACTGGGAAATATAGATGAAGAGACCCCATAGGGCTAACATGAGTGGATTCACATGCACACCCTAAAAGAAGCGAGACTGCGGACATGTGACGCACACACAGAGTAGCAGGGGAAGGGAAGTGGGGCTGGGAGTATAAACAGGGACAGGCAACCAGAGCTTTGCATTCTCCTTGGGGGAAATAAAAATGATAACTCTTTGCCTCCNCGCAGGCAGCAAATAAAATCTCTATCGATCAAGAGATGGCTGGCATCCCAAGTCCAGCTGGCTCAGAGCTGGTCAACTTAAACAAATGTTCCTAACGATCCACTCGTACTTAACGCTAGAGCTGTGTCTTTAAAGCACAATGGAAGAGGGTGGCCGACTGGGCTTCTGCTCTGTCAGGGCCTCGTCCAGGCCTCCAGAGGGTACAGCTCTCAGGTGACCTCTCAGCATTTTGGAAGGAGCTGCAATTTGCAGCAGCGGGGTTCTCAAATGGCGGGACCAACCTTCCTGCCATATGACGACCAATATTCTTCCCACATGGGCATCAGTGTGGTGAGTGAGCATCTGTTTGCACGCCCTCACAGGAAGGGAAACATTAGCGGCACCACATGAGAATCGCCACTACGAGGCAGTCCCCTGGGATTGACCCCACGCTGGTGGTCACCCCACCTGCAGCACACCGTCTCCATCAATATCACCCCTTGTTGTCGTCCTTGTCCTCGGCTGTGATTCCAGGACCCCCTCACTCACTGTCATCACCACGCATCACCGTGAGCACCTTTCACTAGCATCATCATCCCTGCAGCCGCTGCCTCAGTCGTAAGTACCTGATCAGCCTAAGATCTGTTCAGGTTCATCTCTGTGACTTGTACACCATCTGAAAGAGACATGGATTTTGCCACTGGGAAATATAGATGAAGAGACCCCATAGGGCTAACATGAGTGGATTCACATGCACACCCTAAAAGAAGCGAGACTGCGGACATGTGACGCACACACAGAGTAGCAGGGGAAGGGAAGTGGGGCTGGGAGTATAAACAGGGACAGGCAACCAGAGCTTTGCATTCTCCTTGGGGGAAATAAAAATGATAACTCTTTGCCTCCTGTTATCTCTGTTTTTCAACTCCGGCTGCACCAGAGATTCATGTGAGGATCTTTTAAAATATACTCAAATCTGCATCTCACTCCAGACCAATTAAATCAATCTCTGGGGGTACAATGCAGGCATGGAATGAAAACTCCTCAGAATTTATTTGCATGTAAATTTTACATAAAAAACAAATCCATAAAATAAAGTTGAACTCCATGGTTGTTGAAGTATTTAGGGAAAATGTACTAATACCAGCAATTTTAAATGCAGGAAAAATAAGATGGGTTGATGGATGGGAGGAGATGTGATAAAGCAAGTCTCGTCCAAGGGTAATGGTAGAATCTAGATAGTGGGTATATGACTGGTCACTGTTAAATTCCGTCAACTTTGCTGTGATACAGTATTTAAAATTTTTCATAATAGAGGGGAAAATACCCAACTGGTTTTACTGAGAAGCACTGCATCTAAGGGAAAATTCCATAAGCAAGTGAGCGTCTCTTTCCTCCACCCTCCATGTGTGAAAAAACATCCTACCCTTTTCTCATCAGACTCACGGACTCTCTACCAGCGTTTCTCGGCCCTCCCTGGATCTTGGCACACACAGACAAGGGTATTTGGGTAGGCACCAGGGGAGATGGAGCAGCTGCCTGTAGGAGTGGGTGGCTGGGGAGATAGCGGCTGCCCAGGCCTCGAGGGGCTGCCCCGAGTGCCAGGGCGGGGCCCAGGACCACTGCCACGCTGGCAGGCCAGCTCTCTTCTGCTCAGTGTCCCCAGGTCTCCCCTTTCTAAAGCCTGGGCTAGCGTTTTTGGCAGGGATTAAACCCTTTCCCAGGAACACCAGGGTCTACTGGAGTGTGTGTGTGAGTGTGGTGGGGTAGACACTGTGGGCAGGGGCCAGGCCTGTGGTGTGTGTGTGTGTGTGACTGTGTGTGTCTGGTACGTGGGTGTGTCTGGTGTGTGTGTGTGGTGTGGTGGACGCTGCGGGCAAGGGCCAGGCCCCCGCCTCATCTGTATGCTCCTCCAGGCCGGCTGGCCCTGCCGGGAGAGTGCCATGGCAACACCACGCTCTTTAAACACAGGAGTCTGTGCTGCCATCGCAAAGCAGCATTAGGCAATTTAATTAAGGAGCTGGCGGCAGACAAACTTTGTGAGTTAAAGGCATTTTATTAAATCCCATTGTATTATGCAGCTCAGTTCCCCCAGGAGCTGCAGAGCTGGGGGAGGACAGAGGAGAATTTGCTGGCATTTC
The DNA here is from genome assembly GCA_006410735.1 of Raphicerus campestris. Classification (NCBI taxonomy): domain Eukaryota; kingdom Metazoa; phylum Chordata; class Mammalia; order Artiodactyla; family Bovidae; genus Raphicerus; species Raphicerus campestris. The sequence goes on from SJYW01036898.1 coordinate 50,895, forward strand.
TTTCCTCTTCTTTGCTTTTTTATGGCCCCCCTTCTGCTTCATGAATGCATTCACTGAGCGTGGGGGTCCTTGGCCATGACTGCCCATTCCCCTGGGCCCAAGCACCAGGCCCCGGCAGTCTGGATGGTGGTACCACAGGGCCAGGCCTCCAACCTCAGCCTCGGCACCTTCGTGGCACCCAGTGCAGGGCTCCCCATGCAGGATCTCACAGAATTGCCCCAAACCCTCGGAGTAGGAACTGCTGGCATTCCCACGCTATGGAAAAGGAAACCGGGGCTTTAAAAGGTTAGAGAGCCTGCTCAGGATCTGGTAAGCAGTATGCAGCAGAGAAGCAAGCCCGGACAGGCTGCCTGCAGAGGCTCCTGGTTAGCTCCTGAGGCTGGTGGTGTGTTCCTGCTTCAGCCTTCAGGCTCCCAGCTAGGAAAGTAATTCCAGGCTGAAGCCAGGGTGGCAATGGGGATTCTCCAGGAGCCTGGCCTTCTGACCCACCACGCCAGGAATATGTGAATGTGCCTCACGCAATGTCACACCCAGGCGGACACATTCGGGGGTTCAACCTGCCTTCCCAGCTGCCTCCAGGAAGCTGGCTGGTGGCACCTGAAGCCAAGCCCATCTCTGTTAAGAACCAAAGGTCAGGAAAGCAGGTGAAAGGCTATAGGATGCTGAGGCTGGATGTGGGGAAGAACTTCCTGATGAGAGAGCAGTTGGGGTTAAAAAGGCATGACTTGCCAAGAAACTGCATCTCAGCTCATCTGCCCAAGTAGGAGCCCACCCAGGCCCCTGGCCCCAGCTGGAAAAGGGTGTCTGGGACTCGCGTGCCCACCAAGGACCCCACCTTCTGCCCCCACCACCGGCAGCTCCCTCAGCTCCTCACTTGTGAGGGTCCCTCCGGTGTGAGAAGCCAGGCCCCAGCAGCTCTGGGAGGCCCTCATTCCACTGGGGGTCCAGTTGCCTCTGGGGCTACAGGGCTGCCCTCCTCAGCCTCCCAGAGCTGTGCCCCTCCCAGGAAGGGATGAAACACCTTTCACTCTGCAAACAATCAGCGCTCCACCGGCGCCTGACCCCAAGACAGTCCTCTTGGGCTCACTTTCCTCAATCCTAAAAGAGGGGCAGTGGCATACTCCTTGTTCAACTAAAGCAGATGNTATGGAAAAGGAAACCGGGGCTTTAAAAGGTTAGAGAGCCTGCTCAGGATCTGGTAAGCAGTATGCAGCAGAGAAGCAAGCCCGGACAGGCTGCCTGCAGAGGCTCCTGGTTAGCTCCTGAGGCTGGTGGTGTGTTCCTGCTTCAGCCTTCAGGCTCCCAGCTAGGAAAGTAATTCCAGGCTGAAGCCAGGGTGGCAATGGGGATTCTCCAGGAGCCTGGCCTTCTGACCCACCACGCCAGGAATATGTGAATGTGCCTCACGCAATGTCACACCCAGGCGGACACATTCGGGGGTTCAACCTGCCTTCCCAGCTGCCTCCAGGAAGCTGGCTGGTGGCACCTGAAGCCAAGCCCATCTCTGTTAAGAACCAAAGGTCAGGAAAGCAGGTGAAAGGCTATAGGATGCTGAGGCTGGATGTGGGGAAGAACTTCCTGATGAGAGAGCAGTTGGGGTTAAAAAGGCATGACTTGCCAAGAAACTGCATCTCAGCTCATCTGCCCAAGTAGGAGCCCACCCAGGCCCCTGGCCCCAGCTGGAAAAGGGTGTCTGGGACTCGCGTGCCCACCAAGGACCCCACCTTCTGCCCCCACCACCGGCAGCTCCCTCAGCTCCTCACTTGTGAGGGTCCCTCCGGTGTGAGAAGCCAGGCCCCAGCAGCTCTGGGAGGCCCTCATTCCACTGGGGGTCCAGTTGCCTCTGGGGCTACAGGGCTGCCCTCCTCAGCCTCCCAGAGCTGTGCCCCTCCCAGGAAGGGATGAAACACCTTTCACTCTGCAAACAATCAGCGCTCCACCGGCGCCTGACCCCAAGACAGTCCTCTTGGGCTCACTTTCCTCAATCCTAAAAGAGGGGCAGTGGCATACTCCTTGTTCAACTAAAGCAGATGCAGATCAATTTCACTGAGGACTTTTTTTCTGCCAGGGACTTGCCCCTCATTACTTCTTTAAATCCTCAGAACAACCATCATATTATCCCCATTGTGCAGATGAGAGAACTGAGGCTAAAAGAACTTAAGCTTCTTGCCCAAGATCATATAGCTAGGAAGGGGCAAGAACCAGTGGTCTTAAGAGCCCCATTTTATATATTTATAAACATATATATGCATGTAGGGCTTCCTCAATGGCTCAGTGGGTTAAGAATCCACCTGCAATGCAGGAGACACAGGAGACCTGGGTTCGATTCCTGGATTGGGAAGATTCCCTGGAGAAGGGCGTGGCAACCCACTCCAGTATTCTTGCCTGGAGAATCCCATGCACAAAGGAGTCTGGAGGGCTATGGTCCAGAGGGTTGCAAAGAGTTGGACATGATGTGTGATTACAGACACACATATATGCAAGTGTATGCATATGCATGTTTATATGTAGATGCAGTATATATAATTATTACATAGTTATATATAAATAATGGCTTTCAGATGTAATTTGTGTGCCACAAATTCACAATCACATTATATTTGAGAGGTAAATTTAGTGGCCGGATTTGCCACCAAGTTCAAGGATGTTTTATTATTACCAACAGGAAGCTCCTCTTGGAAGGGGCATCCAGCTGTCTGAGCAAATGGAGCCGCAGCCTGGCCATGGGCTCTCCAGGAGTCAGTGGGGCCCGCCTTCTCCCAGCTGCTGCCTTTCCTCACTGCTGCCCTCTCTCCTTGCCCCCCTCCGGCCTGCAGGTCATCCATTACTCCTCTCCCTGCCCTCACCAGCTCCTGATGCTGCCCTCTGGCTGGGGGTCTCCTCTGTCTCCACACCCTTGCCTCCACCTGGCAGAGACTGGGTGCAGCTGCAGCTGCAGTCCAGGTCAGCCCTTGGAGAAGTCCCCGGAGGGGTGTGTGCAGTCCAGGGATGACGGAGCTGGCTGCAGTGGGGGGCCCAGGTCCCCTCTGGCCCCACAGAAATCTCCCAAAGAAATAGCAGCTCTACAACTTACCAACTAGGGGACCTCCTCCCTGAACCCCAGATCACTCGTAAAATGAGATAAGAACATCTGCTCTGAGTTTTAGCAGGTACAGTTTACTGGACACTTACTCTGTCCTGGGCCTTTCCCAGTTTCTCTCTTCTCTAAGCCACATGAATAGCCCTCTGAGAGTGGCAGGTATAGGCACCGCAGGGGAAAGGGGGGCTCAGAGAAGTGAAGCCACCACCCAGGTCCCACATTTGGCACACGCAGAAGCCACGACACACGTCCAGCCCGCGTGATGCTGGGCCCTGACTCCTCACCACACCACGTGCTGGGCTGCAAGGGAGTCCACTTGTGGACAGTGGATGTGTTCACAGTGCTCCTCGACTGAAACCTCCGTAATAACAGAAGCAGGGGTCTTCTCCCCAGCTCTCACAGTTCTGCTCTGGCTGGCCAGCTTTCTCCCACTGACATAAGAACAAGCGCTCCAGGGGCTATGCCCCTCCCTTCTGCTGGAGCAGCTCGGGCTGCACACATTTGAGGGTGCGTGTGTGTCTGTGTGTGTGCGTATGTGTGGGGGCGAGGTGCACAGCTGGCCAGGTGAACCGGCTTGGAAGGGAGCAGATACAGAGGCTATTTTTTTTTTTTTTTTTAACCTCTACTTGCTCTCCTGGGCACAAGGCCTGAGTGGCGCCAGCTCGCTTTCCCAGGGAATTAACAAGGGAACATTCTTCTCCGTAATAATGATAAAAATAATAATAATTAACACAGCTGTGGCTTATATTTCTCCAGCGTCTCTCTCCCTAGATCTCAAAACTCTGGGCAAACAGCAAATCTGCTGGCTTTCCAGTCATACCCGTGAGCCTGGGAAGCCTCAGGCCCTGCCAGATTTCCTGTCTCCTCCAGCCGGGTGGCAAGGCAGGCGCACAGGAGGCTGTCTGTTCCAGAAGCTGCCCCCTCAGGTTGCTAGCGGAGCTGGGAAATGACCCCCGGCACCCTGCCTTCTCACTCCTGCCCAATCTGGGCTCACCCTGTGCCCAGGAGGTGAGCAGGCGAGGAAGGGAGTGGGGTGTCAGTCGTCTTTGCCCAACCTTGAAAGGTGACCCCCTCTCCAGGCTCCTAACACGGGCGCTGCCTTTGGGAGGATGGGCCCCGCTCCTCCAGCCAATGGAGCCACGGCCGGCAGGTCTGGTCCCTGCAGAGAAAGGCTGATGGCTTTTTCTGGTCCCAGCCAGGAGTCATTACACACCAAATGTCTAGTTTAAACAAGTGATTAGGCAGCTCTATTACAAGCGCACATGCTTCCCGCCAGGGAGGGCCAGGAACTTCCAGAGGTGGCCGAGGGGGAGGAGCAGGTCCTCGGACCCTTGAGGCGACGGCTGTCTCCTCCAGAGCAGTCTTCAGGGAATTCAGGGCAAGGAGAGTTCCCGAGGTTCTGAGAGCTGGCATCCTGACAGACTTAGACACAGAGCCCACACCCAAATGCCCAGGCAGCCCACCCAGCCCTCACAGACGTGAAGGCCTCGTCAATTTAAACACAGAGAAGCCAGAACTCTCAAGCAGCCTGTGGCTTCGCCTCCCTAAAGACACTCTTGAGAAGCAATGACTGGATTTGAGCAACACTTCCTTTGCTTCCTCCAGGAGCCACAGGACGAGGAAAGGGTCAGAAGGGTAAACACAGTCAGTAACTGTGATTATCATAAACATGTCCCCCGCATCTCAGAGAGAAAGCCTGCTTAATCTTGAGTCCACAGCTGGACTGAAGAGCCTGGCAAATACATGAAATTGTGTGTGTGCGTGCATGAGTGTAGGCATATGGGTATGTTTCTCTGGAGAGAAGGTCCAGAAATCCTTGAGTTGGGTCTATGGCCCCAAATGTTAAGGACCACTGGTCTATTTCTGGGTGAGTTCTGAAGAAGATGGACTGGCCCATTTCCATCAAATTCTCTTCATCCTTCAGAAACCAGCAGTGGATTTTGAGGCCTGGATTCCACCAGCTTAAAGAAGGGGCCTAGAACAACTCTGGGGACACAGCAGAATCACCGTGACAGAGACGCTTTGCCCAGGCAGCGCTGTGGCCGCCTCCCATCAAGCGGCAGGGATGAAGCGCCTTCCTGGTCACCTTTTTCCCGCTGTGACAGCTCCGTATCTGCTGTCCTCTGTCACCCCGGTGACAGCCTTCTAATGGCAAAGGCAGCATCAAAGTCATATAAATCTCTCCAGAACCCCAGGGGCTAGATGAAGAACAGGCTCAGGAAGCTGGGGACCAAACGCTTTACACAGCAGTGTGGAAAGAGAGAGCACAGCCTCCAGAACGGGAAAGCTGCTGCTGCTGCTAAGTCACTTCAGCCGTGTCTGACTCTGTGTGACCCCATAGACGGCAGCCCACCAGGCTCCGCCGTCCCTGGGATTCTCCAGGCAAGAACACTGGAGTGGGTTGCTATTTCCTTCAAGGCATGAAAGTGAAAAGTGAAAGTGAAGTCGTTCAGTCGTGTCTGACTCTTCGTGACCCTTCCTAGCTGTGTGACCTTGAACAAATTATCCTCTCTGAGTGTCAATTCCTGTATCTGTAAAATGGGAATAATGTCTCACAGGGTTATTGAGGATTCAGTGAGGTTGTTGTTGTTCAGTTGCTTAGTCAGTCTGACTCTTTGTGACCCCGTGGACTTCAGCACACCAAGCTTTCCTGTNTTTTTTTTTTTTTTTTTTACCTCTACTTGCTCTCCTGGGCACAAGGCCTGAGTGGCGCCAGCTCGCTTTCCCAGGGAATTAACAAGGGAACATTCTTCTCCGTAATAATGATAAAAATAATAATAATTAACACAGCTGTGGCTTATATTTCTCCAGCGTCTCTCTCCCTAGATCTCAAAACTCTGGGCAAACAGCAAATCTGCTGGCTTTCCAGTCATACCCGTGAGCCTGGGAAGCCTCAGGCCCTGCCAGATTTCCTGTCTCCTCCAGCCGGGTGGCAAGGCAGGCGCACAGGAGGCTGTCTGTTCCAGAAGCTGCCCCCTCAGGTTGCTAGCGGAGCTGGGAAATGACCCCCGGCACCCTGCCTTCTCACTCCTGCCCAATCTGGGCTCACCCTGTGCCCAGGAGGTGAGCAGGCGAGGAAGGGAGTGGGGTGTCAGTCGTCTTTGCCCAACCTTGAAAGGTGACCCCCTCTCCAGGCTCCTAACACGGGCGCTGCCTTTGGGAGGATGGGCCCCGCTCCTCCAGCCAATGGAGCCACGGCCGGCAGGTCTGGTCCCTGCAGAGAAAGGCTGATGGCTTTTTCTGGTCCCAGCCAGGAGTCATTACACACCAAATGTCTAGTTTAAACAAGTGATTAGGCAGCTCTATTACAAGCGCACATGCTTCCCGCCAGGGAGGGCCAGGAACTTCCAGAGGTGGCCGAGGGGGAGGAGCAGGTCCTCGGACCCTTGAGGCGACGGCTGTCTCCTCCAGAGCAGTCTTCAGGGAATTCAGGGCAAGGAGAGTTCCCGAGGTTCTGAGAGCTGGCATCCTGACAGACTTAGACACAGAGCCCACACCCAAATGCCCAGGCAGCCCACCCAGCCCTCACAGACGTGAAGGCCTCGTCAATTTAAACACAGAGAAGCCAGAACTCTCAAGCAGCCTGTGGCTTCGCCTCCCTAAAGACACTCTTGAGAAGCAATGACTGGATTTGAGCAACACTTCCTTTGCTTCCTCCAGGAGCCACAGGACGAGGAAAGGGTCAGAAGGGTAAACACAGTCAGTAACTGTGATTATCATAAACATGTCCCCCGCATCTCAGAGAGAAAGCCTGCTTAATCTTGAGTCCACAGCTGGACTGAAGAGCCTGGCAAATACATGAAATTGTGTGTGTGCGTGCATGAGTGTAGGCATATGGGTATGTTTCTCTGGAGAGAAGGTCCAGAAATCCTTGAGTTGGGTCTATGGCCCCAAATGTTAAGGACCACTGGTCTATTTCTGGGTGAGTTCTGAAGAAGATGGACTGGCCCATTTCCATCAAATTCTCTTCATCCTTCAGAAACCAGCAGTGGATTTTGAGGCCTGGATTCCACCAGCTTAAAGAAGGGGCCTAGAACAACTCTGGGGACACAGCAGAATCACCGTGACAGAGACGCTTTGCCCAGGCAGCGCTGTGGCCGCCTCCCATCAAGCGGCAGGGATGAAGCGCCTTCCTGGTCACCTTTTTCCCGCTGTGACAGCTCCGTATCTGCTGTCCTCTGTCACCCCGGTGACAGCCTTCTAATGGCAAAGGCAGCATCAAAGTCATATAAATCTCTCCAGAACCCCAGGGGCTAGATGAAGAACAGGCTCAGGAAGCTGGGGACCAAACGCTTTACACAGCAGTGTGGAAAGAGAGAGCACAGCCTCCAGAACGGGAAAGCTGCTGCTGCTGCTAAGTCACTTCAGCCGTGTCTGACTCTGTGTGACCCCATAGACGGCAGCCCACCAGGCTCCGCCGTCCCTGGGATTCTCCAGGCAAGAACACTGGAGTGGGTTGCTATTTCCTTCAAGGCATGAAAGTGAAAAGTGAAAGTGAAGTCGTTCAGTCGTGTCTGACTCTTCGTGACCCTTCCTAGCTGTGTGACCTTGAACAAATTATCCTCTCTGAGTGTCAATTCCTGTATCTGTAAAATGGGAATAATGTCTCACGGGGTTATTGAGGATTCAGTGAGGTTGTTGTTGTTCAGTTGCTTAGTCAGTCTGACTCTTTGTGACCCCGTGGACTTCAGCACACCAAGCTTTCCTGTCCTTCACCATCTCCTAGAACTTGCTCAAACTCATGTCCATTGAGTCAATGTTGCCATCCAACCATCCAGTCAAAGTTTCTCCAGTAGTCATGTATAGATGTGAGAGTCGGACCATAAGGCTGAGTGCCAAAAAACTGATGCTTTGAACTGTGATTTGAGAAGACTCTTGAGAGTCCCTTGGACTGCAAGGAGATCCAACCAGTCCATCCTAAAGGAAATCAAACACATCCTGAATATCCATTGGAAGGACTGATGCTGAAGCTTAAGCTCTAATACTTTGGCCACCTGATGCGAAGAGCTGACTCATTGGAAAAGACCCTGATGCTGCGCAAGGTTGAAGGCAGGAGGAGCAGGGGACCACAGAGGATGAGATGGCATCACTGACTTGATGGACATGTGTTTGAGTAAGCTCCAGGAGTTGGTGATGGACAGGGAGGCCTGGCATGCTGCAGTCCATGAGTTCGTAAAGAGTCGGACACTACTGAGCAATTGAACTGAGCTGAATGAAGTAATACTTACAAAAAATCTGGCACTGTGCTGGCGCACAGCGGGAGTTCAACAAATGAGTTCTGTATCCCAGCAGACATGGCTATGACATGCACACCTACACTCTCCTGCTTCACTAGCGCAGTATCAGAGAAAAGGGGGCCCAGGGGAGAATGGCTTTATGGTAACATGTGAATGGGCCAGAAGCTACTGCTGCCCACATTGCCCAATCTCCTGATCCTTCATGCATCCCTGGGGTCCCCTTCTCCTCTGGGTGCTCCATCTGTCATTCAGTCCCTCCGCCTCAGCTCTCCCCTTGCGATGAGGGAGGCCACCAGCTCTCCTCGACCAAATGCAGACCCCCAGCTGCTTGAGCAGCAGCCCCGGCCCCTACTCCCCTCTGCAGGGCCTCCCCTCCTCTCATTTCCTGAGCTGAATAGGAATTGAATGTCCCCTTCTGTGCCTGCAGGCCTTTTAACTTGCTCTGGAATGCCATTCCATTCACTGCTGGGGAAACTCTTAATTATCGTCCATCATCAGCTCAATTGTCACCTCCTTTGTGACATCCCTGCCCTCCATCCTCTCCCTCCCACATCACCAACCCCAGCTGAGCAGCAGCCATGGGGTGGCTGCCTCCTGGGCCTGAGTTTCTCCAGGGCAGGGGCTGGGCCTGCTCCGCCAGGCTTCCCCTTCACCTCACATGGGAGTTGGCACATGATTAGTGCTGAATAAATGTGGGTTGCAGAGAAGGCGATGGCACCCCACTCCAGTACTCTTGCCTGGAAAATCCCATGGAAGGCTGCAGCCCATGGGGTCATTGAGGGTCAGATACGACTGAGCAACTTCACTTTCACGCATTGGAGAAGGAAATGGCAACCCACTCCAGTGTTCTTGCCTGGAGAATCCCAGGGAAGGGGGAGCCTGGTGGGCTGCCGTCTATGGGGTCACACAGAGTCAGAGATGACTGAAGTGACTTAGCAGCAGCAGCAGCAGCAGCAAATGTGGGTTGAGGGTAAAAGAACAAGTGGTGTGACTGCCCATGCCTGGCAGTGGGGCTGCCCTTAACAGGAGGCTTCCTGAAAAGGGACACCCCCCCCCCCCATTAACAGGTGACCTGATGGGGGAGGTCTAATCTTGTGTCTAGACTACACAAACAGTGGGTGACAACTAGAAGGCGGATCTGCACGTGCCTATTTCAAGCCATGAGGCCAGGGCACAGGGTTTCTGCCAATCACTGCAGACCCTTCTCTACCTTGCACCTGCATCAGGAGGAAGCGGATGTGAGGGGGAGAGGAAGGGCATTGACCATCAGGAACACTGGCAGTGTTAGGGAAAGCTCTGAGGCTGGCATCCTCTGCTCACTTCACAGCGAGGACAGAGGCTCAGAGGCAACTCACTGGCCCAGAGCCAGGCAAGAAGCTGCACAGAGCTGAAACCGGAGCCAAGATGGTCCCGCTCAGAACCCAGAGGGAAGAGGAATGGGGAAAGGCTCACACTGAAAGACTGTGTGCAGACACGTGCATGCCTGTGATATTTCCCCTTCATCACCAATGAAGAGAATGGATGGAGGAGGTCCGGACAACCTCTCCTCCCACATGTCCGGATGTGGATCAGGGGATTTCACACGGGGTTCGGGGTCACAAGGAGAGCCTCTGAGCACCTGTCACCATCTCCAAGTACTGGTGGGGAATGGCTCTCTCAGCACAGCGACGAACACCCCAGGGGCTTCAGCCAACACTTGTTTCTATCTCATGTTTGATTACTTGCACTACTTGGCTAGTCTCAGCCCCAAAAGGATGGGGAGGAAGTGTGGGGAGGGAGAGGGAGCCCTTCAGGGTGAGAGGAGAGGGGAATCCAGATACGGGAGTGAAATGAAGGAAGGAGCTGGGGGTCAGCTGCTTGGATGGAACCAGCCCACCTCAGATTTCAGTACCTTTATTTTCTATCAGAAACATGTGATCTGGAAAATCTTTAGACTACTGTGCTTTTGGCGGGGGGGGCATGTGCACTTTTTTTTTTTTTTT
>SJYW01036898.1:67998-112573 GCA_006410735.1 Raphicerus campestris
GCATGTGCACTTTTTTTTTTTTTTTTAATGTTTAATGCTCCTTTTCAAAAATCTACTCTTGTTTCTGTTGAAATTGACAGGAAATCAGGACTGTAAGCACCTAGTTAGCGTATGGCTGGGGGAGCAGTCCCGCGGGGTCTCTGCAGGAGTTGAGGAAGGGTGGGCCGTAGAGAGGGGGAGACACGGAGGAGAACCAGCAACTGCACCAGAGTGAACAGTGACTGGAGGATGCCAGCTTCCCTTGCACACGGGAACTGTTTCAGGTCCAGGTGAGCTTCACGGGCAGTCCCAGGGCCTGGATTCAGAGCCAGGGCCCTGCAGCAGCTGGGCAAAACTTCATAGCTCAAGTTCGGGTGCCAGGAGGGCGGCTGGCCTGCCTCTCGCTCGAGTGGAGGCGCCATGGAGCCTGTGGTGACCTCAGGATCCTGACTCCAGGTGGAAAAGGCGCAAGGAGGCAAAAGCAAGGCTGGCAAGTTAAGGAGAAAAGAAGACCTTGAGGGGCTTGGTGTGGCAGGGTTAATTGCTTCTTTCCTTCAAGAGAAATTTCATGCCACATTGAATAAATAAGACACTACGCAATTGCAGAAGAGCGGTTCCACAGAGCATTAGATACCACCACACTCTTTCCCGTCTGTCGGTCACCATTATGGTGACTGATGACTTATCAAAAACCACACTGACATTTCCAAATGGGATGTTTTGATAGAAGTGCCATTCAACAGGGCCAAAAAAGCCAGATAGAACCTGAATGTAAATGAGGGACATTTGTCACCTTTGTCTCACCCATTTAAAGGTTTCTTGTCTGACAACAAGTCCTCCAGGAGAGAGCTAGGAGAGGGGGGTATGAGAGAGGTGGACGGGAAGATGGGCAGGTGAGAGGGAAGGAAGACCACAATCCTATAAGAGCTCAAAGGAAGGGAGGGCCGCCCCCGGGATCAGCAGGAAGTCAGGGCAGCAGCGGCCAGGAGACGGCTCCGACCTTCATGCTGAGTCACTGGGCGATGCAGCAGAAATGAGTAGCTGCGAAAACCTCGGCCTGCACCCAACATGGCAGCCCCCGTGACCACTGAACACATGGAACGTGACCGGTTCAGACCGAGAAGTGCAGTGCACTACCATCTGTGCCAGCTCACACAGGTTTACTGTGCAAGAAGAATGAAAGCGCTAGTAAATCTGCTATGCCCATTACATGTTGAAATGATAATCCGGGTGATACTCTGGGTTACACATTATTAGCATCACCTGTTTCTTTTCACATTTTTAATTTGGCTGTTGCTCTTCAATCATTAAGTTGTGTCCACCTCTTTTGTAGCCCCATGGATTGGCCCTCCAGGCTCCTCTGTCCATGGGATTTCCCAGGCAAGAATACTGGAGTGGGTTGCCATTTGCTTCCCCAGGGGATCTTCCTGACCCAGGGATCAAACCTGTGTCTCCTGCATAGGCAGGCAGGTTCGTGACCAGAGTCACCTGGGGAGCTCTTCATGTGGCTACCCCATATATAAAATGTGGTTTGTATTCTATTTCTATTGAGGAGCAATAGCATAGACTGTGGTTTAGAAAGATGCAGGTCCAAATCCTACCTCCACCACTCACTCAAGGCTTCCCCTTCCTAGTCCTAGGTAGGAGCCAGGCCTGAACACTCCCCAAGTCTCATCACTAACTACTGCAGGTTTAACTTTTTCATTGGCCCTCTGTGAGAGTCTGGGAAACTGTTACCCCTTGACACCTTGGTTTTCTCAGTGTGAAATGAAGGGAGGGCTGATGACTTCTGAGTGTGCCCCAAAGATCTGTGACCCGCAATACGAACTACCTAACTTCTGGGCGCCTGTTCACTCACCTGTCTTTGAGAGAGGCAAGCAGCAGTAGTGGGAGAGGGGTGCAGTGGTGATGCTCCTGACCTCCTAGGGTGGTCTGATGTGCTTGCGCCTTGTGGCAGATACCACCACTCTGGGCTGGGGTCCAGACCGGGAACACAGTGCTGAAGCCCCCACATCACCAGCATGTGAAGCCTGGGCTGTGACCAGCCTTGTGAGCCCAAGTGGGGAATTCAAAGTACATCTAAAGAAGGTGGAGGACCATCAGAGCATCGCCTAGTCCCTGGGGAAGTAAACACCCTTCCAACAGAGCTGGGCCAGCTCCCAGATGCTGCCCATAGCCAGCCCCTCTTCTCTGCTGAGGTGCCCACCTCCCGGGCCAGTGCAGGAATAAGGATGAAGACCAGGATTACCAGGGGCACCAAGGCAGGAAGAGGGTGCTGACAGTGATCTGAAGAGCTCAGGTGAGCCAATACTCCAGAGACCTGACCAAGTCTGGGCGGGGGCTGATGCTTTCTCTCTTTGACCCTGAATCCAAGGCCTTAAGGAGCAGGGGAGAGGAGTTCTCACCACATCTAGATCAAGCAACCTTTCACGGAGGGTGGACCATGGTCCTCTTACACTCAGAATCAGGTTCAGAGTACTTACTAATCTTGCAGATTCCTACATACACCCAGACTTCTGGGATCACAGTCTCTGGAGGTGAGACCCTGGAACCTGCATGCTGAATCTACTCTGGAGGTGGTCTTTGACAAGCACTGATGAAGATCCCAGTCAGGGTCAGCCTAAGACTTTGGGTTGGGGAGCACCCTCTCTACCCCCGGCCTGGAGCAGGCTGCATCGACCCCATCAGCGGGCGAGTGGGGGAGGTTCAGGCGTAGCTAAAGGATCAGGTGTGCACCACAAGGGGAGGGTCGCTGCACCCTCTTGTCACAGCTGTGCATGTCACCGGGGAGTGGGCCATGCTGCGGTGGCAGGGCTCCAGTGGGGACGTCCCGGGTGAGGAACCAGCCATGCTGGGGCATCTGGCCTCCCGTCCTCAGGGATAACAGATGGCGATGCGCTCTAAGCGGCCTCAGAGCAGAAGGGGTCCTGCCCTTCCTATGCCTTTCCCTCAGGCACGGGTGGGGACGGGAAAGGAGGGACCGGCCAGTGACCCAGCCCTGCCAAGAAGGGCAGGAGCAGGAAGCCACCCAGGGCTGGGGCTGGCTGGTCCGGGTGTGGGCAGACCACGGGGAGCACGCAAAGAAGGCAGCAGAGGGGTGGTCGCCTGTGTCTCCCTCAGGAGGAGGCGTTGGAGGGGCCAGGGCCAGGGCCTCCCTCAAGGCTGCCCTCGCGGGGATATCACGGGGGATAAAGCTCAGCTGCCAACGTGCCTGGCACCATGGAAGCCTGGGAGAGGATGTTCTGGGAGATCCCTCTCTCTCCCGACTCCCAGTTCCCACCTCCCCACGAGTCAGTGCTCCCACCAGGGCACACCAGCAATGCCCTCTTCCTCTCCTGTGGCACCAGCGGTCACCTAAGGGGCTGCACGGCTGCCCGCTGCAGCGCAGACCTTCACCTGCAGGCCTCGTGGGCTCAGGTCACGGGGTGGCGGCAGCCTGGGGAGCCTGGGGCCTCCCACCAGCCCCACCGGCTCCCCATGGTGAGGGGGCCCTGCCAAGTCTCCAGAGGCCGCTGTACAGACACCAGAGCCCAGCGCCCTTGCTTCAGGAAGGAGAGGGTTTGTGGAAGGCCACAGAGAGAGCCAGGATGAGGAATCCAAATTCCCGATTCCACACCTAACTCCTCAGGCAGCAGTGACAGGAGAGCTCAGGGTGGCTCCACAGCAGAGGTGGGGCCAGGAACCAGGGTCCGCTCCCTCACCTGCTGCGGTCAGGGTCAGAGTCGGTTCTCACTGAAGACTGACCCATCGGAGGCTGGAGACCCAGGGCCGAATGGCTCCACACAGGAGAACCACGAGGCTGGGAGGTCCCCGAGGGCAGGGAAGAGCCGTGTTGGTCTTGGTGCTCTAGCATCTAGCGTGGCTCCCAGCACACACTGACCCTGACAGATGAGTGAATGAGAGTGAGCGAATCAACCCAGCCAAGAGGGGCAGGGGGCTTAGTGGACTCAGAATTTTGCACGTGCCTCATTTCCTGCATCTGTGAGGATGCCAGGCATTGGGCTGGGGGCAAGCCAGGGGCAAGAGAGCAAGGAAGCGCCCGAGGAGACGAGACAGGCAAGCAACAAGCAGCACGGTGGTGCGTGCTCCTCCGGAGGCCAGACCCCTGCGTGACCTTGAGCCGATCCTTGTCTGCTCCAGCCTTGGTTTGTGCAGCAGGAGCAGGGTTGAACTGAATGATGCCAAGTCACTCACACCAACCCCGTGACTCTCCCCCGGCGGTGGAGAAGCGCAGCTTCCGCACAGGAGAGTGGAGCAGGTGGGCAGGGGCACCTGGCCTGCGGGAGGGAGAGGCTCCCAGACGCTGGGTCCCCAGAGACCGAGCGCCAGAGGTAAGTGGCTGTGACAGAGGAGCGAGCCAGCAGTCAATTCTGCTCAATAAAACTCTGTTCGTCTAGGAGCTGCGTAAACAGGCAGCTTCCCTGCGGGCCCGAGGCACTCTCTTCCTTTCTCCTTCAGCCAGCCTCTGCTCGGCCCAGCCCCGGCTTGGGCCAGCCACCAAACGGCCCTAAGTCTCTGGCGCAAGGCAGACAGCCAAGGGTTAACTGCCCACCCAGGTGAGGGCCCAGGTTCTGGACAGCGGGAGGCGGAGGGAGCAGGAATCACTTAGCCTCATTAGTCCAAATTAAAGTCAGGAGTGAGATGACAATTACAATTTGCAGTGGGCTAATTGTTTTCCCTCAGAAGCTGATCGTTGTGCAGATGGGGGAAATTAATTGTTGGAAGTCCCAGGTGGATTGGCTTTGAACCCAGCCGCCGCAGCAGTCCCTACCTCCTCCGGACCGGCCTGCAGTCTTCACCACCCCTCAGGCCGCCAGCTAGCTTGAGGCTTCTGCCCTCTGGGGTCCTCAGGCAGGGAGACACTGAGCATCTTGGGGCTGCGGGAAAAGGAGGGGGACACTGGCAGAGAGGCTGGGCTGGTCAGAAGTCAGTGCCAAGGGCACTGGAGCCATGGGCATCTCCCTGCCCGACCTCCTGCCATCTGCTCCATGGGGGGGCGGTTTGCTCTGAGAAGTCTCCGGCGGCCAGCAATCACTATAACACTCATCGAACAAACTGTGCCACGCCTACCGCGTGCCAAGCACTGGAAAGGGCCGGGGAAACTGCAGGGCAGGCAATACAGACGCCGTCCTGCTCGTGTGGCACTTGCATGGGGAGGAGAGGGACACACAATAAGCAGAGACTAAATGCCTATGCAATAAGACACCTGCTAGTGGCAAGGGCTCTGAAGGAAGGTGGGAATCGGGGTGCCCTCTAACCCGGAAATCTGCTGAATCTGTTACCTTTTGCACAGCAAAAGGGATAGTGCAGGTGTGACTATGGTTGTGGACTCTAAGGGGCAGTGCCCTGGATTATTACGTGAGGCTCACCTGGTCACATGAGTCCTTAAATGCAGGAGCTTTGAATAGCTGAAGAGGAGGGGGAGTCCAGGCATGCAGGGACTTGGGGTCCTGTTGCTAGTTCGGAGGCACAGGGGCTATGCCCAGGGCTGAAGAGAGGCCTCAGGATGCTGACAGCCAGCACAGAAAAAGGGACGTCAGCCCCATGCCTGCAAGGAGCTGGGCTCCACCTGCCACCTGCCACCTGCCTAAGTTCACAGGTGGGTTCTCCCAAGAGCCTCCAGATGAGGCGTCCAGCCTGGCTGACAGCTTGATTTTGACCTTTTGAAACCTGAAGAGAGAAGCCACAAGAACCAACCCAGATGGACTGCTGACCTACACGCTGTGAGACAACAAATGCATGTTGCTTTAAGCTACTAAATTTGGGGTGGTTTGTTCCAGGAGCAATAGAAAACCAACCCAGGAACAAAACATAGTGACAGGATCGTGACTTGGTGGTTCTGTATGCTGGGTTCTGGGAAGACCTCTCTGAGGAGGGACTAGTGGACCCAGACCGAATGAGGAGGGGGAAGCAGAGGATGATGACCAATCTGTCTCCGGTTCCCAGCTTTAAAGTCCAGAATCCCCAAAGCCCCCAGTCCCGAGGAGACCAAACGGCTGGGCACTGGGAGGCAGAGGGGAGAGCAGGCGAAGGCTCTGGGGTGGGGCTTTCCGGTTACCCGGCCCTGAACGCGTCCGGGGGGAGTCACCACAAATACTAGAGCAGGTGACGGAGCTGCAGAGCCCCCCACCTTCCCAGCTGGCCCCGCCAGGGCCCAGGGGTCTTCTTGTACCAGGGGCCCAGGTCTGCCGCCGCTTCCCTAGAGGGTGTGGCACGCGGCCAGCGGCTCACAGCAGGGCAATTCTTTGAGGCGTCTTTAATTACCGAGGCAATGAGAGGCTGGGAGAAGGGAAGACAGAGGTCGCTGATGGCGTCACGCCCTGTCAAATGCCTGGGGGCCTGAAGGAAGCCTGAGGAAAGAGGACTCGAGGAGTCGGCAGCCCCGCCTTTACACAACCCCATCCTCCGCCAGTGCAGCGGGTTCCCTCCAAACACTGGAGGCAAGCGGAGAGCCAGAACTGCGTAGTAGGACAGCAAAGGACCTCAGCTACAGTTTCAGCTCTTTGTCGCATTAGCTGTGCGATGTCTGGCAAGTTAATTGTTCTGGGTCTGTTTTCTCTTCTGTACAATTAGAGTAATACCTACTTTGCCGGCCAGTGGTTGTAAAGATGAGAGATGTCAGAAAATGCTCCACGTGGAGTAGGTATGGGATAAGTGGGAGCTATTTCGATTATGAGCACTGAACCTCCCAACCCTAATCCCAGACCCCTGAATCCATTTCTCAAATCAGAGTGCACTCAAGAATCAGTTGGAGTGCTTGTTAACATGCAACTATAAGTCCCTGATCGTGCAAGCCCAGAAACCTGCAGATTGAACTCACTTCTAAGCAGGTGATTCTGATGCAGGCGCCTGGGTCCACACCTGCTATCCCAGGCCAGTGTCTGCCTCCTGGGGGAAAGAGCTGGCCCACGTGGTCCAGCACCACACCTATTTCAGAAGTTGCTTCCAGAGGGAAGGAGCTGGTTGGGAGGCGGAACCTTTACCCACCCCTACCCTCAGGCGCAGACGTCTGCCTGGGCAGCCTCCACACCTAAGTAAGGTGAATTGGTGCTCAGCCTCCTGGGATTCGTGTGAGAGCCTCGGGTGGTCAGAGCTCACCTCAGGCACCTCATTCTGCCTCCTAGCTTTTCAGTGGAAGAAACCGAGGCCCAGAGCAGGAGGAGACTGAGCAGGGCCCTTACCTGGCTTCTGAATCTGAGCTGTAAGATCAAAGCCACGTGACCACCGATCCCTCTCAGTGGTGCACTTCTGTTTGCGGAATTACTACTCCAGGAGTCGACTCCACTGGCCCGGGTGGAGGAAGCCCAGGGCTGACTACCTTCATTGACCCTCTAGTCCACTTCTCTCATTTCCAGGCCAGCAGATCTGTAAAACTCTGACAGCGTCCCTACTCCCAGGTCTCATTCACTTTCCAGTCTATGTTTGGTAGGGATTCTGTTCTTTCCTATTTCTGTTTTCCTCCTCCCTTTCTTCCCTGGTGGCTCAAAGGTTGAAGCGTCTGCCTCCAATGCGGGAAACCCGGGTTCGATCCCCGGGTTGGGAAGATTCCCTGGAGAAGGAAATGGCAACCCACTCCAGTATTTTTGCCTGGTGAATCCCATGGACAGAGGAGCTTGGTAGGCTACAATCCACGGGGTCACAAGAGTCAGACACGACTGAGTGCCTTCACTTCTCACGCCACAGATTCATCCAAGCCCTGGTTCTGTGCCTGCTCTCTGTGGGCACTAGGGGTACACACGATGGACAAGCGCCAGCCCTTCCCTGGGGAAGTTCTCGGCCTAGCAGAGGAGACAGATAGACAGACGCTGGTGTGATACAGCCCCGGAGGCTGCAACGTGTCACAGGGGCGCTGCAGTGGGAGTGATGGAGGGGAGAGCCACCAGAGGCACTCCTCTCTGCCCTCTGCAACTCGCTCCTGCCTTCATCTCTCAGCATGAGACGGACGACACGTTTGTAGGCATGTAGGTGCAATATAGCATTGTTATTGAAAAGTGAGGAAAACACATGGAGGTTTGAATAATCTCCTTTTCCACCTCCCAATTCCAACTAACCGATACTAATATTTTGGTGCAGGTCCTTTCAGGCTTTTTCCTATGGTAGCAAATATTCTCACTGCTTGTTCCTCTGACTGGGTTTCACGTCACCTTTCTTGTTTTGGTGGGGCACACCAGCAAGTTACTTTTTTGAACAAGAGGTGAGTTTCTTAACAATTGGCATGCTTGAAAATGTCTTAATCTCTATTGATGGATTGACTGAAAATATAATTTCAGATTTTAAAAACCTTCCCTCCTGTGTTTGGAGGAATCTTTCCATTATCTGCTGGCTGCCAGGGTTCTGTTGAGAAGTCTGCTGTTATCCTAAAGCCTGTAGAATCTTCACTTTATCACCGATATTTTGAAATTTTAAAATGTGTCTTTGTGAGGGCCTTTTGCCACTAATTATGCTGGCCACCTCATGGATTCTTGTGATCTGGAAAGTAATCATTTTCCTTTAAGAAATATGAAATATATTTTAAGTTTATGAGTTCATTCTTGTTCTTTACATTTTCACTGTCTGCAAATCACCCAAATGTCCATCAACCGATACATGGATAAATAAGATGTGAAATATCCATACATGCAATATTATCCAGCCATAAAAAGGAGTGACATACTGATAATGCCACAATATGGATGGATCTTGAAAACATTACGCTAAGTGAAAGAAGCCAGACACAAAAGCTGCATGTTGCGTGATTCCACTTATGAAATGTCCAAATAGGTAAATGGACAGAGACAGAGTAGATTAGTGGTTACCAGGGGCAGGGGGAAGAAAGAATGAGGAGTGATTGTTTTCGGATGTGGGGCTTCTTGGGGATGATGAAACATTCCATAATTATATAGTGGTGATCTGACCTTGCGGATACCACTAAGACCCATGAAACTTCATTTTTAAAGGGCCAATTTTATGGTATATGAATTATCTCTCAATTTTTTTTTTTCTAAAGGATGCTTGTTCTTTGGGCACAAAACTCCTCCCTCATTTCCCTGAGGATGTCAATCGTGGTGGTGGTGGTGTTTGCTTTCTTTTGCTCCCTGCATATGTCTACTGTCTTCAATTTATGTTTATTTTGGCTATTGCTTTTTTATTTTGGATGCCTTCCTTAAAAATCTAGTGGTGCTTGGCTGATGGCTCGTATTTACGAGTGAGGCATCTGGAAGCTGACTGGAAGCTCTGCGTGCATGTGTGGATTTCACCAAGGGAGGTGTCAGTGGAGCCCCCAGATGTCACTGTTTGCCCAGTCACCGACATTCCTAGAGCCAACAGGAAGAACAGGGCAAGGGGGTCTCCCCATTCGGCTTGCAAACATTCAGCAGATGCCCATTTTTTCAATCAACTGCTTCATCTCCACCCATGCTTGTACCCATGTTCCCAAGCCAGCACTTCTTGGTTCAGGCTCTCTGGAGAATAGTGCTCTCCAGGATGCGTGGTGCTGAAAGGGTGAGGAATCCCTCTTCTGCTTCTGGTCCTACTCCTTACCCTATCGTCAGATGTCACTGATTTCTGAACCTCTCTGTGGTTCAATGGCAGGAATCTGTCCATTTCTCATTGGCCTCTCCATCGGGGATCTCTAGGTTCTACTTGCTCCATCAAGCCAAGTCAGTTAGCTTCTCAACTTCCAAAGCTGCAGAGATATCACCGATTCATTTCAGTCTCCTGTCCCTTGCCCTGTGGGCTTGCACCCCTTCTCTACTCTTGTTTACATGCGGCAGCAGGCAGAAACATGGATGAGTTCAGTCTACCCCATTCCATCACAGCCCCTCTGTGCTATCTGCTGTTTGACAAGCAGCAGACACTTGGCATTCTCAAGTTTATCATAAAGTGGCTTACACTGCAACCAGCAGCTGACATCTGACATGAAATAGTGCATGGCGTTGACTCGCAGGCTGTTGAGTCTGATTCAGGGAAACCTCCTGGCAAGCTGAGAGTTAGGTAACTTTGCCCTCACTAGCTCTCCTTGTTACATTTCTCAGCCTTACGTTACTATGTTTTACAGGGAAAATTATAGGGTAGTTTTTAATCCATTGGTTCATGACGGGCTATGATGTCTCCCTTGAGAACGTCAAGGGTCTAGGTATCTCTGTCACTATAGAAACTCGTTCCCTGGTGACAATCAGGCTTAAAGACACTTACAGTGGTGGGCTGCACATGGATTCTGGCTCTGGTAACGGGCAGTCCCTGGAGAACTGGCCATACTCACCCTCACAGCCGGTTTCACCCTTCAGGGTGTCTCCTAGATCTCCTCTCTCTGCGAACACCTCGCCCCACCCTAGCAAGGGGCCTGGCTTGAAGCAGTTCAGCTCAGAGAATGCAGAGGCAGAGGGGAAGTCTACCTGACCCACCAAGATTGGATCATCCAAGGCCTCCTGGAACTGCTCCCAAATCCAGCCCCCCAGCACTTCTGTTTCATGCTAACCCAAGCAAGGGAGAGTTGGCTCAGAGTTCCTTCTGTGGCCACCAGTTCTTAATCAACTTTCAGAGGGAAGAAGAGGAAAGGAAACGGATGGCTTTTAAGCTACATGTGTTTGGCTTTGAACCGCAGACCCCAGCATATTTACTACGTGAATGAACTAATAGGGTTAAGTGCTTATAACAGCCTGGCTCCTGGTAAGTGCTTTACAAGTGTCTGCTACTGTTATTATTATTACAAAAGCTGTATTTAGCTGACATCCATAAGAAAACAAATTTGCATTACCTGCCTCTCTGCAACTCCCTCAGCTCTGAAAATGTGTAAGGTCCCTCAACCCATGTATTGAGAACTCCTGAGTCTTTGACTCCTCTTCACAAACAGCAAATAAACGATCCTTCAAACATTTTGCTTGTTGGCTCTCCTCATTCACTAGATTGGTGCACGGACTCCCTGTCACCCCTACTCCTCGACACCTTGCCTGGAACCAATTAGCTGCTGTCTGTAAAGCACTGGTGAGCTCTCCTGGCTGCCCCTTCCGGGCCAGGGGACAGGCGGGCCACCCCTCCCAGGCCTCGGCCTGCTTTGTGCCTCAGGCTCCAGGATGTCCCGGGTGGCTGAGGCACTCGGACTGCTCCGTCCCCGCTGTGTGAGCTGACCTGCCCGTCCAGCTTCTTCCTCCCAGCGTCTCCTCCCTCTGCCAGACATGTTCTCTTGCACTTGCTGTTTCTGACCCCATCATCTCACTTTCTCTCTTCATGTCCTCTGGGCTGGGAGCCCCACAGGGCTCTCTACAGTGTGAACACAGCACGGGGCTGGGCACACAGACGTTCAAAAATTTTTTTTCCTTCCTTTTTGGAATAATGAGCTCTTCTTTCTGCATGGTGCTATTCGGCATCTGCTTTGTGTCCCCTACCTGTACCCCTGCCCCACCACCATCTCACACCCTGCCTGGCTTCCTCTCGAAGCCTCTCAGACTGCCCCTCCACTGGGCTGGGAGTGAAGGAGCCGGTGTTCTCAGCATAGGAGAGCCCTGTGGACCTCGGCTGGAGGGAAGGGCCAGAACAGGCTGCACAGCTCTGGGTGTCAGGACTGATACCAACTGATGAGGACTAGGCTTGTTCTGTGCAATTTCCATCTCATTTGTCTTTTCATTTGTAGCTAAAATTGGCCAATTTCATCTGGAGTGTGCCTGGACTCTGGCAATCTGCACACAGCAAATGCGTGTCCCTAGGAGCTGTGACAGCGAGATAGGCAGGGGAACAGGCCTGGGTCCTCTGGCGGCACAGCGCTGGGTCCTGGGTCTCCAGAAACACTAGAGCTTGAAGGATGGCAACCAAACATGACAGCTCCAAGGCCTTGGGTGGGGGACAAGGAGGAAAGTCCAGTTGCGGGGGGAGATTAGAGTTAAGCTCGGAAAAAATCTGGTGGTGTTTTCCCTCTTTTTTCTTTGTTCCTATCTCGAGGGAGAGAGTAAAGTGCAGGCATTCTCCCTGGTTAACCTGGCCTTTGGGGGTCAACACACAACACGTGTGGAGTAATGTGTCCTGAGGTGCCCTGAAGGATCTGGAGTGTTTTGATGGCCGGCCGGGAGGCGGCCTTCACGGACCCCCCACCCTGCTCCTGCATGCACTTGGCGATTATTCACTGGATGGCTTCTCCCCAGCAATGCTTTGCTTGTTGCTGCCTCTCCTCTANGATGGAGGGGAGAGCCACCAGAGGCACTCCTCTCTGCCCTCTGCAACTCGCTCCTGCCTTCATCTCTCAGCATGAGACGGACGACACGTTTGTAGGCATGTAGGTGCAATATAGCATTGTTATTGAAAAGTGAGGAAAACACATGGAGGTTTGAATAATCTCCTTTTCCACCTCCCAATTCCAACTAACCGATACTAATATTTTGGTGCAGGTCCTTTCAGGCTTTTTCCTATGGTAGCAAATATTCTCACTGCTTGTTCCTCTGACTGGGTTTCACGTCACCTTTCTTGTTTTGGTGGGGCACACCAGCAAGTTACTTTTTTGAACAAGAGGTGAGTTTCTTAACAATTGGCATGCTTGAAAATGTCTTAATCTCTATTGATGGATTGACTGAAAATATAATTTCAGATTTTAAAAACCTTCCCTCCTGTGTTTGGAGGAATCTTTCCATTATCTGCTGGCTGCCAGGGTTCTGTTGAGAAGTCTGCTGTTATCCTAAAGCCTGTAGAATCTTCACTTTATCACCGATATTTTGAAATTTTAAAATGTGTCTTTGTGAGGGCCTTTTGCCACTAATTATGCTGGCCACCTCATGGATTCTTGTGATCTGGAAAGTAATCATTTTCCTTTAAGAAATATGAAATATATTTTAAGTTTATGAGTTCATTCTTGTTCTTTACATTTTCACTGTCTGCAAATCACCCAAATGTCCATCAACCGATACATGGATAAATAAGATGTGAAATATCCATACATGCAATATTATCCAGCCATAAAAAGGAGTGACATACTGATAATGCCACAATATGGATGGATCTTGAAAACATTACGCTAAGTGAAAGAAGCCAGACACAAAAGCTGCATGTTGCGTGATTCCACTTATGAAATGTCCAAATAGGTAAATGGACAGAGACAGAGTAGATTAGTGGTTACCAGGGGCAGGGGGAAGAAAGAATGAGGAGTGATTGTTTTCGGATGTGGGGCTTCTTGGGGATGATGAAACATTCCATAATTATATAGTGGTGATCTGACCTTGCGGATACCACTAAGACCCATGAAACTTCATTTTTAAAGGGCCAATTTTATGGTATATGAATTATCTCTCAATTTTTTTTTTTCTAAAGGATGCTTGTTCTTTGGGCACAAAACTCCTCCCTCATTTCCCTGAGGATGTCAATCGTGGTGGTGGTGGTGTCTGCTTTCTTTTGCTCCCTGCATATGTCTACTGTCTTCAATTTATGTTTATTTTGGCTATTGCTTTTTTATTTTGGATGCCTTCCTTAAAAATCTAGTGGTGCTTGGCTGATGGCTCGTATTTACGAGTGAGGCATCTGGAAGCTGACTGGAAGCTCTGCGTGCATGTGTGGATTTCACCAAGGGAGGTGTCAGTGGAGCCCCCAGATGTCACTGTTTGCCCAGTCACCGACATTCCTAGAGCCAACAGGAAGAACAGGGCAAGGGGGTCTCCCCATTCGGCTTGCAAACATTCAGCAGATGCCCATTTTTTCAATCAACTGCTTCATCTCCACCCATGCTTGTACCCATGTTCCCAAGCCAGCACTTCTTGGTTCAGGCTCTCTGGAGAATAGTGCTCTCCAGGATGCGTGGTGCTGAAAGGGTGAGGAATCCCTCTTCTGCTTCTGGTCCTACTCCTTACCCTATCGTCAGATGTCACTGATTTCTGAACCTCTCTGTGGTTCAATGGCAGGAATCTGTCCATTTCTCATTGGCCTCTCCATCGGGGATCTCTAGGTTCTACTTGCTCCATCAAGCCAAGTCAGTTAGCTTCTCAACTTCCAAAGCTGCAGAGATATCACCGATTCACTTCGGTCTCCTGTCCCTTGCCCTGTGGGCTTGCACCCCTTCTCTACTCTTGTTTACATGCGGCAGCAGGCAGAAACATGGATGAGTTCAGTCTACCCCATTCCATCACAGCCCCTCTGTGCTATCTGCTGTTTGACAAGCAGCAGACACTTGGCATTCTCAAGTTTATCATAAAGTGGCTTACACTGCAACCAGCAGCTGACATCTGACATGAAATAGTGCATGGCGTTGACTCGCAGGCTGTTGAGTCTGATTCAGGGAAACCTCCTGGCAAGCTGAGAGTTAGGTAACTTTGCCCTCACTAGCTCTCCTTGTTACATTTCTCAGCCTTACGTTACTATGTTTTACAGGGAAAATTATAGGGTAGTTTTTAATCCATTGGTTCATGACGGGCTATGATGTCTCCCTTGAGAACGTCAAGGGTCTAGGTATCTCTGTCACTATAGAAACTCGTTCCCTGGTGACAATCAGGCTTAAAGACACTTACAGTGGTGGGCTGCACATGGATTCTGGCTCTGGTAACGGGCAGTCCCTGGAGAACTGGCCATACTCACCCTCACAGCCGGTTTCACCCTTCAGGGTGTCTCCTAGATCTCCTCTCTCTGCGAACACCTCGCCCCACCCTAGCAAGGGGCCTGGCTTGAAGCAGTTCAGCTCAGAGAATGCAGAGGCAGAGGGGAAGTCTACCTGACCCACCAAGATTGGATCATCCAAGGCCTCCTGGAACTGCTCCCAAATCCAGCCCCCCAGCACTTCTGTTTCATGCTAACCCAAGCAAGGGAGAGTTGGCTCAGAGTTCCTTCTGTGGCCACCAGTTCTTAATCAACTTTCAGAGGGAAGAAGAGGAAAGGAAACGGATGGCTTTTAAGCTACATGTGTTTGGCTTTGAACCGCAGACCCCAGCATATTTACTACGTGAATGAACTAATAGGGTTAAGTGCTTATAACAGCCTGGCTCCTGGTAAGTGCTTTACAAGTGTCTGCTACTGTTATTATTATTACAAAAGCTGTATTTAGCTGACATCCATAAGAAAACAAATTTGCATTACCTGCCTCTCTGCAACTCCCTCAGCTCTGAAAATGTGTAAGGTCCCTCAACCCATGTATTGAGAACTCCTGAGTCTTTGACTCCTCTTCACAAACAGCAAATAAACGATCCTTCAAACATTTTGCTTGTTGGCTCTCCTCATTCACTAGATTGGTGCACGGACTCCCTGTCACCCCTACTCCTCGACACCTTGCCTAGAACCAATTAGCTGCTGTCTGTAAAGCACTGGTGAGCTCTCCTGGCTGCCCCTTCCGGGCCAGGGGACAGGCGGGCCACCCCTCCCAGGCCTCGGCCTGCTTTGTGCCTCAGGCTCCAGGATGTTCCGGGTGGCTGAGGCACTCGGACTGCTCCGTCCCCGCTGTGTGAGCTGACCTGCCCGTCCAGCTTCTTCCTCCCAGCGTCTCCTCCCTCTGCCAGACATGTCCTCTTGCACTTGCTGTTTCTGACCCCATCATCTCACTTTCTCTCTTCATGTCCTCTGGGCTGGGAGCCCCACAGGGCTCTCTACAGTGTGAACACAGCACGGGGCTGGGCACACAGACGTTCAAAAATTTTTTTCCCTTCCTTTTTGGAATAATGAGCTCTTCTTTCTGCATGGTGCTATTCGGCATCTGCTTTGTGTCCCCTACCTGTACCCCTGCCCCACCACCATCTCACACCCTGCCTGGCTTCCTCTCGAAGCCTCTCAGACTGCCCCTCCACTGGGCTGGGAGTGAAGGAGCCGGTGTTCTCAGCATAGGAGAGCCCTGTGGACCTCGGCTGGAGGGAAGGGCCAGAACAGGCTGCACAGCTCTGGGTGTCAGGACTGATACCAACTGATGAGGACTAGGCTTGTTCTGTGCAATTTCCATCTCATTTGTCTTTTCATTTGTAGCTAAAATTGGCCAATTTCATCTGGAGTGTGCCTGGACTCTGGCAATCTGCACACAGCAAATGCGTGTCCCTAGGAGCTGTGACAGCGAGATAGGCAGGGGAACAGGCCTGGGTCCTCTGGCGGCACAGCGCTGGGTCCTGGGTCTCCAGAAACACTAGAGCTTGAAGGATGGCAACCAAACATGACAGCTCCAAGGCCTTGGGTGGGGGACAAGGAGGAAAGTCCAGTTGCGGGGGGAGATTAGAGTTAAGCTCGGAAAAAATCTGGTGGTGTTTTCCCTCTTTTTTCTTTGTTCCTATCTCGAGGGAGAGAGTAAAGTGCAGGCATTCTCCCTGGTTAACCTGGCCTTTGGGGGTCAACACACAACACGTGTGGAGTAATGTGTCCTGAGGTGCCCTGAAGGATCTGGAGTGTTTTGATGGCCGGCCGGGAGGCGGCCTTCACGGACCCCCCACCCTGCTCCTGCATGCACTTGGCGATTATTCACTGGATGGCTTCTCCCCAGCAATGCTTTGCTTGTTGCTGCCTCTCCTCTAGGCAATGCAACCAATGCTCTCCAAATCAGAGCTAATTAGCCCAGCAACTCAGTGCACTCGAGTCATCACCGCACTCTCCGAGCACAAGTGGAAATGTTGTTCGGATTATCCTGCAAGGTGCATGTTCTGTCTGTTGGTGTTTCCTTGGATTATCCACTCTCTGCTTCCCGCCTTCCATCGACTCCCTAATGGAGAAGCAGGATGCAGCCCCCGCAGGCCAGCATTCATCTTTCCCGCCTGACCCTCTCGCAGGCTATTTAGCTGTTGTTGCAAGCCCAAGGAGGGGAGAAAAATGAAAGCAGGGCCCAGAGAGCAGTGAGGGCAAGTGGGGCTCTTTTAGAACTGGATCCACTGATAAGTCAGGACAAGAAGAAATGACCTCAGCCTTTGAAAGGTGGAAGACTCCTCAGATGGCAAGGCCAGATGGATGGACCACCTGGTTGGGCTGTTCACAGGAGGAGGCCAGGCTGGGAAAGTCTCTGGAGAAGTCTAGGAGCCCAGGGCCCAGGAAGTAAGGCAAAGATTACTGGTGTCAATGCCACCCCGTCTTAATGAAAAGATTAGCGATTTTCCCTACCCTGCCTCGTTCCTTTCCTCCCAAAGCACTGCAGGAAGAAGAGAAGCCAGCAGACCAGCCGCGTAGCAGCCTACCCGGCCCGCTCCCTGCCGCCCTCTTAGCCCTCTCTCACTGCCGCCCTGGCACACTTTGAGTGCCCTTTCCTGGACCTGCTTCTCCCTGTCCTCTGACGGGGCTGACGGAATGGGCAGGCGCGACCTCCTGTGCCCTCCACGCTGGGCCTCCATCTCCACCTCGCCCAGCGGCCCGTCTTCTCTTCCTTAGCTCCATCTTAAAGGAGAGAGGTTTTCTTTCTTTAAACACCAACCTCATCCCTTCCCACCTCCAGGAAACTCAGTCCTTCACTAACTTTCTCTCCACCTTTAAAACCAATAACAAAAGTGTTGTTTGGGTCTGCTCTTCCTCCTAAATAGAGGCTTAGAAAAGTGCCCTGTGAGCTGCTTTCCAGTCTCACCATTCTTCTCAACCTGGCAGCATTTTCTTTGCTCTCAGCCTCTGGGAGCCCTTGACGGAATCAGCCACTTGGCGAGGAGCCCTTTCTCTGGGGAACCCTCTCCCCGTCTTCCGCGCTCCCAGTTCTTGCCCCATCTAGGACAGGCCTCCTGCAGGCTCTTCCCCGGCCTCCTTGGCCCCTCCCTGGTCTCCCCGCTTGTCACACTGGCGGCACCACCACGGTGACCAGCAAGCGCTGTGGTCTTTTCTCTCCACTCAGTCCCTAAGCTCCCAAACAGCAACCCGAGTCCTGCGAACACTGGCCAAATCAGACACGCCACACCCTCTCCGCTGCGTCGGCCAAGCCCCCAGGGAGCCATCCTCCCAAGACTCACGCTGCCTCTCCACCCGCCACTCCACGCTCTTGAGGGAGGCAAGCCAACTGCTCCTTCAAAGCGGCCCTGACCACAGAGAGTGGTCACGCTTTCCCAGGGGTCTGAGGACACCATCCCAAGGGGCCTGCAGAAAGGTCCCAGTGGCTGTGCAGTCTTGGTCAGACTCTCTGTGAACTTCATGCTGGACCCACACTTGCTTTTCTCTAGCGTTTCCTCCCTGAGCCTCTGAGTCAAGGAGGAGCTACCCCCGAGAGGCACACTCACCGGGTCGACCTCCTCCAGGACACTGTCTCCAGTTAACAGCCTCTCTTTTCCCCCGTCACTGGTGTGAGGGCCTGTACCATTTGGTTTGGTGTTTAAGTCACTGCTTTGAGGCTGGGTCAACACCATTAGCAGTTCCTTGAGGGCAGGGCTCACTTTTTTGTTTGACCCTTCAACACGCACCCTTGGTGAAGCCTTGACTGCACTCCTGGAGGAGGGATGGCAGAGGGGCTCGAGCAGGCCCATCCCTTGGGTGCCATGCCCAGGTGGAGACAAGTCCACCTCGCGGGGGCCCTGCCAGTCACTTAATCACATTTGGCTCCACACCTGAGGTTTCCAACTGCTCCACAAATCCTCCTTAATTAAACCTCCAGATGCCCCTGCTGAGGGACAAGAACTCCGGTTCTCTTTGATGGGCAAAAATGCCCTGGTGGCCTTCTTGGCTTCGGGTGGGCACTTTCAGGACCCAACCATGGTCTGTGCAGCCCGCACCAGCCAGCCTGCCTGGAGCAGCTGAGAGGGCGCGGGTGACGAGCAGGAGCTGGAAGGGCCTCTCTCCATTGTGCTAAAATGAGCCACCTGCAAAGTAGATGCAAAATACCATGCAAATATGGCATAAATTAATTTGGAACCAACAGCTTTGGGCATTTTAGGCAATAAAATGCCAGCCCTGTATGTGATCGTATTTACTGCCCCAATTTTCCTTTTCTGATATTCCAAGTGAAACTGAAAGTGCAGTTATGTAAGCTATCAAACGTCTCTCTTGCAAATGTCTAGGCACAGGGATAAGTTAGACATTACTGCTACCTATGTAAACACAGATGCAGTTGCCTTCATATCCTCACGGCAAACATCACTGAGCACCTACTGTGTGTAAGACACCAGGCTGGGAACTAACAGAAGAGCATGAAGCGCCCTCAGCTGAGCTTAGTACAAGAGACATCTATTTGGTGCCTACTGCTAAACCCTTATTAAATGCTGGCTACTAGTTACGTGACCCTAGGCAAGTGAGTTTTCTCACCCGAAAATGGAGCAATGCAAACACACTTGAGAGGGTGAGTAGTAAACTGTAGCACACCCCTATCAGGGAACACCATTCAGCAACAAAGAGGAGCCAGCTGCTGATACAGGGAACAGCCTGACTGAACCTCAAGGAAACTGGGCTGATGGGAAAGAAGCTAATGGCAAAGGACATAGACTGTATGATCCCACTGATGTAACATCTGTGAAATAACACCGGCATAGGGATGGGGGACATGTTAGAGGTTGCCGCACGTTAGGGATGGGGGTGTGTAGCTATGAAGGTAGCAGCAGGGAGCCCTGTGACTGTCCAGTTAAGGATCTTGATTGTGGTGGTGTTTACACAAAGCTACATGCACAAATGAAATTTGGATAAACGCTATGAATTTCATCAGTGTCGGTCTCCTGGTTTTGATATGGAACTAGAGCTACATAAGATGTTAATGTTGGGGGAGGCTGGATGAAGCATACTCAGGAATTCCTGGTACACTTCTTTGCACTTTCAGTGAATCCTTACTTATTTCAAGACAAAATGTTTTTCTGAAAATAGGGTATATAGCACCTACAGGATAAGGTTATTTTAAAGCTCAATGAATTAATACAAAGCACTTCACCTAGCATCTAGAACATGGCAAGCCTTCATTACCTGTTGTTACTTCTTTCTGCCAGTTGCTGGGAGAACCACATCAATAAGTCACAGAGACGTCTGTTCTCAAGGAGCTTCCAATCCAATGAGAGAGGAAGACACGGGTAAGATTTTTCATGTGGCATGCTGAGTGCGCTTGTACAAGGGAAGCGGTCTCCAGGCTTAGGGGAAGCTTTCATGGGAAAGATGTCACCAGAGCTGAGTGCTGAAGCACAGGGACAGCTAACCAGGTGAGTGTGCATGAAGGCACCCAGGCAGGAGGAAGAGCAGAGCAAAGCTTAATGTGTGGAGCGGCAGAGAAGGCGGAGAGTTAAGGGGCAGAGAGCGTAGGGAGAGACTGCAAAGCAGACAGGAGCCAGGAAGGGAGCCACGGTGCCGCGGGAGCCCAGAATCCTCCCTCCGGAGGTGGGCGTGGGAGCCGCTGTCCTGCGCCCGCCTCAGCCACCTTGTCCTTTCCTCCGGATTCCCCGGGCACTCTGCTCCTGGGGTCCCCAGGGCCTGATGGGTCCCGCTGTCCTGTGCTGAACAAGGGACCCTAAGTGCCTGGGAAAGGTGAAAGGCCCGTGCAGGCTCCACAGAGCCCACTGGGATCACCCTGAGCCGCGCAGCAGATAAATCTACACAAACCAGATTGCACGTCACATTCCAACCCACCTCCTCCTTCCCTACCCATGTAGGTCTGTCTGTTTTTCTTTGGTACCACTCCTTCCACGCCTATCGATAACCCAGNCATAGGGATGGGGGACATGTTAGAGGTTGCCGCACGTTAGGGATGGGGGTGTGTAGCTATGAAGGTAGCAGCAGGGAGCCCTGTGACTGTCCAGTTAAGGATCTTGATTGTGGTGGTGTTTACACAAAGCTACATGCACAAATGAAATTTGGATAAACGCTATGAATTTCATCAGTGTCGGTCTCCTGGTTTTGATATGGAACTAGAGCTACATAAGATGTTAATGTTGGGGGAGGCTGGATGAAGCATACTCAGGAATTCCTGGTACACTTCTTTGCACTTTCAGTGAATCCTTACTTATTTCAAGACAAAATGTTTTTCTGAAAATAGGGTATATAGCACCTACAGGATAAGGTTATTTTAAAGCTCAATGAATTAATACAAAGCACTTCACCTAGCATCTAGAACATGGCAAGCCTTCATTACCTGTTGTTACTTCTTCCTGCCAGTTGCTGGGAGAACCACATCAATAAGTCACAGAGACGTCTGTTCTCAAGGAGCTTCCAATCCAACGAGAGAGGAAGACACGGGTAAGATTTTTCATGTGGCATGCTGAGTGCGCTTGTACAAGGGAAGCGGTCTCCAGGCTTAGGGGAAGCTTTCATGGGAAAGATGTCACCAGAGCTGAGTGCTGAAGCACAGGGACAGCTAACCAGGTGAGTGTGCATGAAGGCACCCAGGCAGGAGGAAGAGCAGAGCAAAGCTTAATGTGTGGAGCGGCAGAGAAGGCGGAGAGTTAAGGGGCAGAGAGCGTAGGGAGAGACTGCAAAGCAGACAGGAGCCAGGAAGGGAGCCACGGTGCCGCGGGAGCCCAGAATCCTCCCTCCGGAGGTGGGCGTGGGAGCCGCTGTCCTGCGCCCGCCTCAGCCACCTTGTCCTTTCCTCCGGATTCCCCGGGCACTCTGCTCCTGGGGTCCCCAGGGCCTGATGGGTCCCGCTGTCCTGTGCTGAACAAGGGACCCTAAGTGCCTGGGAAAGGTGAAAGGCCCGTGCAGGCTCCACAGAGCCCACTGGGATCACCCTGAGCCGCGCAGCAGATAAATCTACACAAACCAGATTGCACGTCACATTCCAACCCACCTCCTCCTTCCCTACCCATGTAGGTCTGTCTGTTTTTCTTTGGTACCACTCCTTCCACGCCTATCGATAACCCAGAATTTGTCTCTTTTTAGAATACAAGCATGCATGAAGCAGGGCAGAGAGCACAGAAGTGGGGCCACACGCACTAGGTTTGAGCTTGACTCTTCACTGACCAGCCCCATGGCTGCAAGTAAGCCACTAAACCTTTCTGAGCAGTCATTTCCTCTGCTGTGAAACAAGTGATCATAACACAGACCCCGGCTTCCACATAGGAGTGGCTCAAAGGCCTTTAAAAAACACCATGATGACATATGTGAAAGAGCTTTGTAGATAGCAAGCAACTGTCCAGATGGGGAAGGTTATTGCTATTGTTCCTGAAAGAACTATGGTGAAGAGGAGTCTAGCCCTCTGGCTGGAAAAGCAGAGTACATCTTCTTTGAAGCTAGGCAAGGTCTTTAGCTGGGGTAGGAGGGTGAAGGGAAAGGAGACAGGAACATCAACCTTGGTTCCTTTTACAGTAGAACACAGGTAAGGCAGTGGTCATCTGGTCAACCAATGCTGCAGTTGGGTTGGCTTCCTCCATCACCTTTTCTCATGCAATCCTTTTTGTATTTAAAGATCTTCCACTAAACTCCCCAAATAATTTTTGTATACCTAATCTGTGTTACAAAAGTGAACTTAACGGCCAGTGTCTCTCACGGGGTCACAGTCTAGTGGCAGAGACAGACATTTGTCCAACAAGCACCCAAGCGTACAGGGCACTATGTTCAACAGACCTGATGAAATTCTAGAGCTACCCTGGGAAAGCTTTTTTAAAAGAAGAGTTCCTTGAGTTGAGATCTGAAGGCTAACTAGAATTGAGGGAGAAGTATGGAATGGGAAGAGTGATGAAAGGCCAGGGTACAGCATGTGTGAAAACCATGAGTCAAAAAATTTAGCAAAGAATGGAAAGAAGCCAGTGTGTAGAGTGCAGAGCCTGAGGGTGGTAGGCGCACCGGGAATCACTGAGGAGTTTTGAGAGGAGGGAAAGACTGGGATCAGATCAGATCTGCGTCCATAAAAGACCATTCTAGCAGCTTTTTGAGAAGGGATTGGCAAGGGCAGATGTAGATACTAGAATCAGAAGGGGATTCCAGTGTCCTAGGCGAGAGGTTGAAGGCAGTATGAAGGGGAGTGTGAAGATGGGGAGTGGGGGGGACATGGGCGCTGTTGCAGAGACTGGACAGGACCTGTGGGTGGACTTAGCAAGTCCATCCATTAAGGGGTAAAGGGAAGAGTTGACAACAACTCCCAGTACAGAACTGGCTTGAGGTGGTGCCATTCAAAAACCAGGCCACACTGCAGGGGGATCAGGCAGGGGAAAGGAAAGGCAGTGGAGGTTTAGGAGGACCGTGACTGTCTCTAGATATGCTGTGTCTGAGGGTTCTCGAGACATCCCGCTCAGTCACCCACGCAGGTGAACTCAGATATGATATGGAACTCAGAGGAAAACACGCAGGCGACACCCGCCTGCACAGGGCTGATCGTAGAAGCTTGTGTCGGGCAGAAAAGAATGCCTTGAGCCAGACTATAAGCAATGCCAACGTTGAGAGGCAGACAAGGGAAGGATGAGTCAGCAAAGACCTGGAATAACCAGGAAAGCCAGGAACAGGGGGTAAGAGGAGCGGAGGGAAAAGAAGTGTCGGAAAGGAGTGAAAAACAGTTCTGTGAACTAAAAACTGTTGCCTGCGCTGAGTGCCATGGAGAGCTGTTTCACTGGGGCGGTGGCGGCCAGGCAGAGCAGGGCAAGGGAGGGGCAGGAGGGCAGAAACGGTCAAGCTGCGCGGCCCCTAAGGAGCAAGGGGGCTAGTGCTGGCCCACAGCGACGCCGGGGACGGGAGAGGCATGGATATGGCTGGGAGGACGTTCCGAGACCAGAG
Source organism: Raphicerus campestris (assembly GCA_006410735.1). Taxonomy (NCBI): domain Eukaryota; kingdom Metazoa; phylum Chordata; class Mammalia; order Artiodactyla; family Bovidae; genus Raphicerus; species Raphicerus campestris. Next base: position 91,465 of record SJYW01036898.1, read on the forward strand.
GACAGGGTGTGCCGCACAGTCGGAGCAGGAGCAGGGCTGCGGGGGCGACACTGCCTCCCCCTCGGCTCAGACAGGCGGGAGGAGCAGGGCTGGGCAGAGGCAGGTGGGCTTCCAGGCCTGATGAAAGAGTTGAAGGTGTTCTCCTGACGCTTCTGTGTCTCTAGGAAGTAGGAAGCAAGGTCTTGAGCTGAGAGTGAGGGCGTAGGTAGAGTTTGGGGAACGAAGGTGTGAACTAGTCATCATGGAGAGCTGAGAGGGAGATAACCGTAGGAATGTGGTAGGAACACCAGGCAGTTCTGCAGAGTAAGTTGGGTTGGCGATGGTGAATTTTTACAGGCCCCAATCTGCCTCATTTTGAGTCTTTTTCTAGCAGGTTTGTTGACTGGATGCAGGCAGAAAGCAGCAGATAGAGTGGTTAATCCAGAACTGGGACTTTGCCAGACTGGGACAATAAGAAGACACTCAGAAGAGTTTAGGATATTGGCAGGAGAGTTCTTAAAGTGATAGAACATGGAACCTCTCTGGATTCGAAGAAGGATAGGCAGATGAAGGTCACGGATGGCAAGACAGCAGAGGTGCCAGTGGCCGGAAGACTCCAGAACACAGGTCCCAAAGGACCTACACCCATACGAACCAAAGGTCTCAACGAGGTTAAAAATGGCTGCATGGGAGTCTGAGATAACAAGCTGGGGGGCTAGGAGGTGGTGGCCAAAGGCGGAGGACTCCATCAGGTAACCTCCAGGCAAGGGCAAGATGTGTGACCTTGGGAGTGGCCAGCTGAGGGAGAAGCCTGTAAAGAGGCTGATGGGCCTGGGGGTAGAACTCACTGCCCATCGAGTCACTGAGCTCACTCTGAACGATGGACAGCCTTGTTCCAGGGGAGGATGCCTAGGGGCAGATACCAAAGGCTTCTACAAACAAGAGGGCGCTTGGTGATGACAGGGGGAGGTGGAGATGAAGCCTAATTTTATGAGATTTGGGAAGAATGGCCTCTTCGGGGAATTACATTCCCTTGCACCTTAAGTACTTTCTCCAGAGTGGAAGGTCAGAAAGGAAAGCAGAAAATGTCTTGAGAAAAGGCAACAGATAGAGCACAGGGCAGAAGTCAAATGAACACCAGTCCTAATGACACACGCTATGTGGCCTTGGGTGGGTCCTTCCCCCTCCCCAGGCCCCAGATTTCACATCAGTAAAAACAGGTTGGGGAACTGGCTAAGCTAGCACTCCCCAGTCCATGTTAGGGAGCCCCAGATGGGTTACACTTGTGCTCAGACACGGATCCCGTCAGCCTTGAGTCAGAGTCCCTGAGCCTCCGTCATCACATNGTAAAAACAGGTTGGGGAACTGGCTAAGCTAGCACTCCCCAGTCCATGTTAGGGAGCCCCAGATGGGTTACACTTGTGCTCAGACACGGATCCCGTCAGCCTCGAGTCAGAGTCCCTGAGCCTCTGTCATCACGTCTGTGTGCTGTTCCGTGCACAAGAGGGTGGGGAAGCATGGGCCAGACGCTCCAGGCCCAGCCATCTCAGCGCTCTGTCTCGGAAGGGGCTGTGGGGAGGCCCACGGAAGAACAGACAGACTCCGGCTGCAGGCAGAAGCCCATCTGCTGGCAGAGATGGAAGCCAAGTCCCCAGCTCCCTCCTGGCCCCCTCACCTCCCTCCCAGCAACAGCTGAAGGGCTGGGATCTACCCAGCTGCCCAGGTGAGCCGCAGCTGTGTCTGCTCCTCCTCCGTCCTGGGCCTGGGGGTCGTGGGTGGCCCCCTCAAGCCTCCGCAGCAGCTTCTGGAAGTGGAGGTGCGACCTCCTCCTGGCTCCCGCACACACTTCCCAGTTCTAAAAACAGGCTCCCCATTTCCAAGGAGTCAGGCAGAATGTCTCAGGGCATCTGACCCAGAAAGAGCCTTCACAGGGCAGACAGTTCTCCTGGGGCCAGCCACTCCTCGGAGACCCACAGAAGAGCACTTGAGGCTGACCCTGGGCTCCCCTCTCTCTGCACCAGCCCTCCTCAGCACCCCCCCACCTCCTGTCTGACAGTAATGCTTGGGGACTGCACAGGCAACTTAGCTATGCCCTAATCATAATATTAGGAAAGATCGGCATCTGGCCCAGGGCTTTGTACACAGTAGGTACTCAGTAAATATTTACTGAATAAATGAAGACTCTTCTTCAAATACTTAAAAAAGAAAACTTTACCAAGCCCACCAGAATTGTTTTAATTATTGATCACATTGCTCCTATTTACTGGCATAAATAAAAGATTATTTCTTAAATTCTTTGATATTTATTGGTGCCAGGGGCTTCCCTGGTAGCTCAGCTGGTAAAGAATCTGCCTGCAATGCAGGAGACCCTGGTTCGATTCCTGGGTCAGGAAGATCCCCTGGAGAAGGGAGAGGCTACCCACTCCAGTATTCTTGGGCTTCCCTAGTGGCTCAGACAGTAAAGAACTTGCTTGCAATGCGGGAGACCTGGAGGATCGCTGGGTTGGGAAGATCCTCTGGAGGAGGGCATGGCAACCCCCTCCAGTATTCCTGCTTGGAGAATTGCAATGGACAGAGGAGTCTGGCAGGCTACAGTCCATGGGGTCACAAAGTCGGACACANTCTGTGTGCTGTTCCGTGCACAAGAGGGTGGGGAAGCATGGGCCAGACGCTCCAGGCCCAGCCATCTCAGCGCTCTGTCTCGGAAGGGGCTGTGGGGAGGCCCACGGAAGAACAGACAGACTCCGGCTGCAGGCAGAAGCCCATCTGCTGGCAGAGATGGAAGCCAAGTCCCCAGCTCCCTCCTGGCCCCCTCACCTCCCTCCCAGCAACAGCTGAAGGGCTGGGATCTACCCAGCTGCCCAGGTGAGCCGCAGCTGTGTCTGCTCCTCCTCCGTCCTGGGCCTGGGGGTCGTGGGTGGCCCCCTCAAGCCTCCGCAGCAGCTTCTGGAAGTGGAGGTGCGACCTCCTCCTGGCTCCCGCACACACTTCCCAGTTCTAAAAACAGGCTCCCCATTTCCAAGGAGTCAGGCAGAATGTCTCAGGGCATCTGACCCAGAAAGAGCCTTCACAGGGCAGACAGTTCTCCTGGGGCCAGCCACTCCTCGGAGACCCACAGAAGAGCACTTGAGGCTGACCCTGGGCTCCCCTCTCTCTGCACCAGCCCTCCTCAGCACCCCCCCACCTCCTGTCTGACAGTAATGCTTGGGGACTGCACAGGCAACTTAGCTATGCCCTAATCATAATATTAGGAAAGATCGGCATCTGGCCCAGGGCTTTGTACACAGTAGGTACTCAGTAAATATTTACTGAATAAATGAAGACTCTTCTTCAAATACTTAAAAAAGAAAACTTTACCAAGCCCACCAGAATTGTTTTAATTATTGATCACATTGCTCCTATTTACTGGCATAAATAAAAGATTATTTCTTAAATTCTTTGATATTTATTGGTGCCAGGGGCTTCCCTGGTAGCTCAGCTGGTAAAGAATCTGCCTGCAATGCAGGAGACCCTGGTTCGATTCCTGGGTCAGGAAGATCCCCTGGAGAAGGGAGAGGCTACCCACTCCAGTATTCTTGGGCTTCCCTAGTGGCTCAGACAGTAAAGAACTTGCTTGCAATGCGGGAGACCTGGAGGATCGCTGGGTTGGGAAGATCCTCTGGAGGAGGGCATGGCAACCCCCTCCAGTATTCCTGCTTGGAGAATTGCAATGGACAGAGGAGTCTGGCAGGCTACAGTCCATGGGGTCACAAAGTCGGACACAACTGAGTGACTTAGCACAGCACACTGCTATATGCCAGCTGTTGACGTGTGAGCTGGCTTAATTTCCAGAACCCTGTGAAATGGGTCTGTTAATCACATTTTACAGATAAGCAAACTGAGGCTCAAAGAGAGGTTATGAGATATGTCCAAAGTCATAGAAGTGGTAGACAGTGGCTCTGGGACACTAACCCAGATGCATCCAATGGTGTTCTTTTCAACACACCAAGCTACCTCTCACCTAAAAAGACCAGAATGAAGACAGAAGCGAAGACGGTGGCAGAGAAGGGCGAAGACTGTGCGGCACACAGGCGAGGCTCCCCGCTGCCTTGCCCGGGGGAGCGGTTTTGAGGCTGGGTAAGCTTTGCTGAAGAGAGGCGCAGAGGGTCAGGCCCTTGCTCACCCCTCCCACTTTGATTGCCCGGCTGCATTGCCCACTGCCTACGGGAGCTGGCATCCCACTTAGCACAGCCTGGCTTGGTTCTCTGAGTGCGTGAGGCCAAGACGCAGCAAAGACCTGTCCTGTGGACAAACCAAACCTGTCCCCTCCCCACAAGGGGGAGAGACTCTCTGTCCAAGAGGGACCTTTGTTCTCAGGGCCCAGGGAGCATGCCAGAGACGTCAGGAAACAGAAGTGGTCTGACCTGCATGGATGGACACAGCTGTCAGCCGGTGCCTGCCCGCCACTGTCTGACAGGTGAGCAGCTGTGCTCCACATCTGTCTGTCCATCTGCATCTCAGGGGCCTGCAGAGGCCTGATGCTCCTCAGAGAGGGGGCCCTGGGCCTGAAGGACCTCCTTTGCTGCAGGTGGTAATTAGCAGAGAACAGGAACGGTGGGCTGGGAAGGAAAGCGTGCCTCAATTACCATCCCAAACCTGAACCCCCTCCCCACTGCCAAGCCCCCTCCGCTCCCCCACAAACGCCCCTAGCTCTGCCTGCCAAGCTCTGCAAATTACCACACATGCCAATAAGTCATTAGGAACCAGAACAGCAAATGTGGGGTTGCCATGGAGACCGGCACCAGGAGCTGGCAACCCCGGGGACTGGCCTGTGGCCCCGGTGTGCTGCGCGCGGGGCTGGCAAGGGCCGAACCGCCCGGCAGAGGGGAGAGGCGGCCCCAGAGGACGTGGGCTGCGGGGGCAGCGGGCCAAGCCCCCCACCCTCCCCCAGGCCCTGAGCATTGCCAGAGGGCAGAAGCAGCCAGGCCAGCAGGCAGCCCCTCCCTTTAGGGAGCTGAAGAGGAGGTGACGAAGCACATTCGGGGACCAGCCCCAGGGAGGAAGGCTGACACCTGAGTAACCTGAGCGGCTGGCCTGAGTCTGGAGGAAGAAGCCCCTGAGGGCTGAGGGCAGGACTACGCTCAACCACCCTCTCCCACCTTCCTGAACAGGGAACTCACATGCGCTTCGGCCTAGGGCTTAGCACACACATCCACTGGCCACAAACAGGTGAGTAGATGGCAACGAACGTGGCCAGTACCCAAGGGCTCCGACAGAGCAGGAGCAGGCCCTGGACTGAACCAGTCTAGGGGGACCTCTGACAAAGCCACTTCTCTCTGGGCCTCGATGTCATCATTGGGAAAATAACCAGACTGTGTTCCAGACACAGTGTACCTCAAAAAGGCTCTGCTGAGCCTCTGAGTTCTGGAGCGATTCCTCCAGTCGCGGATCAGGAGGAGGCTGAACAGTGGGGCTGTGGTTCAGCATTGCTCTAGCTACAGCAGCCGGTATTAATTTCCTGTTGCTGCGGTAACATACTACCACACATTTAGTGGTTTAAAGTAACATAATTGTCTACAATTCGAAATGCCAGAAGTCCAAAATGGGTCTCGTGCATGTGTGCCAAGTCGCTTTAGTTGTGTCTGACTCTGCAACCCCACGGACTGTAGCCCATCAGGCTCCTCTGTCCATGGGATTCTCCAGGCAAGAATCCTGGAGTGGGTTGCCATGCCCTTCTCCAGAGGGTCTTCCCAACCCAGGAATCGAACCCGCGTCTCTTGCTTCTCCTTCATTGGCAGAGACGCCAATGAAGGAGAAGCTCTTTACCACTAGCACCATCTGGGAAGTCCAAAATGGGTCTCACTGGGCAAAAATCAAGATGTCAGCAGGTACGAGTTCCTTCCTGGAGTCTCAGGTAGAGCCTGTTTCCACACTTTTTCCAGCTTCATGAGGCTGCAGCATTCCATGGCTGACGGCCCCTTCCACCTTCCAAGCCAGCAACGGCCAGTCTTCCTCACATCTCATCACTCTGACACTGACTTCTGCCCCCTCCTCCACGTTCAAAGGACTTGTGATAATAACACGGGGCCCACCTGGATAATCCAGGATAATCTTTTCAAGGTCAGCTGATTCACAGCCTTCATTCCCTTTGCCCCGTAACATAACAAATTTACAAGTTCTGCAGATCAGGAGGTGAGCATCTTTGGGAGGCCATTATTCTACCTACCACACATATAGCTTTGTTTTGAAAAACAGATCAATTTCTAGCAGTGTCTGAAAGCCACATGGCCAGAAGATGCTCAGTTGCCATCAGTTTTAAATGCTATGACCTGGACACCTCTTTTTCTCCCTGGGGGACCCTTGCAGGGAAATTCAGAGGAACTCTAGGGCCTGCCCATTGAGAGCGACTGTTGGCAGCTTAGGCTGTCCCGGCAGGGCATGCAGAGAGGTAGGTCTCTATGTCCACCAGAAGAGCCCTGTTTTGGGGAATCCACCAGTCTCAGCTCTTTCCTCTCCCATCCCTCTGTATCCACGTATTACCACATTACCCTGCAGCCATCTGTTCTTGCTTCTACTTCCAGTCAGGTCGGATGGAGTTGTGTGTGCAGTGCATCCAGGCATGACCTCCCCCATCAGACCGGGTGATCCCAGAGGCCAAGTCCTTGCTTCCTTTGCACCCCATTACCCATTCCCATCCCTTGGCACTGTATATCATGCAGAAGGTGTCCTGATCTGATAGTCAAAAAGGAGAGCACCCCTTCTTCCCTCACTGTGACCTCAACACTGTCCCCTTCCTAAATCCATCCAGAGGAGCCCCCAGATGATATGTATTAAATTCAAGAAACAGCACCCAAGTTCAGAAAGCAAAGGTCTTAGAATCTCCCGGCTAGCGCGTCTCTAGGCCCCTTGGGATCAACACTTGCCCTGGGGGAGACGGTGGCCCTCCCATACAGCATAACCTCTGTTCTCACCTCTGCAAGATAGTCTTTGCCAAACTGCCTGGGACCCAGTGGAGCTGAGTCAAATTCTTATGAGAAAACTACCCTGGGTATTAATCACAGCCCTGGTGTTTTTTGATTTTACAAAAATTATTCACCCTCTCTCAGCTTTTCTTCCCCCTTGGTATCAGCTGATGGCTCATTCCCATTCTTACTTTTATCATGCGCCCCAGGGAACCCTGGAGAAGAAACGTGACACAGGAGGGCAAAGTTGTTCTTTGGAGGTGCAGCCCTGGAGAGACTGAGAAGCGGAGCTAGCATTTATTGAGCTTCTACTCTGGAGCAGGCCCTCTACACAGATGAGCTCATCAGCTCACCTGGTGGAGAACCGGGGCTCTGGAGTCAGAGACTGGGGGCTGAATCTCGGGGCTGCCATATGCTGGCTGCGTGTGGCCTCAGTCAAGTTCCTTCATGTTTCCCAGCTTTAGTTTCCTCAACAGCAAAATGGGAGAAAATAACATCTACTTCACAGCATTATGTGGATTAAGTGAGACGAATTGCAGCAAAGCTTCTGGCACATCACAAGCACTCAACAACTCAGCTGTGATCACTAACAAGCCTATGGAGTGGGTGCTATGAATCCAGATGTAGAGATGAGTAGACTGAGGCTCAGAGGGGTAAAACGCTCAAGGGCACACGGTCAGGGAAGGGACATTAAGCAGCTCTGGTTACAGCTCCTCTGGACAGCAGGCGAGCCCCAGGCTCAGGCCTGCATCCTGGAGGTGAAGGTGCTAGGCCCTTCTTCCTCAGGCTGCCGGGGGCCCCAAGGAGGGAGAGCGGACCACTGGGCAGAAGGCTTCGCCCAAGTGACGTTCGGCTCTGGGTCGGCCAGCATCCTGGGCAGGGGAGGGCACCACCAATGATCCCACCCCACCCCAGGGCTGTCTCTCTTCATATCCAGAAGGAAGCCCGACCCCCAGGACCCAGGCAGCCTCTCTCCAGGACAAAGAGAAGGATGGGGGCACATCTGGGCAGAATTTCATTTCATGCTCTCTCTCTAGTCGCTCAGTCATGTCCCATTCTTTGTGACCTCATGGACTGTAGCCCACCAGGATCCACTGTCCATGGGATCCTCCAGGCAATACTGGAATGGGTAGCCACTCTCTTCTCCAGGGGCTCTTCTCGACCCAGGAATCGAACCCGGGTTTCCTGCACTGCAGGCGGATTCTTTATTGTCTGAGACACCAGGGAAGACTCCATTTCACTACACATCAAACTACTGTAATGTTCTAGGAGTAACCCACCAAAGAGAAGCCTAGGCAGTGAGAAATGAAGAAGAGAAGTTGGCTGCAGATGGGGCAGAAAAATGGAGCTCAAGGGAATTGCAGAGAACCGAGTCCCGAACACGAGGAGGCCGGGGGCTCATGGACAGCCCCAGACTGCGAGACAGCAGATCCATGAAAACAACCAGAGAGCTGGGGCTGGGGCTGAGAAGAGCAAGAGGTTCCAAGGGACAGAGAAGCAGCTGGCTCTGCAAAGGAGAGGCCAAGAACACTAAATGGCTGCCCTCCTGTTCCCCGAGAGCATAAAGGGGACCCAGAAACCCAAGCAATGGGGAAGGGCCACTCCAGAGACAAACGCCTGCCCTTGCAGATTCTACACCCGCCANCCCATTCTTACTTTTATCATGCGCCCCAGGGAACCCTGGAGAAGAAACGTGACACAGGAGGGCAAAGTTGTTCTTTGGAGGTGCAGCCCTGGAGAGACTGAGAAGCGGAGCTAGCATTTATTGAGCTTCTACTCTGGAGCAGGCCCTCTACACAGATGAGCTCATCAGCTCACCTGGTGGAGAACCGGGGCTCTGGAGTCAGAGACTGGGGGCTGAATCTCGGGGCTGCCATATGCTGGCTGCGTGTGGCCTCAGTCAAGTTCCTTCATGTTTCCCAGCTTTAGTTTCCTCAACAGCAAAATGGGAGAAAATAACATCTACTTCACAGCATTATGTGGATTAAGTGAGACGAATTGCAGCAAAGCTTCTGGCACATCACAAGCACTCAACAACTCAGCTGTGATCACTAACAAGCCTATGGAGTGGGTGCTATGAATCCAGATGTAGAGATGAGTAGACTGAGGCTCAGAGGGGTAAAACGCTCAAGGGCACACGGTCAGGGAAGGGACATTAAGCAGCTCTGGTTACAGCTCCTCTGGACAGCAGGCGAGCCCCAGGCTCAGGCCTGCATCCTGGAGGTGAAGGTGCTAGGCCCTTCTTCCTCAGGCTGCCGGGGGCCCCAAGGAGGGAGAGCGGACCACTGGGCAGAAGGCTTCGCCCAAGTGACGTTCGGCTCTGGGTCGGCCAGCATCCTGGGCAGGGGAGGGCACCACCAATGATCCCACCCCACCCCAGGGCTGTCTCTCTTCATATCCAGAAGGAAGCCCGACCCCCAGGACCCAGGCAGCCTCTCTCCAGGACAAAGAGAAGGATGGGGGCACATCTGGGCAGAATTTCATTTCATGCTCTCTCTCTAGTCGCTCAGTCATGTCCCATTCTTTGTGACCTCATGGACTGTAGCCCACCAGGATCCACTGTCCATGGGATCCTCCAGGCAATACTGGAATGGGTAGCCACTCTCTTCTCCAGGGGCTCTTCTCGACCCAGGAATCGAACCCGGGTTTCCTGCACTGCAGGCGGATTCTTTATTGTCTGAGACACCAGGGAAGACTCCATTTCACTACACATCAAACTACTGTAATGTTCTAGGAGTAACCCACCAAAGAGAAGCCTAGGCAGTGAGAAATGAAGAAGAGAAGTTGGCTGCAGATGGGGCAGAAAAATGGAGCTCAAGGGAATTGCAGAGAACCGAGTCCCGAACACGAGGAGGCCGGGGGCTCATGGACAGCCCCAGACTGCGAGACAGCAGATCCATGAAAACAACCAGAGAGCTGGGGCTGGGGCTGAGAAGAGCAAGAGGTTCCAAGGGACAGAGAAGCAGCTGGCTCTGCAAAGGAGAGGCCAAGAACACTAAATGGCTGCCCTCCTGTTCCCCGAGAGCATAAAGGGGACCCAGAAACCCAAGCAATGGGGAAGGGCCACTCCAGAGACAAACGCCTGCCCTTGCAGATTCTACACCCGCCACCTTACCCGCAGCCATGCACCCTCCCCTGGCCTGGCCACCCGTCCCCCCTCCCACCCCACAAGCTCCCCTCCAGAGAGTCCTCCTCTCTGCAGATCCAACCCCCACCCTGTTTTCCAGGCCCAAATCAGCCTCCTCAGGGAAGTATATACTCCCACACAGAGCTCACAGTTCTGATAACATTTATAGTCTAATCACACAGTTTAGCACTTGGTTTTAAATACGGTCTGGTATTATTCCCTCTTTATTTCTTGTGACTGTAAGTTTTGCCTTTCCAATGACCAGGAGGTTTCCTTACCGGTAAAGACCCGTGTCTACTGTTTATCTTCTCTCCTCTCAACCCGCCATTGCCTAGGAGGCCATGCCCTTCATGAGACGACTTTTTGGGACAGTGCAGATTGACTAAACCAGCTTCAAGGCCTGGAGAACTTCCTTCCCACCTAGTCAAACACTGAAATGGATGGCCTCAACCTTGGGGTTTCAAAGGATCAGACCATACCACCTCCTGCCCTAAATGCTGCAAAAGCTCCCCTTCCTCTGAGAAAAAAACAAAGTTCCCAGCCCAGCTCCACAGCTCGCCAAGATCTGGCCTCTGATCCTGCTAGGCACAGCCCTGCCTCCAAGATCTTGTACCTGCGCCTTCCTCTTTCCTCATGTCACCTTCTCAGCAAGGTCAGCCTGTACAAAGCTATAGCCTCCTCCTCTAAGACTCTTCTATCCCCCTCCCTGGCTTTATTTTTCTTTTTAGCACTTGCCAACTTTCTATTACGTTGGTGCAAACATAATTGCAGTTTTGGACTGACTTTTAAATCATTATAACTAAGCTCAAATACTCTCTTTGGGATTGGAATGAAACTGACTGTTTCCACTCCTGTGGCCACTACCGAGTTTTCCAAATTTGCTGGCATATTGAGGGCAGCACTTTAACAGCATCAGTTTGTGTGTTAGTTGGTCACTCATGTCCGACTCTTTGCAGTCCCACAAACTGCAGCCTGCCAGGCTTCTCTGTCCATGGAATTCTCTAGGAAAGAATACTGGAGTGGATTGCCATTCCCTTCCCCAGAGGATCTTCCTGACCCAGGGATCAAACCCTGGTCTCCTGTATTGCAGGCAGATTCTTTACCATTTGAGCTACAGGAAAGTCAACCATCATTGTTTAGGATTTTAAGTAGCTCAGCTGGCATGTCATCACCTCCACTAGCTTTGTCCGTAGTGATGTTTCCTAAGGCCCACTTGATTTCACACTCCAGGATGTCTGGCTCTAGGTGATGATCACACCATCATGGTTATCTGGGTCATTAAGATCTTTTTTGTACAGTTCTTCTGTGTATTCTTGCCACCTCTTCTTAGTATCTTCTGCTTCTATTAGGTCCTTGCTGTTTCTGTCCTTTATTGAGCCCATCTTTGCATGAAATGTTCCCTTGGTACCCCCAATCTTCTTGAAGAGATCTCTAGCCTTTCTCATTCTATTGTTTTCCTCTATTTCTTTGCATTGTTCACTTCAGGCTTTCTTTCTTTTTTTTTTTTTTTCAGGCTTTCTTATCTCTGCTATTCTCAGGTACTTTGCATTCAGTTAGGTATAATTTTCCCTTTCTCATTTGCCTTTCACTTCTCTTCTTTTCTTGGCTATTGTAAAACCTCCTCAGACAACCAGACAAACCTCCTTGCATTTCTTTTTCTTGGGGATGGTTTTGGCCACCGCCTCTTGTACAATGTTACGAACCTCTGTCCATAGTCCTTCAGGCACTCTGCCTACTAGATCTAATCCCTTGAATATATTCCTCACCTCCACTGCAAAATCATAAAGGGATGTGATTTAGGTCATACCTGAATGGTCTAGTGGTTTTCTCTACTTTCTTCAATTTAAGTCTGAATTTTGCAATAAGGAGTTCATGGTCTGAGACACAGTCAGCTCCAGGTCTTGTTGCTGGCTCAGAGAAAAAGCAAGGGAATTTCAGAAAAACATCTACTTCTGCTTCACTGACAATCCTAAAGCCTTGGACTGTGTAGATCACAACAAACTGTGGAATACAAGATGGGAATACCAGACTACCTCCTTCGAAACCTGTATGTAGGTCAAGAACCAACAGTTAGAACTGGACATGAACAGACTGGTTCCAAATTAGAAAGGAGTATGTCAAGGCTGTATATTGTTACTCTGCTTATTTAACTTATATGCAGAGTACATCATGTGAAATGCTGGGCTGGATGAATCACAAGCTGGAATAAAGATTGCTGGGAGAAATATCAATCACCTCAGATATGCAGATGATACCACTCTAATGGCAGAAAGTAAAGAGGAACTAAAGAACCTCTTGATGGTGAGAGAAGAGGGTAAAAAAGCTGGTTTAAAACTCAACATTCAGAAAACTACGATCATGTCATCTGGTCCCATGACTTCATGGCAAACAGATGAGGAATAAATGGAAACAGTGACAGATTTTATTTTCTTGGGCTCCAAAATCACTGTGACCAATGACTGCAGCCAAGAATTAAAAGATGCTTGCTCCTTGGAAGAAAAGCTATGACAAACCTAGACAGTGTATTAAAAAGCAGAACATCACTTTGCTGACAAATGTCCATCTGGTCAAACCTATGGCTTTTCCAGTAGTCACGTATGGATGTGAGAGTTGGACCATAAAGAAGGCTGAGAGCAAAGAACCGATGCTTTCGAATTGTGGTTTTGGAGAAGACTCTTGAGAGTCCCTTGGACTGCAAGGAGATCCAACCAGTCAATTTTAAAGGAAATCAAACCTGAATATTCACTGGAAGGACTGATGCTAAAGCTGAAGCTCCAATACTTTGGCCACCTGATGTGAAGAGCTGACTCGCTGGAAAAGACCCTGATGCTGGGAAAGACTGAAAGTAGGAGAAGAAAAGCGTGACAGAGGATGAGGTGGTTGGATGGCATCACCAACTCAATGGACTCGAGTTTGAGCAAACTCCAGGAGATAGTGAAGGACAGGGAAGCCTGGTGCTGTAATCCCTGGGGTTGCAAAGAGTCAGACACAACTTAGTGACCGAATAACAACAAGGTCAAACACATCTTTATTAATCAATGTAGGAACCATTTTAATCAACACAGTTTGCCAATGAGAAATGTTTGCTTATTCCTATGGCATAAAAATTCATGCTTTGGGATTCAACCAACTCTTGGAAAGCTTTTTCTGCCTCCTGCTGGTTGTTTAAGTGTTTTCCCTGCAAAAAGTTGTCAAGGTGCTTGAAGAAGTAGGTTGGGGAAAGGTCAGGTGAATATGGCAGATGAGGCAAAACTTCATACTCCCATTCGTTCAACTTTTGAAGCACGGATTTTGCGACGTGGGATCGGGAGTTGTTGTGGAGAAGAACTGGGCCCTTTCTGGTGACCAGTGCCAGCTGTAGGTGTTGCAGTTTATGGAGAATCTCATGGATTAGCTGAGCATACTTCTCAGATGTTCACTGGGATTCAGAAAGCTGCACTGGCCTGGCAGCTGACTACCAATGACCATGACCTTTGTGGGGGGCAAGTTTGGCTTTGGGAAGTGCTTTGGAGCTTCTTATTCCAACCACTGAGCTGGTTGTTGCCCGCTGTCATATAAAATCCACATTTTGTCATATGTCACAACACAGTTGAGAACTAGTTTGTTGTCATTGTGTAGAATGACACTTCAAAATGACAATTTTTTTGATTCAAGGTCAGCTCATGGGGCACCCCTTATTGAGTTTTTTCACCTTTCCAATTTGATTCAGATGTCGAATAGCCATAGAATGGTCGACACTGAATTCTTCAGCAACTTCTCCTGTAGTTTTAAGAGGACTAGCTTTGATGATCCTCTCAGTTGGTTCTTGCCAACTTCCAATGGCCAGCTACTGTGCTCATCTTCAAGGACCCATCTCCTTTGTAAATCTTTCTGAACCACCACTGCACTGTAGGTCCATTCGCAGTTCCTGGGCCAAATGCACTGTTAATACTGTGAGTTGTCTCCACTGTTTTATGACCCATTTTGAACTCAAGAAAATCGCTCAAATTTGCTTTTTGTCTAACATCATTTCCCTAGTCTAAAATAAATATAAAACAAACAGCAAGTAATAAGTCATTAGCAAAACCCCATAAAATGAGAAATGCACGTTAAAATGATGTATAACATAACATTTATTTAAGAATATATTGCAATATCAATAGGCGAAGTTTGACAATGTAAAACTGCAATTACTTTTGCACCAAACTAATACATAGCAGACTACTGAATGATGTGGGGTTCGGGGCACTGACCCTCTCTGCACAGTTGAAAATCTGAGTTTAATTTATAATCAACCCTCTATTTTACAGTTCTGTATCTACAGATTCAGCTAAGCATGTTAGGGGTCATGTAGTGCTTCAGTATTTACTATTGGAAAAAAAAATGCAGTTAAAACCTGTGTGGTTCAGGGTCAACTGTACTATTTACTATATCCTCAGACAGTAAGAGCTTCCCTGGTGGCTTAGAGGTTAAAGCATCCATCTGGAATGCGGGAGACCTGGGTTCGATCCCTGGTTCGGGAAGATCCCTGGGGAAGAAAAATGGCAACCCACTCCAGTACTCTCACCTGGAGAATCCCATGGATGGAGGAGCCTGGTAGGCTATAGTCCATGAGCAAAGAGTCGGACACTACTGAGTGACTTCACTTCATTTCACTTTGACTTCAGACAATAAAGTACAAACTCTGTAAGGGTGATGATCTCTGGTTGCTCAGTTATTTGTACCCAGTGTCTGACACAGGTGTTTCATAAATACTTGCCGAATGAAGGCACCCAGCGCCACCCTGGTCTGAGATGGCCAAGGCACAGCTGTGCTCAGAGCAGGACAATGGACAGGAAATCCTGTAGGTTCTCCCTAGATCAAAGTGAAGTGAAAGGCGCTCAGTCGTGTCTGACTCTTTGCCACACCATGGACTGTACAGTCCATGGAATTCTCCAGGCCAGAATACTGGAGTGGGTAGCGTTTCCCTTCTCCAGGGGATCTTCCCAACCCAGGGATCGAACCTAGGTCTCCCTGGGTTTGTTACCAGCTGAGCCACAAGGGAAGCTGAAGAACACTGGAATGGGTAGCCTATCCCTTCTCCAGCAGATCTTCCCGACCCAGGAATCAAACGAGGGTCTCCTGCATTGCAGGCAGATTCTTTACCAACTATCAGGGAAGCTCAAAGTTCCACAACTCCAACCCCAGGCCAACTCTGGGCAAGCACCTTCTGTTTGGAGGCCTGGAGCTGTGTGAGCCCCAGTGACCTTCATCTCACTGGGAGGGCTATCCAAGGAGAAGGTGAAGGGTGAGGGTGAGGACCAAGCAGAGTCAAGTGTCAAGCCCCTCCCCTCCGCAGGCACAGTGCTTACACTTCCAGCCTGCCCATCAGCTTCTCCTGTGGTTGCTCCATCTCTTGGGCACCACCCCTCTCCTCCCAGGCCAAACACTTTCATCACCTGCCTCTGATGCTCATTCTGAGAAGACTGTGTAAAGGAACATGGCCTTCTCTACCTTTCCTCTCTCCTCACCCCTTTCTTTCCCCTCTGGTAGGGATGAGGGAAGACAGACCTACTTTTCCTGGGGGACCCACGCTGGCTGCCTAACAACCGCTGCCCCTTTTTCCACATGTTTGCTCCTGGAGGCTCTGCCTTGCACGATGTTTGCAAAAAGGATGTTTGCTTGTTCTTGTTCTTCCCAACATACAGGAGTCTCCCTTGTAGAGACACCCCACTGGCAACACTCATCGCAAGCTTTCTCCCTCCCACTGCCATGTCTGGACTCTGCACTCTGGTTCCCCGGAGCCACTGGGAGCAGACTTCTCCCAGAAGTCACCTCTGTGTCAGCCCCACTACTGTGTCGGTCCCCAGGGACTGACTCTTAGGGTGCAGCTCCTCTGAGGTCACTGGCTCCATGTGGCCCCTGATGCATTTAGCTGAAGCAGAAGGAAAAAATGTTGGTTCTCCAGGAGCTGTCATCTGAGGAAGAAAAAGGGAGACTCCCCCGTAAGGGTCCCCAAACCGGGGCAGGCAGCCCTTGGCCTGGACAGGACTGGGGGGGGGGGCATCTTTTTTTTAAAATTAAAGGATAATTGCTTTGCATAATTTTGTGGTTTTCTGTCATATATCAATAAGAATCAGCCATAGGTACACCCAGATCCCCTCCCTCCCATCTCCCTCTTTTGGGGAGCAGCTTACTGAAGGAAGGAGTGGGGAGAATGGGCAGGATGCCACCAAGGCACCTCTAGGCCCGGGAACACTGGGTTCTGGGGGTGTAAGGAGCAGGAGCCCTGCAGTCAGAAAGAATGTTGAGGCCTCCCTCAGTTTTTTTCTACCGACATGTCCTTGAGCAAGTTACTGAACCTGAGTCTCAGTTTCCTGGTGTTTAAATTAGGGATAATAGGAGGACCTACCTAATGGGGTACTTTTTGAGGGCTTAAGGGAAAAATGTAGGTAAAGCACGCAGCACAGTACCTGGCACATAGTTAGTGCTCAATAAATGCCAGCTGCTATAATTAATGCCATCACAACGTGTGAGGTGGAGGCTGAATACCAGTCAGCGCCCCATGAACCCTCTGCCTGCTCTTCATCTGGGAACTTCAAGCCCATCAACGCTGAGCAGCAGGGAAGGTGTGGGTGGAAGAAATGTATAGACAGAAACTGAATTCTAAACCAAGCCTGGTTCAACTCACCTTCTAAGACAGGCCCTCAGGCCAAGGCATCTCCTGGGTCCCCAGGAAGAGCAAGAAGCCAGAGAACAAGGACCGTGGCCGCTCTGGGTTTGGAGCAGAGACTGCTTGACGAAGGCTTAGAACAGTTAAGATGCCATGGTCACGAGACCCATCCTAGCAATCCTAGGGTGCACCAGGTCCCCGGCCCAAAGGCTAACTGTTTGAGGCTGGCGCGTGTTGGGATGCTCTGGGTGACCTGCCAGCCCCACTAGAAGCCCAGCTCTGAGCACTGGAAGCAGAGGCTGCAGAGCCATGTGTCCAAGGGGCTCCTGCCCTCCACAGAGGGCAGCATGCATGCAACACGGCCCCCTCCACGCGCAGTCCCGAGCGCCGGGGCCTTGAGGCCCGCCGCCTCTGCTTAGCTGACTCCTTTGCAAACCGTGCCCCAGTATCACAGCCTCCAAGGTCCACCTTGGCGCTGGAGACAGACACAGTCACTTCTTCATCTGTGATCCCTGTACCACGGCACTGGTTTCCCTGCTGTAAGACTAGCTGTTGTATGTGCTTAGTCCCTCAGTCGTATCCGACTCTTTGTGACCCCATGGACTGTACCCACCAGGCTCCTCTGCCCATGGGATTCTCCAGGCCAGAATACTGGCGTGGGTAGCCATTCCCTTCTCCAGGGCATCTTCTCCACCCAGGGATCGAACCCAGATCTCCTACATTTTAGGTGGATTCTTTACCCTGGATTGGGAAGATCCCCTGGAAAAGGGAATGGCTACCTACTGCAGTATTCTGGCGTGGGGAATTCCATGGACTGTATATCCATGGGGTCGCAAAGAGTCGGACACTACTTGAGCGACTTTCACTTTTACCATCTGGACCACCAGGAAAGCCCTGTTATTATAGCACTTGTTTCATTACCGTAAGTACATAACTACTCCACTTAATACTACTACTACTACTATTTATCTGGCACTTACTATGCCAGGCACTGTTCTAAACTCAGGACACATATTAACTCATTCAATCATCACAAGTCTATGAAGTAGGTACTGTTATTATCCCATTCATACATGAGGAAACTGAGGCACAGAGATGTTAGATAACCTGCCCAAAGTCATTCAGCTAGAAGTGATGGGGCCTGGATTCAAGCCCCAGTGATGTGGCTTTAGAACTCCGAGAAGGCAGGGTCAACACCTGATGTGTCTATCCCTTGCACCTAGCACAGGGCTGAATGCACAGCAGGTGCTTAGAAAAGATGGGCTAAGCATGTGCCTGCACATGGCTAACGTGGCGAACGTTCCAGCCTCTGAGCTGTAGGACAGAGAAGCAAGGCCCTCCGGAAAGTATCTGATAAAGGCGTCCTTCTATGTGCCCTCTTAGCAAGTGCACCGTATACTGCAGTCTGTCCTGCCGGCTGCGTCTTTTCCTGCATGTCGCCTGCCTTGGTCTGTTCCTTGGTCACTCTTCCCCTTTCCTGTCCCATTCAGCCTCCATCTATCGGCCCTGTCCTTCTGTAAAGTTCTTGCAGGCCTGATAGCCTTCCACTCTCATTCTCTGCCTTAGAGCTTTTCTAGAATCCAGACCTCCCCAAGGAAGCTGAGAATACCAGTGACACTGATTCATTAGACTGGCCACGGACCAAGCGCCTACACACGGACCCTGAAACAGTGGGACCATGAAAACAGTCATCTCTGCGTACGTGCTGAGTGTGTGTGTGCACACGCGCCTGCCTGTAGCTTGTCACAAACCTATGTTGGATCAGGAAGATCCACTGCCCTCCCTGTCTCTTCTCCCAGGGTCCCAGCTCCTCCAGGAAGCGTTCCCTGATCCCTTGAGAAAGCTTATTCATGCAACCATTCAGCAGATCTTTATATATCTTAATATTCTGAGGAGACAAGGCGCGCTTCTGAAAAGTTTGGTTAAAATGTGACCTTCAGAGAACTGCATAAGTTACCAAATGTTACAAACACAGGTGGCAAATGAACTGCAAAGATGCAGTGATTTCAAAACCTGGGACAAGTGGCTTATCCTCTACAGTCCTCAATATCCTCAGTTATAAAGCAGATGATAATCCAAAATTTAGAAGGTTATTAGGAGGATCGAATCAGATAACTTTTGTAAAATTCCTGACAGATTGATGCTTAGTAGGTACTCAATAATAAATGCTTCTTTCTCCCTTCTCCATCTAAGGCACCGGCTTTCTATTCAGCCATCCCAGATAAACGATGAGACATAACCGATCCATCCTTGAAGGTCAAAAATGTCTTAAGGACAGGATGACCTCGAGTCTGTAAGCTTTGCAGTACCTGGTTTATTGTAAGGAGATGTGCCTGTCACATTAGAGGTTATGTAGTATGATGAAGATGACAATTTACTAGGACTGTTCACACCCCTCCCCCAGCAACACCACAAGTAATGGGTAAAAAGCCTGGTGGGCAGAGACCTGATCACCTGGGAGGTCCAGATACAAATTTGGCCCAGAGATACAGAGGTTTAAAGGCTGTATCCTCAGCTCCTAAGATATACCGCTGAGCACAGTAGGTGCTCAATAAATTGCTGAATGAATGCTCTTTTTTTTAAACAATGGATTTTCCTTCCCATTTCAAATTACAAAGAGAGAGAGGGTAGGAGGGGCAAATGTCCTGGTACAGGAGTGATACCAAGGGAATGCAGCTGCCAGGCCGGCTACCCAGGCTCCGCCCCTGCAAAGGGGACGCAGCGAAGCTACCAGCGCAGGTGTTCCTATTAGGAGGCTCAGAAGCCAGGAGCCCACGCACCGCCCGGCTTATGGCTGAAGCTGCAGGTTACAGAAGAGAAGGGGAAAAGGTGCAGATAGGCCTGGAAGGGAGGGAGAAGTCTGGGGAGAGGAGGAGGGTGAGAGAGGAAGAGACTCCTGAAGAAGACAGGAGGAGCATGGTGGGGGAGAGGCACCGGAAATAAGGATGGGGAGTGGGTAGGAACTGTGGAGAGTTTCAGAGGAAATCTGCTGTCTCAGCCTGGGTGGAATTCAGCTTAGGGAGACTTCTGAGTTCCCCCTGGCACTCAGCGTCTCCTCTGGGCTGGGCTGTGCAGGGGGAGGCTGCAGATTTGGGGGTGCCCCTAGATGCCAGGTGTCTGCCAGACCCTGGGCAGGTCCCAATCCTGAAGCCTAAGGCGTTTTGCTCCATCCTTTCCAAACAATGAGGTTTCCCCCTAGGTCTAGAGGGTGGCCCCTCCCCAGCCACCAGGAGAAGGAGACTCAGTGTGAGCCAGCCCAGGGGAAGCTTTGAAAGGTATCCAGAAGGCTCAGACCCCTCGCTGGTCTCTCCTTCCATCTTCTCCCCACAAGGGCACCTGGCCAGCCAGGAAAGTGGGTCAGGCCGCTCACATGTGACTTTCTTCTAACAACAACAGGCAAGGGGGACTCAGTGCCCTGTACACGGCCCTGCCCACCCCATGCCCAGTGCTCTTGTTGGAGGGAGCTTTATGGAGCATTGGGCAGTGGGAGGGGATCCGTGCCTTTTCATTCAGGAAGAAGAGGACATGGGCCAGAGCCCATCAGAAGCTGTCAGGGAAGGGGGAGCCTGCGGCTATCAGGGCGCATGCAAAGACCCAGATCTCCCCATGATGATGGCCAAGCTGGCAGGGAGCTACCTCTACCCCCCTGACCTGGGGCAGGGGGGATTTTTTTTCTCTACCACCCACCTTCTGGGGTCTTCAAGAAGAGGGCCCAATCGGCGCATCTCTATCCACCGAGCGCTGCGCCCAGCTCACCCCCTCCCGACCC
Organism: Raphicerus campestris; assembly: GCA_006410735.1. Classification (NCBI taxonomy): domain Eukaryota; kingdom Metazoa; phylum Chordata; class Mammalia; order Artiodactyla; family Bovidae; genus Raphicerus; species Raphicerus campestris. Next base: position 111,912 of record SJYW01036898.1, read on the forward strand.
TGCCGGTTGCCCAATTAGAAGCTGCGTTGGCTCCAACAGATGGGAGCTGCGGCAGGCTGAAGAAGAGAGCACAAAGCCCAGCTGACATTTTCCTTCCTGTTCCTTTAGTGAGGGAGGAAGGGCAGGGCCAGAAGGGGGGCACAGCGACACCCCCGGGTCCCCCCTCCAGGTCCCAGGCTTCCGCACCTCCGGGGCTTCTCGGAGCTCAGTTTCCCCCCACCCGGCGGCGCCCCGCTGGCGGGGCAGCAGGAGCCCGCGCCGCCCACAGCCCGCAGGACGAACGCACCACCTGTGGCTGGCCCACCCTCGGTCGGCCGGCGGCCGCGGCGGCCCCAGCCGGCCCCTCCTCCACGCCGCAGGTTTCCGCGCAGAGGCCGCGCACAGACTCCCGCCGCCCGGGAGGAGCCGGGCTCCAGAGACTTCGGACCGACACGAAGGCCACCTTGGACGCCCAAGCTCCAGGGAAGGGCAAGTCCGCAGGTTCAGGAGCCCTCCCTGGCGAGTCCGCCCCCGTCACGCCCCCCCGCAACCTCGCGGCCCCCTGACGTCTCGGGGCCCCCGCTCTGCCCAGCCACAGTTTGGAGATGCTTGGACCTCTCCGGGTGCATTCAGGATCGGACGCCCCTTCCTCGGGTCCAGCCCGCGCGACCGGCAACCTTTCC